>OX579639.1:364243-859645 GCA_951230915.1 Antitrichia curtipendula | reverse complement strand
TTTCAATGTGGGCAACAACTTCTATTTAACAATTTCTAAAGAGTGAAAATCAAGTGTGAGACCTTTGCTTTTTTCTTCTCGAACTCTAAACTCCTATTTTCAACATAATTTTTATTTAATTCAAAATGTGATGTGCAAAAATTGTAAGTTAGATGAATTCAAAGGCTTACAATCTAGTATAGCAAGGTGCCAAAAGTACTTGTTTTCTTCACTTTGAATGCAAATAAGATAAACATGCCTATTACCAAGCACATTTGCTATCTAGTTATCTTAATTCCTAAATGCCGGAGGCACCAAATTTTGGTGTTGACAATACTTTGAAGTTAAATAAAACCTAACCAAACTTCTATTTTTAAAAGTTTCTATTTATGTGATCTCTAATATATCTAGTTTGAATTTGAACAATTACAAGTATTAAAAAACTGATACAACTTATCAAAATGTTGGCTTTTAGTTCAATTTAGAACAAATTCCTAGAAGCTCAAAAAAGGCCTTGGACAATTACGGGTTAACCCCTAAAGGACTAAACTGCGTTTTGAAACAACATAACAATTTTGGGCAGCTCACTACAAATGGAATTATTTATTTATTTATTATTATTTTTAAATTTTACAAAATATATGCCCGAGGAGTAGCTTTAAGGTCCAAATTTTTTTATAACTTTTGACTACATGGCTAAAAAATTATTGTAGGATATGTAACTTTCATTAATCTTTGGGTAGCTCAAAAATTTCTTAAGAAAATATTTTTTTAAGAAATAAAAATTTGAAATTGATTTATATTTATACATATGTGGAAAGCTTTAAATCATTCCATTTTTGTTAATGAGATGAAAGTTATGAGGAGTTTTAGTTAGCGGGCAATTGTGGAATCTCCACTCTAAAACAAACTTTGAAGTTCTTTATTGAACTCAATTTTCAATATTTTTGAAAAAAATGAAAATATTGGGTTTAGATTGTTTATTACAACATTACGACCAGTGGAATTGGCAATATTCAATTCCATAAATAAATTCTTGACAATTTTGTATTTTGAATCATTATCTACTTCTTTCCATTTATTATTTTTTTCCTATATGTCATACAATTCCAAATGATCTGAATTTTTTCAAGTATCTATCCAACTTGCCTTGAAAAATGATTCTAAAGAAGCACCACCATTTTGGACATTTTTTTCTTTAAATGTGACCCTTGTGAATTGAAGTTGCTTGTTTTTTGCAGAGCCCCTAAAAAGATTTTTGTCACTTCAAATGCTAATATCTTGCAATCTACACAATGAAAAATTCTGAATTTTTTTCCACATCTTCTCAAACTAGCGTACTACAAGGTCCTACAATTACATGTGTCTAAATATGTTGTTTTAAAAAAAAATTGGTGCTTGTACTAAAAATATCAATTTTAGAGCATTTTTGGTAAAAAAACTTTAGGGTTTAAAGAAGTTATTTATCAACTCATGTATTTTTCAAAGATTGAGAAGTTGGACAATGAACAAATAGGTTCCAAGCACTTTTTTTATCACAAAGATTTTCTTTCATCCAAAACAATGTTTGACTTCTAAAAAACCATACTTTATGTATGATGAATTTGATGAAATCAGGATAAATTATATATATGCAAAAAGTCAGGGGAGGTTTCAGACGCTAAAGGACTATATGTAAGGTAGTAGGTCCATAAAACAACCATCTAAAGGCTGGAATTGAATTTTTGGGAGGTAAAATTCCTTGAAATTATTTTAAGTTAATTTTCCTTTATAGAGAAGTGGAATTGGCATCTAACCCAAATCATTTCATATTTTTGGGGAGCTTTGTGGAATTAGTTATGAAATTTTGAAGTCAAATTAGCATAGGGCTCCAACTCCACACGCACCCACCCTAAAATAAACATTATTTGTACATCACTGAAGGCTATGAAGAAACATCATATACAAATAGTGTACATTTTAGGGGTTGATTGGTTTTGGAGCCTGTATGCTTTTAGAACTTCCTACCTTAACCCTTAAACGACGGGCTCATAACCATGGAAATCATTTGTTTTGACACCGTGTGAATTGTTGGATTAAAGTAGAGCAAAATCACTTATTGGAAGTCAAACTAATATAGATGATGTTCCCTTTTTCCCACAAAATTTGGAGGATGAATAGCTGCACTTCTGTCCTACACAAGAGATTCTCTTGTCATTCATCGGCCGCAAAAAGGGTTAAGCTTGCAAACCAGGATTTTGTTTCGCATGTAAGTTATGTTGCTGGGACAAAAAGTGAAAATATTGGCTTCCTCTGGTACCGTAGTTATGATGCGCTTGCGCGCTTCTCTGGAGCTTTCCCAAAAGCCTGGGAGGGGCACGCGTTCCTAGAAACCCAACTCGCCCAGGTGGGAGCAGGCAGGCTAAGTACATGTTATCATGGTTTTGCCACGAATAATTTTGAGGAGGTGTTATGAGGTGGGTCGGGCAGTCAGGCACTGATTGACGCAGATTCTCTGCAAAACTTGTGACGCAAAACGGACTCACTGTGCGAGTTTTAACATATTGATATTGAAACCATGGGTGCTAGGAGCGGACGGAGCCGAGAAAAAAAATTTACGTGTGTTTTAGAATAACTCCGTAACTTAGCTACTTTCAGTTGTTAAATTGCTATTATCCCCTAAAAGACCAGGTAATCATTGGGTGGTTATGTACAAAGTTGATTTTGGTTAGATGTTCACAAAATTTTGACAAAAACTAAGGTGGAATTATCAAATTTTTAATGGTCAAATGCCCCAAATCAAAAGTTACGTTGCCTTGAACTTTTGGGTGCAGCCCGGGCAACATGTGCAGAAGTCCTCTTTTTATTTTGAAATTTGGCAAGTATGTAATTTACATGGTACAAGATGAAAATGTCAAAAAAATAAACATGCATAGTGTAAAAATCTCACTCTAGGAAGAATCAAAGTTGAATTGGCCCTATAGAGCAAGGTTAGAAAAAATAACTTTTCTTCTAACCTCAAACATTATGATCTTTCAATTTGTGTTGTCAAAGTTTCAAAGTTCCATGCATTCCTATAGTAGTCTAATACAAATTTGTACAAACTTGTAATTTTGAAAAATAAAAGCTTTTTTTTAATTTTTTTCTCACTATCCTACAAAGTGGCAATTAATTCACAACTTTTGACAGAAATGTGCCTTGATCCTTTAGAGATTAGTAAATAATACATTAGTTATTAAGTGTAGCTTATAAATAGATATTTGGATAACTTAATGGCAAAGGATAAGGTGTGCTCACACTTTTTTTATAATTATGATCGGTATTAAAGTGGGTACACCCAAAATTGCACCCTGTCTAAAAATGCCATTACCACTATATGTATATCTCCAAAGTCAATATGTATGCATGTTGAAGTAGCAATTGTGAAACCTCTACCAAAAACAACTTACACCCTTTTTAACTTTTGCATAACTTTTATAGTATCAAAATGTTGCATTTCTTTTCTTTTCTTTTTGAAACATATAGCCTTTGAGGCCCCCGTAGTTGGATTGACACAACACAACATCCAATCAAGAACAAGTGGATGAACAACCCCCTCTTCATGTGCCAACATGGGGAGTTCCCATGCAAGCAACATCAACATAAGGAGTTGAATTAGGAACCTCATAGATTCTATAGGAAGTCCCTACCACTTGGCCATCATCCAGGGTAGTTTTAGGTCATTTCAGATCAATTGTTGCAATCATTGGTGTGTTAGAACCTCCTTTCACTTGCCAACAAGAAAATAAGAAAAATGTGACCAGTCTTATAATAGTAGCTAGGCACAATAGATTAAGGGGAGGTATCCCTATTAAGGGAGGCAATCCATTCATGATCAAACCCCCATTCCGGCAATGTAGATTGTTTTCTTTCCATGCAAAAAGTAACGGGTAATGATAAATTATGGTACGATTCTTGGAGTAGTGTCGCATTATGATTGGCTACAAAAAATTCGATATTGCAACCATCCCTTGTTGGATTTTGCACACACACCCACCCTTGCTTGGAAATAGGAAGGTTTATATGATCAATACGGGTTAAACAAAATCTTCGGCTACAAAATCCATAGTAATTATATTTTGAGAAATAAAAATCTGAAAAATTATGAAAATCTTTTGAGCTCTATTTTTGCACCCTGGGAAAATTTCCCCACTAAAGAATCCCACCCTATAGATATGTGCAACTGCTTAAGTGGTCAGAAATGGCTTGCCTCTGTTAAAGTAGGCACCCCCAAAATGTGCCACCGACCTTAAACCGCCATCTATATTATGTGTACATCTCCAAGATCAATTTTGTACCTATGTGGAAGAAATGCTTTTAGAACCAAACTTTGTTCCTTAATAACTTTTGCATACAACATCCAAATGCCATGTTCTCTGGTGTGCTCGAACCTCCTTTCACTTTGCCAATAAGAAAATATGAAAATTTGACCAGTCTAATAATAGTAACTAGGTTCAGTAGCAAAAAGTGTCTGTTTTGCGTGTACCTACCTTATACCCCCAATTGCAGGATCGTAACAAACTTATTCTTGCAGCTGTCATGTGGCCCTGCTGGTGCTGACATGAAGTGAGCACAGGCTGGCCAGAACATCAAACACCAAAGAAATATTCTTCTCATGAGTAGCATGCGAAAATGGTAACCACCTGCTCGGTCGCTCACTCAAAGCAAAATTTGGGACTATTTGGGGGCATAATATCAATGCCTTTTTAAACATCCTCCCTTGCCCACCTTGTCCACACTTTTCAAGGCACTGGCCATGCACTAATTTGAAGCCTGCATGGGAGGGTCAAATTCTCATGATTGTGAGTGCGGACTTCTTTTTTACTCATCACGAGCGACCCCCCCACGCACGCATGCGTCTTTCAATCATGCTCATACCCAGTTTGTGAGTTCAGCTATTAATAGAACAAAACGTGATGCACATGGTAGAGGACGTAGAGTGTTACAAATTCATTGATGATTTACGGTAGCCGACCTCATTCCGACCAGGGACCTATTTTTGTTATATATAAGGTAGTATGCTTTTAAAGAGCCACTGATCTTAAACTGCCATCTATACCCTGTGTACATCTCCAGAATCAATTATGTACCTATATGGAAGAAACGCTTTTAGAGCCAAACTTTGTTCCTTAATAATTTTTGCATACAGTATCCAAATGTCCCATTCTTTAGTGCGCTGGAACCTCCTTTCACTTGCCAACAAGAGCATAAGAAAATTTGACCAATTTAATAACTGTAACTAGGCACAGTAGCAAAAAGTGGCGGTTTGGGGGGTACCCACCTTAGGTTACTCTTTCTCCCAATCAGCAAGAAAACAACAGTGATTAATTATGGCATAGTTTCCAATGCGATCGTGGCACATTACGATTGACTGCAAGCTTGGTTGATTTTGCAATCAACCTGTGGTTGGAAATGGGAAGACCTAAGTGACAAGAATAGGTCAAATGTAATCCTCAACTAAAAAATTCATAGTAATTATGTTTTGAGAAATATAATTCTAAAAAAATACGGACTCCTTCTAAATTCTATTTCTATATATGGAAAAATTTCTCCAATCAAGAAATTTGTACTCCAAATATGCGTAATTGCTTACATGGTCGGAATGAGGTCGGCTACCTTACCTTGCACATTGAGTTCCCCACCCTTTGGGTACTGGCTTAGGGTTGGCGGGCTTCACCCAAACTGACTCCATGTGGAAACTAGTCTTTACCAAGGTTGTATGGAAGGGTATGTTTATGGTTTCACTAGCACTAGCTAAGGAGAATTAAGGTAAAGCAGTCCATTATGGTCATGTGACCCATAGTGGACACCTAGGGAATGATCCCATTATGTTTTTTTTCAGATTTTTAGATTTTGGCTTCAACGCATGTCTTATGTGACACTAATGGAGTAACTAGTGACTTTATTAGGAACTTCTGATTTTTCAGTAAGAATTCATTGTAAGAATTGACTTTCTAATTCTTCTTTGTTGAAAAATACTATGACTGCTTTAGGTGAGCAAAATGAGCATCATGGATTCAGGTATCATTGATTCTAAGGTAGTCTATAGACTCTTTTGGGTCATGATGCATTGAACACTTCAAAAATTTATAGCAAATTCATACTTTGTAAAATAATAAATAATAATTTCAATTGCTTTCATTGTCTTTCACACTTGTACTATCGTGGAAAAAAAATTGAAAAGTTTCATCAACCACGTGAGGTCGAACTCCTAATTCTGACCACAATGGGTTGCTTTACTTTAATGAGTTTACCAATGTATCCAATTCCACCAAGTATTGGTAAACTCCATTGATGATTTCAGGTTTGGTTAAGGATAACAACATTTAAATGCATTTGAATAAGATTTTGAGCATGGTTCTTATTATCGAACTACAAAAAGCTTTTGCTTTCTTTGTTCCTTTTTTCTGCAAATCTTGGATCGAAATGAGGTTGCACAATGAGCTCGTACTAAACACACACTAGTACAAAATTGGGCTACATAAAGCAGAAAAATGACCCATAAGAAGACCCACATGACAAACTCGACTACTACTAGTGGATCTTTCTGTAGTCTCTTTAGATGCCTAGGAGAGACTTTTAGTAAATGCAAGCATTGGGGGTCATTGAGGAGCTATCAATAAGGACAATTTTGTTCATTCTAGGCCCCCCCCCCCTTATCCAAGGATGCAAAGCCCCCCCCTGCCACATTCGTAAATAATGTTATAGATGCTCGAGGCCCATATTGGCACTAGCTTGGAGTCAATGTGGACCTTGGGCATGATGCTTTAACACTACAATTCACTGGTGCCCAAAGACCACCTTTCGACTAGTGCGTGGCGTTTCTCAAGTCCACATCGTCCCACTTGACCAGACTCTCGTCCCCGTAATGGATACCGTATCTTAGCGGGAGTCCACATAACTTAGCAAGAGTCCAATCTCCTCCACTCCAAACTACCGCCCTTATCCTCGAACTGGAGGACCACGGTGAATTGACCTCCTCATTGTCCCACTAAGGCAAACACTGGAATTTTTTATTTGTAACATATGATTTTTTTTTTTTTAATTCTGATTTCATATTTGCAATCAGAGGCCCAAAATTAGGTATGGGAGGTGAAGAGTTATCAATAAACACAGCACAAAATAGGGGGATTTAAAAAAAAATTATCCTTGGTTGGGGCAATGAGGGGGGTCAATCATCTCCCTGGCCGAGCTGGAGTGGACTGAGATGCCCTAATTTAGTTTACCTTGTCAGGGGATTCAGGGATGCTGCTGTGCACTTCCACCTTGTGCTGTACACAGGGGAATTTGAGCATGGACCCTTATTACCTCTATTATTAATAAAATCATTATTATTATTATCATTGACCAACAATCATATATCTAGGCTGAGTTGTTGTCAGCCCATTTCACTGAATCCAATTTGGTGACACAAACCTGAAAGCTTTTATAATCCAAACACCCCAAATGGAGGCTCAATGATACCAACCGGATGATTGAACTCGGACCGAAAGTAAACCTCCTGAATCATTGTTTGGAATGAGGCCCCAGGTGGAAAGGGGGGTTGCCACTTCAAGTAAGGGCAGAAGATTCGCAACCGTCCCATGCATTCATCATATGGGTAAAGCTTATCATGACACTTTCAGAATTCAGATAGTGCCATGGGGACTTATTAGGGTTGGACCGTGGCTTCTGTCAGCCTGAGCCCCCCCCCCCCCCAACCCAACTTCAATTGTTCAAAGAACAGATGCTGCAATTTGGTGGAATGATTGAAAACAACTTCGACGTAACTTAAGGTAACTCTGCCTATGACAAGGTCAAACTTTGGAACAGCCTAGAACTTCATGAGCAGTACATGTGTCTTGTGAAATGTACTGCTCATGAAGTTCTGGGGCCTGCATTAGGCTGGTCCAAAGTTATGCCTGTTACAGGCAGAGTTACCTTAGATTTGCTTATTCCTAAATTGATCATGGGATCACTCGTAAATAAGTTTTATGTTAGAGCATCGGCACCCATGCGCACTAGAAGTCTAACATGTTTTTTTTTTAAAGCAAACGAAACGTGATTGCCAAAGAATAGAGTAAAAATTGCCCAATCGTAGGTGGCCTGGTAGGAAGCAAATAAGGAAGCAAACAAGGGATGATCCAACTACACTGAATAGGGGTATTAAGGGGACCACAAAAATTAAAGGGACTTATTGTGGAAAAGTGTAGATGTTTGAAACATGATGTACAGCCCCGAACACACTTCAAAGGTAGATATTTATATCGTATGTAATATTGATTAATTAGTATGGGTCCCTTAAAATCCCCTATTCAGTGTAGACAATCCAAGCCTAACTCCATATTGGAGAGAGAGAGAGAGAGTAGCAAGAGGGTCTAATACTCTTCAAATGTGGATGAAAAGTGCTTTGGGCCCCTCACAATATTCTCTTGACACGCAATCCTAGTATGTGAAGGAAGGGCCGTTCATCCTAAATTTTAATTGCATCACCCTTTTATTCTATTTAATGAGTGGTTGCTTGACTATTTATTGGTCAAGTGTAGGGGGGGGCAAGGCTGGGGAATAAGAATTAGGAGGGATCTTCAAACTAGATGTAAAGTTCTAGTGTGCCAAATTTAGTGCACATGGATACAAGTGTTGTAATTCATTCATGACAGGGAAGATCATGTACACCAATGTACTCTAAAAATGAGAATTTATAATTCACATATTTAAAGTCTTTCAACTTTTGGTTTTCCACCCTTGCACACGAATTATCTTTCTCCCACAAAAAAAAAAAAATCATAAATTGCAAGGTGAATGTTGAATACAATTTCCTAAGCTTCTATGTAGTGAATTAGAACATTTAAAATCCGCGTTGGCAATATTATACAATAGTGCACTTTTAATTTGTTATTAAGATTGTTTTAACAATAAAGTTTAACCTTATGGAACCTTTTGGGAGGGAAAATTGTTAAAATTGAGATCAAATACAAATCAAATTCGTTGTTTTTTCAATAAGGTAAACTACTCCATTACGAACTAAATGGAAGCAAGCCCATTGTGAGCAAAATTGTAATGGGGTAGTTTACCTTAATTGCATGTAAAATAAGACGTTCAATAACTTTCTCATTATTTATCCAAATGAAACTAAGTGAAATTTTCAATAGAAACAAAAATATTATCTCTTTTTATATAGAAAGAGTCACAAATAAGATTGGTAGTTTTGCCTAAGAAGCTCAATTTTTTATTTCCATTCTTTAGAAAATTTGATGCTGCAAGTAGATTCATGATGATTTCATTTCGAAAGAACTTCCGCAAAAAAGTCTTGACTTTAAGACTTAACATTACAAAAAATATGAGGCCTCCGGAAGGCCGTTAAGCCTGGACCCCGTAGTGATATTACGGAGTTTTTTTTCAAATTTTTTTTTTCAGAAACTGAAATTCTGACGTGGTCGAAGTTCCACGTCAGCGCTGACGTCAGCGCCACATCAGCGTGACGTCACTTTTCAATTTTTTTTTTCGGGGGGGAAAAAAAAAAAATTATTATTATTTTTTTTTTTTTTTTTCCCGTAATATCACCCGCGGGTCCCGAAAATCAGCACTCACGGCCTTGTTGAGGCCTCATATTTTTTGTAATGAGTACCACATCTAAAATTGCACAATTCCTAAAATCGCATACTACAAATTCTTGCCTAAAATGTACTTCCACTATTCATAAGAACCTATGATCACTTTTAGGAACACCTATTTTCAGTGCTTTGAAAATTTGTAGTTTATTCATATGGTGTCCAAATAAAATGTATTCTAAAAGAATCTAAAATCTCTTTTTCACTACCAATAGGATTCCACAAAAACTTTACCAATATAATAATGGGAACCATGTTGAATTGCTTATTTATATGATTTTAGGTGTAGTTATCTTATTTACTTGCATTATGACTCTAGCTAGATCATTGTAAGTTTGTTTGCCAGTTTCAATAAATGTTTGAACTCTTACTAACTTATCTAAGCTTTTGTAAGATTCTATTAGAAATCAAAAGGCGATTCTGGATTCAAGGCTTAGCATACAATATTTGAAAATTATATGGATAATTTTAAAAAATTTGAAGTGTTGAAATAGGGGTATCCAAAGTAATCCTAAGCACTCGTGAATAGAGGTGTTACATTTTAATTAGGCAAGAATTTGAAAGGTTGAGTTTTAGAAACAAGTCACAATTAGGTGTAATTATTTACACCAAAATTTTCAAAATTTCTAGGACCACTTTGCTACTTGTGTACAATTAAGTTAACAATGGACTAGTCTACCTAACTAACTTCTAAACATGTCAACATTTGTGTGATTTAAAATAATTATTAATAGAGTAGGTTATGTACCGGTTATTACTTTGAAGACCAAATTGATTGTTTTAAAAGTTAGAATGTTCTAATAAATCAGTTATGTACACGCATAATCAACAATACCTAAATTGTAGCACCTAGTACATTTGGACCAAAAAGAATAATTTTTTTCCTAGATATTGAATATGTAAGATGTACACCATCAAAATGAAAGTCTCCAAAAGTCTAATGTTTGTTTTTGTACACATGGAGACAAAACCTTTGAACATTCATAACTTATTCATAAAGTGTCCAAATAATGCATACTAAAATGACTTGGGATTCCTCTGATAGTTGCCAATAAGACTTAATAAAAATGATTTTTATTTAATAGTAGTAGTAATTATACCCAATTGTAGTTGGTGAAGATTATGGATACGCATACCTTCTATTAGGCGCATATTTCTTATACCAGAGGCAAGAGACAAGCAAAACATGTGCATGATGAATCATAAAAATGCTCACAGAGCTCTAGGTTTTCATCATCAACATTAGATGAAATAATTGGATGACATTTCTTTGGAATGAGAACATGACGGATTTTGTAACAAAATTTGTAATAGGAATCATGACATTGCATATTTAATATTATATATATACATATATTATTATTATTATTTTGAATTTTTGTGATTCTTTATGTTGGCCCTTTTCAACTATTTTGAACTTAGGAAGGCATAACTTTGCTTCCAATAATATAAATTATATTTTCTAAAAGCTGAACTAATTTTCAATCTTGAAACTAAATTAAAAAAATTATGCCAAAAATTGAGATCATAGGAGCTTGCTAGAACTATCAAATGTTCTTTAGGAAAAAATTTGGACTTTAGGGGGGTATTGACATTTTTATAATTTTCTTATAGCTAGACTTTGAATATAGAAATTGGTACATGTTGCGGAAAATGCCATGTCATGCATCCTATTGACTTCAATTATTTGGTATTAAATCTTTTTATTACTCTATTTTTTGACTTGACTATATATGAACTTCTATAAGTAATTATTTATTTTCATATCTTACATATATTGTTATACTCCCTAATGACTCCCTTGTATAAAGTTTATTTTTTTCCTCACATGTAGATCATTACTTTCTTGTGAAGCTATCTATAGGGGGAGTGCTAGCATGTGAGTATTGAATCTATAAGTCCATAAGCCTAAGAGTTTATATTATAAATACCTTTTATGGTTTAGGTGTCTATGTTATAGATTATTTTTATGTTATAGCTCCATATATTATAAACACCTTCAAATTGTTGTAAGTATATACCTACAACTAGGTTCAAGGTTCCTAGGCTCACGTCTCTACTCTCAGACATTAGCATTGCTGGTATCTATAGTTTAATTAATTTAGTACAACCTAATTTGCCCTATACTATAGTTAGGTTTTTAAAGAAAGTCATATATAGAGGCTTTGTGGTATTTAAAGTAATGTTTGGATTTACAAAAGAGGCACTACCAATCAAAGGCACTATAATAAGAGGTTTCTAGAACATGTTTGTCCTATTTTGTGATTAGATTTGTAAGAGTGTATTTAGTGTATTATTGTATTATCACACAAATGGTATCCATTTCACTACTTTTATTTTTCTTATAAGTAAAGAGGAAAAATTAACATCTCTTAGAAAATTAGTGTTGCTACAAAATTTTAGTTTTGTATTTCAATCCACTTTTACCCCTAAAATTCCTTGCAGCCACTTTGTATTTTTTGAGGTTCCATTTAGCTAATGTTCAGGTGCACAATTAGCATATTCAGAAGTAATTTTTTTGATGCAAATTGAAAACATTCATTTTTTGCGCATATGCAAGTTGGGATGCATTTTCTATGCATTCTTGAGTATTTGGCATCAAAAACTCAATTTCTACAATTATCGAAGGACTTGTGAGCAATTGTGGCTTGGCATTTCTTTTGACATTTAAGGACATTCTTCCTTGAAGGCAATGGGCAAGCATGAAAAATCATCTTTTAAAGCCATAAAAATTGCATTTTATATATTTTTCAATTTTAAAGTCTTTTTCAAATTTTTCTTTCTCATTTGTTGTTGTAATAGTGCAATCTGTATAAATTGGACTATAGAAAGGCATTTTAGAATTATTGTTGAATTTATCAATGTTTTTGGATGTTTTGTTCTTTTCAAAGGAATCATAGTATTGCAATATTTTTGAGTTTTTTCACAAAGTGGATTCGATTTAAGGTAACCAAATTTGCAACTCTAGCATTTACATCATATTAACCCCTAAAGGACCAACATGCATTTTTTGGCAACATAGAAATTTTGGGCAGGTTCCTGTGACTAGAGTTTTGCATATTTTAGGTTGAAATTTTAATAGAAAGTAGGAATGAGGAATATCTATCATACGCACTAAATTTCACAACATTTGAAAATATGAATTATGAGAAATTTTAGTTTGCAGGCAGTTATGAAATCTCTACTCTAAAATAAACTTTGAAGTTTTTTATTTTATTCAATTTTCAATTTAAAAACAAAACAAAAACAAATATTAGGATGTAGATTTTTTATTACAACATTGCAACCATTGAAATTGGCATTTTTCAATTCCATAACTAAATTCTTAACAATTTAGTATTGTGAATCATTCACTACTTCTTTCTACTTACTATATTTTTTCTATATGTTGTACAATTCTAAATTATCTAAGAAATTTAAAGCATGTAGAAAATTTGCCTTGAAGAATGAATTCAAAGAAGCACCACCATTTTGGACATTTTTCTATAGAAAAATGAGCTTGTAAAGTGCAGTTGTTCTATTTTCCGCAGGTCCAAAAAAATGATTTCAATGAATTTGAATGGTTATATCTTACAATCCGCAAGGTGGAAATTTTTGAAATTTTTACCACATGTTTTCAATTTAGCATGCTTCAAGATCTTATAGTTAGATGAGTCAAAAGAAGTTTTTTTCTAAAACTTTGGTACCTGTATTAGAAATGACAATTTGAGTAAAAACATAGTTAAGGAACTTAAGAGGTTAAAAGATGCGAACTAAATCCAACATCATCCAAATTTTTATCATTGAAATTTGAAGTTGAGATATCCCATATGTGCATAGTGGAGAGAAAAAAAACTTTCTACTTTGATCTTGTCAATCTTACAAATGATATAGAATATGAATTTCAACTTTCTTGTATATGTTCTACATGAAGATCTTTACCCTTAAAAGCCATGAGATATGATTTCAAGCCATTTTACACTTTGGGGCATGTCCTTCCTAGTGCAATATTTGTTGAATTCTTGTGGAATTTTACCAAAGGTGTATTTCACTACTAGTTTGATGCCTAGAAAATTTGAGACCAATTCAAGTTGTAGTTTAAAAAATAATATTTAAAAAAGACATTGTTTCTTAGTTAAGAACAATTTCAGTCAACCATGATAGATAGATCCAATTGGGCTGAAATTTTTTATGCATATTCTCAACAAACTTGTAAACATAATCCGAGAAGTTTTTGAAAACTGATACTTTTGGTGTGAACCGGTGGTGAGCTGGCCCGGCCCATCCCATTCCACCCCCCCACTCCACCCCCACCCCCCCCACCCCCCCCACCCCCCGGAGCCTCTGCAGGCCGTCTTTCCTCTCCCAATCAAGTCATCACAACATGACCCCTCTCAGTTTTTTTTAAAATTGGTGCAGCAGTGGCAGCATTTGTTTGCATTCCATAACATTCAAGAGCCTTCAGAGAGGCTGCCTTTGCCTCTCTGAAGTCTTCATCCACGAAATGCATCCACATATTATTAATGTAAGCTTCAGGACCGAGACAATGGCAGTACATTTATGGTGCGATCTATTTTTTGACTAATTTTAGGACAAAATATACAAACAAATAACCATAGACATAGATGGTTTGTCAAAATCCAAAGAATTTTTTGAGTATTAAACCAGTGAATTCTAACCATTTGCCATCGTTAACTTATTTTGAGTTTATGTAGAAAAGAGAAGCTCTTTATGTACACATGGGGTGGTAGGAGATAGAACAACCCATGTGGGATATGTAATTTAGAGTTTGTAATTTCTCAACCGCTCATAGTTAAGTCTAATGTAAGAATTGTGTTAAAATTATAATTTCAGACCTCATTTAGGCATAGTAGAATACCTTTTTTCAAAAGAATTTCAACTAAAAAAGTTGTGGAATCAAGCTAAGTTTCATCTCCAAAAATCCTTTTTAGATTTAGATCTTCCACTCAAAAGTTATGGACAAATTTCAGAGAGGATGTATGAAAATGTCAAAAAAAAATCCTTTCAAACCCCTCTATGAAATTTGTCTATAACTTTTGAGTGGAAGATTAAAATCTCAAACGGATTTTTGGAGATGAAATTTAACTTGATTCTACAACTTATTTTAGTTCAAAGTATTTTGAAAAAAGTTATTTTACTATGTCTAAATGAGGTCTAAAATTATAGTTTTAACACAATTCCTACTTTAGACTTAACTATGAGCGGTTGAGAAATTACAAACTCTAAATTACATATCCCACATGGGTTGTTCTACCTCCTACCACCCCATATGTACATAAAGAGCTTCTCTTTCCTAAAAAGAAAACAAAATAAGTTATTGATGGCAAATGGCAAGATTTCACTGCTATAATACTCAGTGAATTCTTTGGGTTTTGACAGACCATCTATCTTTATAATTGTTTGTTTGTATATTTTGTTCTACCTCCTACCACCCCAGTAATCCGATTGTGCAGTCATGACCTTGGCACTGAGCAGAAGTCTGACATTATTGACGCGTGGCTTATTAGCTAATGTTGGGTGTGGAATATTCCACACCATTTCATCGTTTGGATGAAATGATGTGGAATATACCACATCATTCCGTCAGAGGGAAGGCAGCTGCTCTCACAGCTCTTGAATGTTATGTCAGTTCATTCAATTTGTGCTCACTCTGCACCAAGCAACTGAACAGGCACCCACTCTGCCCTCGAACTTATCTAAAACTTACAACAGGCAACCACAGTGAGCCTAATTGTACGTAGAATATCAACAGTAACTGGCTGGAGACCAAAGAATCCATAAGGTATGAGGTCCATAATTGGACCATTGAAGGGCTGGAAATGAATTTTTTGGGGAGGTGAAACATCTTGAAATAATAAATAATTTTTCAGTACATTTTTTTCCT
The DNA here is from genome assembly GCA_951230915.1 of Antitrichia curtipendula. Lineage (NCBI taxonomy): Eukaryota > Viridiplantae > Streptophyta > Bryopsida > Hypnales > Leucodontaceae > Antitrichia > Antitrichia curtipendula. Next base: position 844,174 of record OX579639.1, on the reverse strand, counting down.
TGAAAGAGAAATGTGGATTTGACATCTAACCCCAAGTCATTTCATATTTTTTGGAGCTTCATGGAATTAGTTATAAAATTTTTGAAGTTGAAATGGCATAGGCTCTAAAAAAGGCCCTCACCTCCTAAAATGTACACTGTCTATACATTGCTGAAGGCTATGAAAAAAGCAGCATGTACAAACAGTGTTCACTTTTTAAGGAGGTGGGCCACTATTTTAGAGCCCGGGCCATTTCAGGACCTCCTACCTTGTTGATGCTCAGTTTTTTTTTTTTTTCATTTCAATTCAATTATACACGTTCGATCAATAAACAATGTGCCAATTTTAACTTATGTACAGAGTATAAGTTAATTATCCGTTAGTATCAATTGTCTATACTCATGAGTTGTAGTATCAGTTCAATACAAATGTTGGTTTTGTTTTGTTTTTTAAAATTTTAATACAGGTAAAGGAGCCTTTATTGCAAGAAAAGAAAGAACAATCAAAAGTGTGACGATTCTCCTTAGTGGATTTTCTTCAGCCCTTAGGTTGGCTCTGTGTTTCAATCACCTTCGACGGTGAGCACCCCAAAAGGATGGTCCCCGCCTCACCGCCTAGTACTTGGTTGTAGATTTTTGTATTGTTTTTTCACTTGTTCCCTTGGCTGCTTGCGGTTGGGCTCTTGTAATTCTTTTTTCTTGCAATGAAGGTTCCTTTAATTGTAGGAAAAAAAACAAAAAACAAAATGTGCAGCCGCAAGCGTCCTTGGAGGGCAAGTGAAACAAGCAAAGAGCATAACAATAAACTATAAACCAACGGTTGCCCTGGCGGTGAGTCAGAGCCTCTCTGCCTAAGGTGATTGGAAAACTTATCTACAAATGTTTTAAGGTTAATACCCCGAAAACTGCCACTATAGGTGATTGTGCCTTGTTACTATTATTACAGTGGTCATATTTTCATTAATTTTTTTGTTGGCAAGAGTAGAAGGAGGTTCTAACTCACCAAAGAACGCAACATTTGGATATCGACTACAAAAGTTAAGAAAGGTGAAAGTTGTTTTGGATAGATCAGTTCTAAAATCGTTTCTTCAAAGTACATATATACATACTTCTCTCTATCTCTATTTATATATTATATATACAGAGAGAGAGATTTTTGGAGATGAACAAAAAGTGATGGTGGTGATTTTTGGTAGGGTGCAATTTTGAGTGTACTTGTTTATACCTAGAAGAAGACTTTGCTAACCAAATAGCATTTATACCCTAGCTCATAAAATTTGATATGCTGATAGTTTAGATCTATTTTTTTTGAAGAATCCTTAGAATTCTTGTCTCCTATTCTTATTCACCAAATGTGACCCATAAATAGTCAATTTAACAATCTCCACGTGGAAAGTAGGATAAAATAGACTGAACCTAGATTTAAAGGGTCATTGTTTTGACACACTAGGATTGAGTGCAAAGAGAGTATTTTGAGGGATTTGGGACATTTTTCATTGATGTTCGGCAAATGTCAGACCCTTTCCCGATAAGAAAGCGGAGGTTCTAAGCTCTACACTTGTTATAAGGTAAACCAACCTATGACAGGCCAACTATCTAATGCAGACATCTACATAACTCCCCATTACAGTCCATTTCAGATTTTTGCTTCTACAATTTAAATAGGTTGGTTAGTGGCCCACATTAGTGCATTAGGTGATTGTGATAGAATTAGTAATGACTGTCATAGGACACTTACACATTGTGAGTGTAAACTCATCATAAAGAGTTTTTTTTTTATTCCTTTGTGTGATGGCCACATTAAAAATTCTTGTGGTTGTGTTAGGAAATCTGAAGACTGCATTAGGTGGTAAGATGACCATCATGAAGACATATTTTATTGATTTCAGATAGTCTACAGACTGTTTTGGAAAAATACTTAAAAAATTCATAACAAATTCCTATTTTGTCCGAAAACTAAAACTTTAATTGCTTCTTTCATTTCTCAAAGTTGTCTCTGCTAGAAAAAAATCTGATTTTATTTTGCTAATGGCAACATACCAAATCAGTCATTCTGCCTGTCATAGGCTGGTTTACCTTAATCAAACACATGTGTATACTAAAAAATTCCCTTGTTCTAAACATTGAAACTTTCAATACGTGTCTCTATGTTTAAAAAATCAGGGTTTTCCCAGGGGGGGCGAGCGAGGGGGGTCAGTTCACCCCGGCCGCAATGAGGGGGGCAATCCTCCCTGGCCCTTCATTAACTCGCCCCCTTCATCTGTTGTGACTTCATCTGTTGTGACTCAGTCCATTACCCCATCCATTAATGCTGAGTGGAGGATTGAGGACAACAACAACAGAACAGGGACTCAGGAAGTGATTCGTTGATTTTTCCTGGAGAATAGGAACCTTTTTAAGGGGTCGAATTGAAGGACTGATGATGCCGTTGACGTTTCAGTGCTCCGTCCTCAGCGGCGGGAGGGAAGGAAAGAGGGAGGGAGCCGGGGTTGCGCAGTCCCAAAAATTCTGCCGGTACCTACCTGGGCCCGTTCATTCAATGTCGCAGGAGTTGTGCACTTTGGGAGTGCGGGACTGGGAAGAGACGGACGCAGGGACGCTGTACAGTATACAGTACAGGGACAGGAATGGTACTGGGCCACGGTACAGGAAACGACCAGTTACACCCAATTCAGTTCAGACAATTGAAGCATTGGGTAAACATAATTAGGGCCTGTTTCCACACACACCCCAAAAAAACTTTTGGGGTTGGAGCCAAAAGAAAGAAAAAAAAGAAAGGAAAGGAAAGGAAAATGGAGTGTTTCGATCGGGGTTTTGTTTTGGGGTCCTTTAGCAATCTTCCATATCAAAACACTCCATTTCTTTCTGCCTTTCGGTTCCAATCCAAAGTTTTGGAGGTGTAAATAGGCCCTTAACCCCTAAAGCCCCGAGGCCTTTTCTCCATCAAAACACACTCAAAATTGCCACTTTTATTGCAAAGAGCAAAAAACTATAATTTTTTTTATTTTTTTATTTTTTTCCATATCTAACCGTAGGATCTTATACTAGACTAGTATGAGAATGTGTGCAAGAAATTTCAGAAACTTTGACCAAATAGATTGCAAGATATTTGCATTCAAAGTGAAGAAAACAAGTTTTTTTGCACCTTGCGTGACTAGATTTTAGGGCTTTGAACCTATTTAACTTAAATTATTTGTATTGTTGATTTTGATTTTCTAAGTTTATATGTTGAATACTTCAGTTGAGAATCTAGGAAAAAAAATTAAAGAAAAAAACACTAAATTTTTACTCATTAAAAAATTGTTAAGTAGAAGTAGGTTCAAGATTGATAGAATAACTAAATCGTTAATAGCTCTAAGACAAAATTGAAATACCATAATCCTAATGGTGAGATTGTTCTAGCAAGCGAATTCAACCTTGTTGAACAATTTTTTTTCTGAAAATTGTAAAAATTGCATTCAAAAATTAATCCTACAAGTTATTTTTTCAAGAAGATGCTTAGATTGCTCGAAAAACTAAGATTGTCCATAACTTTTTCATTATTAGTCCAAATAGAAATAATCAAAGCTTCAAATGTAGACAAAAAGACATAGATTTTGAAAAATTTATTTAAGAAATTTATTTTGACTTTTTGTGATTTTTTTGTATTGCCGCCGAACTCTATTTTTGGCATAACTTTTTCTCTCGAGCACCAATTGAAATAAAAATTATATATCCACAAAGCTCTTGCAGAACCGCACAACCTCAAAAAATCTCAAAAAAATTCTCTACAAATTGAGGTCATAGGAACCTACCTGGACCCAAATTGTCCCTCAAGGAGACAAACGGGCCTTTAGGGGTTAACCCATAAATGCCGCCAAGGACGTTTTCAGGCCAGAGTATGACAAAGAATCTCTCCCTGAAATAACAGATATAATATCAAATATTTTATGAAAAATTGTACTTGTAAATTATATAGAAGTAAAAATTATTAATGCAAGGAAATTGATAATAATAATTAATAATATTATTATTGTTATTATTATAATGTTAGTCTTGATGCTAGCATGTGAGCATAGAAATGTGAGCATATGAGCCTTGAGCCTTGGTATAAGTAGTTATTCTATGACCATTGAAGGTGTTTATAGCATAAACACCTATAATATATGTATCTATAACATGGGTACTCTATAATGTAAACACCTACAACATATGTATATAAACTTTTAGGATTGTGTGCTCATGATCATAGGCTCACATAATAGCAACACTCTGAAAAATCATGTAGCATCCACTGATCAATAGCCCTACAAAAATTCATCCAATTACTTCAAGAATTTAAGTAGTACAAAATCCCCTCACACTAATTTGGATCAACTTTAGATTAATATAATCTAACAAATGTACATACTTGGATGAAAATTGGATGACAAGTACACTATTTGAGATTGTACAAATGTTGTGTATACCATAATATTATAAAGATTTGATTCAAGGTATTGTAAGTTGATCATATCAGTGAGCCTTACAAATTTGCATAAATCCCAAATCATTGCAAGTTAATGTAGATGATGCAAGGCTCACTAATTGAATTCTTGTGTTTCCACATCACAAAAATATAGACAAAATTGTTTTTGGGTGTACTAGAATGAACTCCATCCATTTCACAATGCTCTTGGAGCAAGCTCTTAGAACATTTGTCATCCATGCTTTCTTCCGCTTCATCTATAGTCACATTGTTCTTTTACAACAAATTTAGTTTGAAACACCTTGTTGAAACACTTTTCCTTGTTCTTGTGCCCCATGTTATATTTCAGTTGGCTTGTACTTTTTCTTGCAATTAAATTATTTTTATTTGTCTGTCTCTCTAAAGTAGGAGGCTTTAAAAGCGCCCCTCTCCTTGAAATCGTCCCTATTATTAGTTGGAGAATGGAAATGAGGTAATCCTTACATGGACCACTCAAGCAATTGAATGAATCAAGGAAAAATTGTTCTTCTATTGCAAGAGCCATTTACTATCTTTGATTTCCACACATCTCTTTACAAGTTGCAAGTAGATTGACTTTGGGACACCTGTTGTCACAAATAGGTGTCTATGTCATAAATCTTTGAAAATTTATAAATAATTCGAAAATGCTTGGAAAAATACAAAACCACTTGTGTTAGGTTCCAAAATTATTTTTCTTTATCTGAAAAATGATCTAAAAATATTTTTGTCCACGAAAAACCATAGAAGAGGCGGACCAGCCCTTAAAGGGTTGCTTTTAGAGACTCCTACCTTATATCAGCAATACTACTTTTTGCACGCCAACATCTGCGGTACATAAATACTCAATGGGGACTTTCAACCATTCGTTTTTGGAGAATTTTTGGGTTTTCCATCCATCTTTTCTACACTCGAAATCACGCTAATTGTGGGTACCCATTGGTGTCCCATTTGCCCTTGTACATTTGTGTCAGGTAGGTGGTTTTATAGTTTCCACAGCCTACTTGAGAACACAACCAGGCACGCTCTTATACACCCACCTTTTGGATTGATCCCAAAACCAGTCAACCTTTGTCCAACACACAGAAGCACGACAATGATGTCCGAGACAAGCATGCAAATCGGCTAACTTGTGGGTCTGGGTTACAAAAAATACTGATATGTGATTGCGAATCCTAAACCCACAATATATTGTAAAACCGCTAATGTCTCAAAATCAAGATTGACCACCCTGCAAATTGCTAATGGCCAAATGTGCAAAAAGTATTTATACAACGCTCCTGAAAAGAGGAACCCTTGTCCTCAAAGTGTACCTTGGAGTAATGTACCTAGGAGTAAGGTAGTCTGTTGTAAAACCATCCTTCTCCTTCAAATTGCCCCTATTATTATCTGGAAATGGAGATGAGATGATCCTTAAATGGACCACTTAAATAACTGAATGAATTAAAAAAAAAAAATTGTTTTTCTATTGCAAGAATCAATCATTGTCTTTGATTTCTGCACATTTCTTTGGATGGATTTTGAGAGACCTATGATCACAAATAGGACTGGTGCCAATGCCCAAGATCTTTGAAAAAAGTAATTTGAAGTATATTTATAATTAATTCAAAAATGCTTGAAAAAATACAAAACCACTTGTGTTAGGTTCTTCAAATATTTTTCTTTATCTAAAAAATGATCTTAAAATATTTTTGTCCACGAATCCCCATGAAAAAGGCGGACCAACCCTTAAATGGTCGCTTTTAAAGCATAAGGTAGTATGTTCTAAAACTGATTGTCCTCTTCAAATTGACCCTATAAAATGGATACGAGGTGGTCCTTAAATGGACCACTTTAGCCATTGATTGAATCAAGAAAATAAATATTCTGTATTGCAAGAGCCAATCACCGGCCTTGATTTCCTCAAATCACTTTAGAAGTTGCAAGTGGATGCATTTTGGGTGAGTTAGGGTTACAATTAGGTACCTACAACAAAAATATTTGAAAATTCATAACTAATTCAAAAAACTTCAAGAAATATGAAACTACTTGTGTCATGTGTAGCATCTCTTTTTCTTTCTTTAAAAAATAAGTTAACCTTAAATGATGAGCTGGTCACCGTGGAAATCATTTGTTTTGGTACTGTGTGAATAGTTGGCTTAAAATAATGCAAAAAAAACACTCATTGGAAGTCAAACCACCATCAATGACCTTCTATTTTCACACAAAATTTGGAGTATAAATAGTTGCACTTATGTCATGCATGGAGAGATTCTTTGTCATTCATTAGCCAAAAAATGTCATCCGCGTCGTTTACGGGTTAAAGATGTTTATATTCATGCAAACCTATGGAAAAGGCGGAATAATCCTTAAATGATTTCTTTTAGAACATACTAAGGTAGGAGGCTCTAAAATGGAACGGGCATTAAAAACGGACCCTATAAATGGTTGTGAAATGGACATGAGTTGACTTTGAAATTGGCATGTATAGTCATTGAATGAATCAAGGAAAAAAACACATTATCAATTGCAAGAGCCAATCATTCACTTTGCTTTTCCCATCTTTCTTTAGAATTGCAAGTGAACCATTTATAAAAGACCTAGGGTCATAAATAGGGACCTATGATCCAACTCGTTTGAAAATTCGTAAGTAATTCAAAAATGCTTGGAAAATTACGAAAACCACTTGGGCTAGATTCCTTGTCTATTTCTCTTTGTCTGAAAAATGAGCTAAAATTATTCCTGTCCAAAGAAACACACAAAAAGGCGGACCAAACCCTTAGATGTGCCATTTCTGAGCCTCCTACCTTACCTTACTTACCTTATGTGTCTGCCGATTATCACCTGCTGTATCCCCCTCCCAAATGGATGAAAACCGGTCCCTCCCAACGATTCTCATACATCCAAAAGACGCTGCCCGTCCACGCCGGCTTCGGTTCTACTAGGGTTTTCCGACCGCTGCGTTATCGATCTGCGTGTGCGCAATTTCCCGATCGATTTTGTTCCTGTGCAAGCGTACGTAGAGACCCCCGCGCCCTGAAGTACTGAACCTTTAGCTTTGTAGTAACGTAAGGTCCTTTGAATCATAGTTTTACACCCCCAAGGCAAAGCCAGCCTGACGCTGGTTGCCTGTTGCGACTGTTGCTGATTGGGTCTCTGCGTGGAGCGCAGGGGTGCAGGATTTGCTCTGTGGAAAATAATAATGCGCGCAGAGAGCAGTTGAACAGGCATGCAGAGGCCCCATGTAGTGTAGACTGACTTACCCTCCTGACAGAAGGATCCCCTTTACCTGGAATGCATATATTTTCCCCCAACTGGCCCTGGCGCAAGCCCACTTCCCACTTCCAGTCCCTTGAAGATTGCGTTCGTTTTCTACCCGTGTGAATTCCCTGACAAATCCAGTTCAAAACCGATTTGAATTATACTACCTTACGCACTGCACTGGCTGGCTTAGCTGGCTGGCTCAGACAGACGGAACAGAAGCCTGGCTGGCGGGCTGGCTGTGAGAGAGAGAGAGAGAGACTGAGACAAAGCATACCAAAACTTAAGAAGGAAAAAGGAACTCCAGGCCCGGACAGACAGATAGACAGACAGACAGACAGAGCGGAGTGTGCGGAATGCGGACCAACTGAAAGCTTAAGAAGGAGAAAAGGAACTCCAGGACAGGTAGAACGGAGTGAAGGTGCGGAGCAGTGTTCGGGAAACTTTCTGAGTTTTTACCAGCTAATTTTCCTTCAATTCTTACTGTACTGTACATTGAAACCGGTTTTTGAAGAACTGAGTCCGGTTATTTTTCTCTATTTTTACTCAGAATAGAAGTTTTATAAATTTTTGCACCGGTTTTTTTGCCGATGTTTTCAAATTGCAAGTGGGTGTTTTTTTTTCCAAATTTTGAGTTCATATTTGCAATCAATTTTGAGTTCATATTTGCAATCAATTTTGAGTTCATATTTGCAATCAAATTTGAGTTCATATTTGCAATCAATTTTGAGTTCATAATTGAGTTCATATTCGCAATCAAATTTCAGTTTATAATTTCAGTTCATATTTGCAATTAGCAAAAAGAAATGGTTGCAATTTTGGAAACCAATTGCAAATTTTTCCAATTTGGAGGGAGGCTTACTTTGGTCGAGTGTATAGTAGTGCAACAAGCCTCTTGCAAGGGCTCTTATTTTACTCTTGGGAAAAACACAGGACCCTTTTTTATTTGCTATGCAAGTGTTGTTTTTTTGCAAATTCTGAGTTCATATATGCAATTAGAGACCCCAAATTAGCTAGGAAGGGATGTACAAAAATATAATTAGCATGGCTCAAAAGATTCTTATTTTTTAGATTCACCTTTGAGCTGGACCTCTACAAAAGGCTCAATGCTCTACTATAGACTCAATTGCTCACTTCCTAACTTCGTTGAGTCGAGAGTTACAATAGAGCTTGAAGGATTCTAGTAAATTCAACATTGGATTGGGGATAGGATGTATACCAATGATTAGAAATAGACCTAGTTTAGACCAAGACGTCCAATTTCAGTGAGCTAGATTTAGATAAATTTCATTGGCCAAAGACTAGATTTTGTCTACAAGGGCATTCACACCAAAATAGACGTCCACTTGAAGTTGCACCATGTCATCACCCACTTCCGCCAAAACTTGAGATGAAGCCATAGTTGAAGTGGACAAGTTTGGGATCACCTTGGGAGGTGGTTTTCAATTTTGTCCGATGGACAAAATGGGTTTGTTTAAGAAGAAAGGAGCTGTGAAGGAGCTTCCATGGAACAATAGTGCAACTACAAAGGAGCTTTCACAAATATAATTCCACTAGATGTCTAGTTCTTATGTGAAGCCATGCATTGAATGGACAAAATCCATGATGATATGGCAATTTCCTTCCACACCAAGGCAAATGGAGTAGTGGATTGAGGGTTCTGTCCACTACCATTAGACATCTTGGTTTGAACCGGGCCTAAGGTAGAAATATCCATAAATGGTTGTATAGGGTGACTAATTGTGGACAACAATTGGATGCATTGGTCATTGAAAAAGATTATTTGTTTGTACCTTCTCTTCCAGTCATTTATCTTTCTTTCTTGCTTAAGGAGAAGTGCCAAAGCTAACCATAATAAGTGAGTCTATGAGATCGAAATGGGTCCAAATGAAAAATCCACATTTATATTGAATAAAATATTCATTCTTGAGAGAAAAAACCCACAAAAACCCACATTGTTTTTTGGGCATTCTTCCTCGTCCTTATATTTGTACACATTGAACTCAATTTCTCTATGGATTTCCCATATCCTACATGTTAAATTGCTTAAGTTATTGGAAATAGGTACTTCTACTATGATTACAATTGGCTAAGCATAGTTATTATTATCAAATATGGAGGGTATTTTTTTGGAACGTATTGGCAATTGAATTGAGAGGATTTTGACGCATTTTAACATGCATTATTTGAACACTATTTGAAAAAGGTATAGATTTTCAAAGTATTGTTTCTAGATGTTCCAAAAGAATAAGTAGTAGGCTTTCATAAACTTCCATCTTTTGATTGTATACATTTTGTAATCAATACCTAATAGAAACTAGCATTTGGGGGGTCAAAAGTAGGTGTTGTATTTTGGATAGTGTTGATTATAAGGGGGTGTACCTTGGCGCTTATGATACATTTACAACAAGGGGAATGTCATATCCATGAGAGGAAAAATATAACATTATTGAGATTGAAAGGTCAAATAATCCCATTGATCACTATAAGAACCCCATCTCTTTTGTGGATTTTTGAAGAAACAATGCATGTTTTCATTGTCATCAATGTATCATAGGTTTTGAACTTTTGGAAGGCAAATTTCTAGTTGATGTTGGGAAAGACGTCCTACTTTGATTATAATTCTTTCTTTACGTGCCCCATAAATGATTTTTTTATTTTAAATAAAAGGATATGGCATCCACATGGTGGACTTTTGGAGAGTGCAAACCTGAGGTATCAACAGTTGTTTTCGTGAAATATGTAGACATCAGGGTGCATTACTACAGATTTCAACCATCTGTGGAAATGCCACCTACAACAGATTTTAGGTGACATTATAGTTGAGGTGCTTCCAATTGACAAAAAATGTACTTTGATGTCTTCATTAACACCATAGGATGATTGCAAGAAAGACCGTCTACTATTTTTTGTCACAATTGGAGTGACAAAGTTGCCATTGTCCATAAATTTTGGAAAATGAAACCAAAATATTTGAAATTTTTACTTGAAATGGCTAACTTGGAAGTCATGAGATTCATTATTATTAATAAAATTTGAAAAAACATTCTATAATTAAATCTCAATTTAGCTAATTTGTCACACTTTGCTTTTTAGAAGGGGAGAGTACTAGGGAGTACCCAAAATGAATGAATTAAAGCTAAATTTTTTGTGGTCTATTTCCATGGTAGGAGGACATGTGCCTACCAAAGAAAATTTTAAAATATATTATTTTATAGCCTCTATATTTGTATAAATAGGGCTCCCTTGTGCATGCACTTCTGAACATTAGAGATGGTTTCAACTTCCATTTTTTGGTGAAATGTGATCACTATCAAGTCTTTAAAAATGGCCAATTTTTTTTGGGTGTGTTTATGATTTTCTAATTATTATTAAATTATACCTAGTTGTTTCTATTTTCTGTGAGAAATTGTCTTTTATTTCAAATAGTATTTTTTTAGTACATATAAGTAGTCAACAAAACTAGTAGCCGCCGATTTTTCAAATCAACAGCTCAAATTGTTTTGTTCCATAGTACTCATAGTATTCATAGTATTGAGCAGAAAAACTACAATTTCGACAAAACTCTACCAAAATTGTTTGGTCTTTATTGCAACCATGCCTAAAAGAAAAAATAATTTCTTCTAATGAACATTTTCTTCTCATCTCAATCCTTCATTGTAGTGGAGATTATTTTATCTCGCTCAAGGATTAGTTAGTTAACCTCTAAACTTCTTTGACTTTTTTTTACAAAAGTGTCCCAAATTGTCACATTTTAGTGCATTGAGCATTATTGAAATATAATTTTTATTTTTTAAAACTTTCAACTACACAAATTTGTACTAGACTACTAAAGAAATTTGTAATTAAAATTTCATTCCATTTGACAATGTTGTTTGTGAGATTATAAAGTTTGAAGTTACAAGAAAATTAATTTAATTTATTAATTTGAATTTTGCATATGTTTTCATCATTCAACTTTCATATCTTTGTTATTTGAAATGCACAATTTGATCAAAGAATTCATATTGTGAGGGCAAAATTAGTTTACTTGAACGGAATTATCAATGGTATTCATTTTTGAAAGATGAGTGAAAAAAACGAAAGATGGAATATGGCATCCATTGATTTCATCTTCATACTTCTATATCTCTTGATATGTAACTCCAAAGATTGATTTGATAAAAGATTTGAGTTTTTAGAATTTTGTAGGTGATTTTGGAAGGATGAGGACTCTTCTTGGATATTTAGGGATTAAATACAATAGTATTTGAACATAAAACTCAAATATAAAAAAAAAGGAACTTCAAATTCTTTATGTGTGTATTGATATGCCTTCTTTGTAAAAGTGCACAATTAGTGACACCTAAAAAATTTGTATAATGAAAAGTTTATTTTGGCAAAAGTTGGTAGAATACAACAATATTTCATTTGGCACTAATTCAAAACAGTATGAGAATTTGCCATGTTAGTGGCATGATTTTGCTTGATTTGTCAAGGCCTTTAAATTTCTTTGTCTTTTAGCTAGCTTTTCAAAAAATATATTTTGGAATTTTGTCCAATGTCCAATTTAAAGTATTTTTTGTGTCTCTTTAAGGTACTTTGGTATGTGTTTCGCATGACATAAATTTCAAGTTCTAATATAAACTAATGGAAGAATGGAACATAGGCCAAAATACGTTGAATAAACAACTTTATGCCAACATTGGCAATTTTGTTAAATGACAAATTCCTCAACTTTGGCAATTTTTACATTTCAAATCGGGTAGTTTCAAGTTTACAATTGTCCCAGATGTTTAAAATCTATACCATTCCTAGTTGTCTAAATCTACATTAGTTATAGATTGCACTTTCATGGTTTAGACCCCACATTCTGAAATATATGCTAGTCCTAGATTTCTAAAATCTATATAAGTCTAAGATGTAACTTTTATAGTTCAGACCAGGAGGTAGGAATTGGCACACAAGATACCACCATTTTAACAAAATTCCCGAGCAACCTAATTATTGTTGCAGATAACTACAAGTTGATATTTGATTATTTGTGGACCCAATGCAAGTAAAATCAAGAAATACTAAACTAAACTTTGGGACATATATATAAGTACTCTATTTGCAACGTGGTGCATTAGAAGAAATTTGGCCCTTGTGTAGGGTTGTTTGGTTGCATGAAAATCTGCAATTATAAAAATAAAAAAATTGAAAAATTAATTCTTTAGCCCACTTAATCACCTAGTATGCCATGCAAGAGTAGGAACTAAAAAAATTCCAAAAAACAAAATAAAAAATCATTTTTTTTCCTCGGATTTACACATTAGTTAAAAGTCAAATGGCCTTCCACCAGGACCAAATTTTCTCTAATGGCTTTAAAGTGGTGCAAGTAGCTGTAAAGTACTTGTGGTTCTTCGAAAGCGGCTCAAGTCATAGCGTAAACCACTCCTAGGAAATGTCCCGTTCAATCGGCGGGAAGCTTCTGTGCCGTAATCCCCGATTACGCGGGCAAAACCGCGTAATCGGGGATTACGGATTTTTCATCCGGTTCTGCGTTTTCATCGCGATTTTCGTCGTGATTTACGTCGGGCAATACCCTTATCGTCGGGCATTGCGCCAAATAATCAGCCCTCCTCGTCGGCCGATTATTTGGCGCAATGCCCTCCTCTGCGGGCATTGCCCTATACAAAAATGATCATGACAAAGAATCTCAAAGGCATAGAGCTGTATTTCAGGTTCTCCAAATTTCTTCAAAGTATCAGCTTGTGAGGTAAACATAATGACTAAGGCCTAGTATGCTCTTAAAGCAACCATTTAAGGGCTGGTCCGCCTTTTTCACAGTCTTTTGTGGACGAAAATATTTTTAGATCATTTTTCAGAGAAAGAAAAATAGATGTGGTACCTAACACAAGTAATTTTGTATTTTTCCAAGCATTTTTGAATTACTTATAAATTTTCAAAGATTCAGGGTATAGGCACCTATTTGTGACCATAGGTCTTCCAAAATCTATCCACTTGCAACTTGTAAAGAGATGTGCAGAAATCAAAGATAATGATTGGCTCTTGCAATAGAAAAACAATTTTTCCTCAATGCATTCAATTGCTAAACTGGTCCATTTAAGGATCACCCCATCTCCATTCTTCACCTAAAAATAGGGGCGGTTTCAAGAAGATGGGCACTTTTAGAGCACACTGCCTTACATGACGTTGAGCCTCATCTACTTCAAGGTTGCATTGGACCTTTTTTTTTCTTTTATCATTTTTTGTTTGTTGCATTTTGTTGCCACCTATTACACTGTAATCCCCCTTCATATGACATGTCATCGTTATATGACATGGCAAATAATTTGAATGTGAGACAAGATTGTTCTAAATTGATAGTATGGTAAGTGTAAATGATATTCTAGAATGTCTTTGAAGGGAAGGTCCGCATCTGGATTAAAGTGGCAAGAGCATATTCCTTTCTCATTTAGGATCACAGGGAGTTTATATCGCATTCTCGGTGTTAATTCCTGGTGAGTGTCAAAATTCCCACTGAACTTTAAAATTTGACACCTGTAAAAACTTTTCTATTTACAGGTATTTTGGACACATGTTGCAACTACACGTACACAGGGAATTTTGACACTCACCGGGAATTAACACCGGGAACGCGATATGAACTCCCCGTGGATGGCCTACGGTAACCGACCCATTTCCAATCTATAGGTTGCTCTATTTCCGTGAAGTTATGGCACAATTCGAGGCCCAAATGTGGTGCATTATGACTGGCTGCACAAGTTTGTCAATATTGCAACCAACCCTTGGGTCGATTTTGCAGTAAGCCCAGGGTCAGAAATAGAAAGGTCTATATCACCATTATAGGTTGAAGAGAATCTTCCACTGAAAAAATCATAGTAATTATGTTTTGTGTAATAAAGTTCTGGAAAAGTGTGCAATCCTTCCCAAACTCTATTTCTGTACATGGGAAAAATTCCGCACTCCAAAAGCCTGCGCTCCCAAATATGCGTAATTGCTGAAGTAGTTGGAAATGGATCGGCCACCATAATCACCGAACCTGTACACTGCCCTGCGTGATCGTAGACCAGCTAGATCCAGTGAGGACAACCCATACCGGCTTCCCGCTTTGTGTCAAAACCGCGCTCTCTTAGCTTGTCAACCAGCTCTGCAGTTCAGTGCACCAACCTACACTTCCCTCGCAGTCTCCAGTCACGTCTTTCCTTTCCCTAGCTAGCTACAGTAGTGTGAGCTAGCTCGTACCATCGTCTATCGATCTTCAGCTCTTGCTGCATTGATCCGTGCATGTGGAGCTAGAGGATTAATAAGACTTGGAACGGAAGTGAATTCTCAGTAGTACCAATCCGGCCAGGCAGGAACAGAAAAAGGACTCCAAGGAGGGTTAATGCCTCCCTGCCGGGTCGGTGCATGTGGCAGAGGACAACCCCTAGGAAAGAGACGGCCACCAAGAAGACACGATAAAGTGAAGGACATTCACGCACTCAGCTAACAAAACTTTTACTGCAACTTACTTACCTAGCTACTTAGCTACACTCTGCTGCCTGGCTGGCCGGAAATATCCGATACATATACATTCTTTTGCGTTGCTTCTTAGACTACAATTCTAGCTTTGCGTACAGTCGATCACTGGAATTGTAGTACCGATACGTACCTGAACGAGTAGGATTACATGGCTTTCAGTACGTGATCGGAAACGAGCTTATTGATCGATCTCATTCAGTCGATCAGTCGATCTGTCGTCGACCTGCAGAGCCTGGATGGAGTAGACTGGATGGAGTAGACGGCCCTGGCTAGGCGCCTGTGAGTGCGGTTACCGGTATTTATCATGCTCTCTGGAGCCAATGCATGCTTGCCACTAGCATTCGCAGATTCTTTGGGAGAGAATCAACGTGGGAAGGTCTAGCTTCGTCATACAACAGTAAGGTCACTATCATGTGTGCACCGACAATTAATCGACCCATAAAATTACAACTGAGAATAGTTACTGCTGTTCTTTTTTTTATTAATTAGGTCTTGTTGGCAACGGAAAGAGGATTCCAACCGTAGTAAGCATGCATTATTTGGACCCTGTATGCATAAGTTATGAATTTGTAAAGTTTTTGTCCATGGATGTACAAAGAACCAACGCTATACTCTCATAAACTTTCATTTTTAGATTGTGTGCATCTCGTCTGATCAATATCTAGGAAAAAGTGATTCATTTGGGGGTTCAAATGTAAGTGTCGCTTTGGAGGCAATGTTGATTATAGGTGTAAATTCCTTAGTCAAGGTTTAGGATGTAAGATTTCAAGTTGGGGATCAGAAGTCACTCTAATATGATATACATGGGGATTATTTAATGCCCAATCAACTGCTATAAACAAGAATTGCAAATGTGGCATACTAAACTTGGCAGGTAGGTGTAAATCCTGAACTTACTTTTGGGAATAAATATCATAAGATTTCAACTATGCTTTATATTTCAACAAATACCTATCGAATTTGTAGAAAATAAATGTAGATTGTTTGTTAGATTTCACCCAAAATATGTTGTGAATTGTTGAAAGCATTAGAAAAAAAGTAGATCTTTAAGTCAACTTCCAGATTTGGACCAGATTTCACACCAAACATTCTCAATGTTCCCTGTAGGCACTATAACCAAAATCCCCTCCGAGAATTTAGTTTTTTTGGCCTTTTTTCAAGTACACAGGGAATGTAGCTCTCACAGGGAAATGTGAGACAGGGAATTTTGTGCATTTTTTAGGGGGTAATTTGTGCATTTTTCAGTGATGTCCCCACCTCCAAATCTATTGAATTTGTGAAATTTAATATTTCAGAATGTAGATTTATGCCTCCAAAATCTAAGCTTAATGTAGATTTTAGCTTGCATAGTCACTACAATTCATAGATTCTGAAAGCTGAAATCTGACGGATATGTAGATACTGAATTTCCAATCTTATTGATTTGTACATTTCAAAATTTGTACATTTCAGATTTGCACATTTCAAAATTTCTTAGATTGTACAAACTCTAGAGAAAAGTTAGATTATTGTGAAATCAATAGAATTCATTGCTTTGGAGATTGCATGACAGTTTACAAGTCTTATGTGTCCAACCTCACCGTACCGTTGACAATTGATATGGGACAATTGCATCTTCTAAAATCTACCAAATATCAGGTGGAAAAAATATTGAAATGTAAAATGTATACAAAGTCTACCAATTTGAATTTTGCACAGGGAATTTGGAGAGAATTTATGAAATACTTGCAAAGAAAATCCATGGTTTTTTCCTTGTATAGAAATTCTTTGAAGATCCCTCCATGGTGACATTAGAACACAGGGAAACATGAAAACTAGGAGAAACTTGCAGGGAAAAACTGCAGAATCTCCAAATTAGTCGGAGGGAATTCCAAGAAAGTCCGGTGTGTTTGAATGCAATAAAGAAGTAGTATACAAATTGCAACCTGACATGGCATCTACTGGAGTGGTGGTGGCTCCTTGAAGAACTGGTTTAGGATACATTATTATTCTTTTATTTGCACTTTTTCTATTGTTGGTCCAGATTTAGAAGCCCTGTTGAGGCCCTCTAATGTTGTGGTAGCAACCAAATTAACAAATGCATAGTACAAAATTCATATGATTTGGTTATCTTGGGCAATCAAATTCTTGGAGGTACCTTGAGTCAGTTAGAAGACAAAATCATAAAAGGAATGGTTGCCAAGTAAGGATGTTAACCCTAAAACAGAATGGAAAGCATTGTGTGTCTAAAGAATGACATTTAGAATTATTATAGAAATAAAAAACATGCGTATCATCCAATAAAGGATATGATGGCTTTGGGATGGCTACAACCTTGGTGATAGGCCCCATATTTCCAAGGTGAAGTATTACAACATTATCTAAAGCATTATTCATTAATTCACCTCTTCGAGATTCTTTTTCTTAAACCAAGTCATCTCCTCCCTTCTGAATGAGTTGAAAATACTCTAAAGTAGCTAGACATCCATGTACAATGCTATACCCTAAACCAATTTTGAAAATATGTAGATATAAGAAGTCCAAAATGTACAACTTGCATATATTAATACAAAACATGGTTTAGGGTACACCATGTATTCAAACTTCACTACTTCATAGCATATTCATTCATAATCAAAAAATCATTATTTAAAAAAATAAGATACATGATAATTTTCTATTGCCAATTTGTTGAAAATAATCTCATATGTCGATTCTACCTCAAAGTATGCAATATTGCTTAAGGTGGATATATCCAAAATCACACCATGTTTAACACTGCCATTGTCTCTCTATGTACATCTCCAAATCAAAATGTACCTATCATTAGAAAAAATTTGGGGTTTTATACATGGCTCAGTTGATTGAGGACCAATAATCAAACAATCCTACAGAGATCCCAAATTTTCTCTAATGGTTGAAGCAATGATTTGAAAACATCTATTAAAAATTTCTACTTTGATCCTTTTTTAACTTTTCTATATGATATCCAACTACTGCATTCTTTTGTACATTAGATCCTCCTTTCACTTGCCAACTAAAAATATAGAAAGTCAACTAGTCTAATAATAGTAACTACAATTAGTAAAAAAAATAGCTTCTTTGGGTGTCCCTACTTAAAAGTATTGGTTATAGGTGCTTAGATCTCCCTTATGTAGACTTCTTGGTGTAAAAATGATGTCTTTTGCTCTAGCAGCTTACTCCAACCCTTGTGACACCTCATTCTCTACCTGGCCACCAGGCTCAATCGGCCTTATGAGCTTGATTAGTTGTTTTCGGCCTTTTAATTCACACTACTCTTATAATAAAAAGATGTACCTTGCATACCCCAACTAAACCATTTGAAGTTTACTATCCGGCAGTTGCTTGTAACCCACATTTTATTTTTGAGTGATACTTTCCTCAAAAGAAATGCAATTTTTTTTAAAGCAATACATTCCCCATTTTCAATGGATGAAAATTTTGATTTCCCACATCATATTCAAAGGACAATATCCCTCTTTTCCTCAGGATGAGTGTATACTCTTTTTCACATGAATAAATTTTAAATGAATTCAAAATGAACAAATTTAAAATTCCATCCTCCTTTTGCACATTACTTTCATCCATTTTTACAGGTGTAAACAATTGTATCACCCCCAACAACCGAAGTCTGCACTGCCCCCAAATCAATGATAAAAAAATAACCCGGGCTGCTTGAATTGCAAGCGATGTAAGGGCATCCCCACTCCAGCTCAACATGTGACTCAAACTAGGCACATGGCCGTGCCCAGCCAAAATGGGTGCTCCACGGCAGACACGGCAAGTCCCAGAGAGTGGCCGGGCGCGGCAAAATCTGGAGAGCGGACGGGGAAATACTGTTCGTTTCCCGTGGCTGGGTATGTCAGAGGACACAGGAATTGAGGTACGGAGCGCAAGTTTTCAGGCAGGTTTCCCCACGAACAAGCTCCAAGCTACACATGACAACCTACTGTACTAGGCACACCAGGCTACCACCATACTCCTAATAACCAAGAAATAAATCAACTTAAATGATTTATATACCAATGCCACTATTCCTATTACAATCAATTACCATCAATTTAAATTGGGTGTTAAAACGAATGAATAGTTTCATAGGTAGATGGTGAGAAGTAAGGTTGGAGAGGTAGGTTTTATAGAGAAACCCATTGTCCATCGTGAGCCTTCAAAAAGTATGGGATAATTAGAATAAAAGAGCTTGACTCCTCATTGTAAAAAGTTAGAATTGTGTTGAAAGTAGAATTTTAGACCTAATTTAGTCACAATAGAATAACTTTTTCTAAAAAACTTTGAACTAAGAAAAGTTGTTAAATAAATATAAATTTCACCTCCAAAAATGTGTTTGAGATTTGGATTTCCTATCAAAATTTATGGACAAAATTCACAAAGGGGGTGGAAGGGAATTTTTTTTTGACATTTTCAAGCATCCTCTCTGAAATTTGTCCATAACTTTTTATTGGAAGATTCAAATCTCAAACGGATTGTTTGAGGTGAAATTTATATTAATTTAACAACTTTTTTTAGTTCAAAATTTTTTAGAAAAAGTTATTCTACTATGCCTAAATTAGGTCTTAAACTCTATTTTTAACACAATTCCTATTTTGACTTAACTATGAGTGGTTGAGCTCTTAGCAATTCTAATATTATTTATCCCACATGGGTTGTTCTACCTCCTATCACCCCATGTGTATATAAAGAGATTCTCTCCTCCATCTCCATCAATATTACCAAATGGAATTGACTTCAGAAGCGAAGGAAGTTAGTCGCTTAATTCATTTCTCTCAATGAATTAAAATTTTAATATTTAGCCTTTTAAATCGCGAAACAATGTTGCAGTGTGGGGTTCACCGTGTTGCTGTGGACCACACTCCCTTCCCACGACCCGGCCGCATTTCTCGAACACTCCAAAGAGCCACTTGGAGTGTCTTTTTGCCAAGTTGGAGTGGGGATGCTCTAACTTAAGTGAAGCGGGAGTAAGTTAAGTTTTAGTTCCCGAGATTGTCTCATTCCATGTCGACCAGGAGAGCGGCACCTGACATCGTCACGGACAGAGCGAGCTGGCTGGCGCAGACAGACCCAGACTCAGACTCAGACGCAGACCCAGACTGAACCAAAGAGGGAGAACGACTGAGACTGAACCAGAGAGAGAGAGAGAGAGAGAGACTGAGACTGAGACTTTGAAAGAGAGCGTCCCTGGCTAACTTCGCTCGCTGTGGCCTGGGGTCCGCCCTACCCTACCGGAAGGCCAGCATGGGTCGTGCCAGAGCTTCATGTGCTTCAACGCCGTATGGCTGCTTGCTTCGGCCGGTCACCTCCACTTCCCATCACCAGTGCACTCACAGCTACAGTAGCTACCTATCTAGCTAACAATTAAAACTTACCCCAGGTCTGCCAATTGCAAACGCAACAGAACAGACAGACCTCGGGCATCCCCCCCAACCCCAACCCCACTATCAGACATGAGTATATTTATATATAAGCCTCCTCTCACGTGCGAAGGATCCCATCTTCTTCCTTTCAGGCGGCAATCGATCGCATTGTTGATCGATCGATGTACTCATGCACTCCATCCACGTAGCTAGGAACTAAAACGTAGTCTCTCCGAAGAGCCTCGATCAACTAGCTAAGATCGAACTAGTGCTAACACTTCACCATAGTTACGGAGAACTTCCATTGCGGCCTAGATTGATAGATCGATCTCCTCATGCACTCAATCTCCAAGTAGGAGCTGCGTTTTCCCGGCGTTAACTCCCGAAGAGTGCTAAGACTTCCACAGATTAAAAACTCCGGCTCGGCCCGACCCGACCCTAGCATTGGTCTGAATTGTAGATGTAGTGCGAGCTCTTTCCTTTAGGTTGCATTGTTGCAGCCTCGATTGATACATCGGGCTTCTCGATCATGCACTCAATCTACTAGGAGCTTAGTCTTTCTTCAACAGGTAAGACTTCCGCACATTAAGAACTTTCTAGCATTGACTATTTAGCTGAATTTTAGATGGAGTTCGTGCGAATGATCAATCGAAGCGTCATCATCTTCTCCATATCTTTCTTTAGAGTTGCATTGTTGCAGCCTAGATTGATCCCCACATTCACTCAATCCATGTCAAAACTTATACCCTAAGAGTGCTTCCGCTTAAATTTCCACATTAAGAACGTAACTCCCTAGCTAGCCTAGCATTGGCCTGAATTGTAGCTGTAGTATGTTGCAAGCAGGATCTCATGAAGCTAGCAGCTCGCGGACTACTCTAGGAATCGTTCGTTGAGCGTTGGGTTCCGGCACTTTCTTACATTTTGATCTAAAAACGACAATGATCGAGCACGGAGCGTATAAGAACTTTGCTACAGATAGAACTTAGTTTTTTTTCTTTATTGATTTTAGTAAGGAACGAGGGTAATTAGTTGCAAGCCAGGGTTCGTTACGGTGAATGCGGTTTCTTTTTCCCATGGAAGGGAACGTTTTGATCCTCCCTGGGAGATCGATCAGAACAGACGGCATTTGTGTTCGTAATTTTTCTGTTGTTGAAGAGGGGGTTCAAGATTATTTACTTTGCTACTGACATTGGGTCGCTTGTTGTCTGTGAGCGAGTTTCATGCAGTAGAATTGAAGGTGTGAAGACTAATCGTAGAGTGGGGTTGTGCTCGAGAAACTACCCTAAACGCAGAAAACTTGTGTTGTGTGAAAATAATGATAATCTCGAAAACCAAAATCTGTTTGGGTATACCAACAGCATTGACAAGAATAAAGTGAAATGGTATCAAGAGGAGTCAAGCTAAGAAGCTAGAATATAATTACGTCTTCTGTAGCAGATTAGCTCGAGAAATGTCCTTCAATTTCCACTGATTTTCTCTCTCCTGTGTGGCAAGATTTAATTCCAGTTCAATAATTCCGGTTCTAGTACAACGGCCGGCATTGTCAACCCGGGCGGTGAAGGAAGTAACCGAAGGTAGTGTCCGTCCGGACAAGTCGTGGCCGGTTGTCATCGCCATTGACGTCAGAGCCAAGTCTCCAGCAGAAGAAGTCTGCGACGACACTCAATTCTGTTTTGAAACGCCACCACCACCACATTATGATTGACTAGCTTGCTTCAATTCCCGGCGGGAGGATTTTCGGGGTCAGAAGTGACGACCAAAGCCAATGCCGGCATTTGCTTCAAGCGTCCTCTGTCTGTGCAACTAATTTCGAGCACCCTTGCTTCAGGTATGGTGCACATTACCGACTGAGTGAGCTCTTCTCTGTCAGTAGCTAGTTTGTCAACGGACACACAATGTATAATGCTCCTTGTTCACCATTTTTGAGGTTTTCTCAACAGTTTTGTAATTTCTTTTCAACTGTTTCAAAATCCTTCAACTTCGATCAAGATTGCGTTCCAAAACGATTACAAAAATGACAAGGAGTCTTGCTAATAGTTGGGTGGTAGCTGAGGTTGCTCACTTTGGAAAATGATTTTCTTCTAAAGCTTACTCGTTTCCGCTCTTACATGACATGATATAATCGAGGTTCTGTCGTAGTGAAATTTCTCACAGGTCTGGCACACTTTCTTCACACTTGAAGTAACCATTTCAGTCTTGTCGAAAAGCTATTACTGCAATTTGTTGAATTACGATATCACTCTCGAGTCCCTGATCAAAACCCGAGCATGCCCTAGGGGTTAGCACAGTTAGACTAGCTTGTCGATCGACAGAACGAAATTTGAACTGTACGTCTCGCATTTTCCTTGCTGTCAACTTTCAAATTAAACTTGATGAAGCTTCGTATCTCCACACTGTGATCGAACGATCGGAAAACAATACTCATGAATTGAAATTCAAACATTGCCTTGCAGAACATGAAGGCCCTCCTCCGATCCATCAATGGCAAGTCCTCTCCTTAGATTTTTAAAGCCTGCGCCTCTTTGAACAATCCCAAGCCATGGCACCTCCCATTCTCCTTCCATGTCTCCTTCTTCTCCTCCTATTCTCCACTACATCCGCCTTCACCCCCGACATGGCCCGTCTCCTCGCCTTCAAAAACGGACTTGAATCTCCATCTTCCCTCACATCCTGGGTCCCGACCGACTCCACTCCTTGCAACTGGGTCGGCGTCGAGTGCAACCCGACCACGAACAAGGTCATCTCTATCTCCCTCCCTTCTCTCTCCCTCACGGGCCCCATCTCCCCGGAGCTTTTCACCATAGCCACATTACAACACTTAGACCTCAGCAACAACGCTTTTTCCGGTCCCATTCCTAAGGAACTCGGAAGCTTAGTATCTCTCCAACACCTCGATCTCAACACCAACTTCTTCACAGGCGCCTTACCCTCGTCTCTCTTCACCCTCCCCAGCCTCCTTTACCTCGACCTCAGTTACAACGTGATCACGGGATCCATTCCGTTTGAGATTCAGAACCTGAAAAAGCTTCAAATCTTAAACCTCAGCAGCAACTCTTTCACAGGTCCCATTCCGCAACAACTCGGCAGCCTGCTTGCGTTACAACACCTGGATCTCAGTACGAATTCGTTCGTGAATGTCATTCCGCCACAAGTCTCCGATCTTGTGAACCTCAATT
Source organism: Antitrichia curtipendula (assembly GCA_951230915.1). NCBI lineage: Eukaryota > Viridiplantae > Streptophyta > Bryopsida > Hypnales > Leucodontaceae > Antitrichia > Antitrichia curtipendula. The sequence continues at coordinate 820,437 of OX579639.1, read as the reverse complement.
ACTTGGACTTCAGCAGCAACGCACTCACAGGCGAGATTCCATCTCTGTCAAGCTTGGTGAAGCTGGAGAGGCTGGATTTCAGTGGGAACTTCTTGAGTGGAAGCATTTCACCGTTGATTGGGAGTCTTCCGAATTTGGTGGTGTTGGACTTGAGTAACAACTCCCTGGTGGGGAGTATTCCAATGGAGATTTGGAGCGCGAAAGGGTTGGTGGAGTTGGACTTGGGCGCGAATGAGTTGGTGGGGAACTTGCCCAAGGAGATGGGCAACTTGGTGAACTTGGAGAGCTTGTTTCTGGGGTATACGAAGATGACTGGGGGGATTCCTGGGGAGATTGCGATGCTGGTGAATTTGAGGAAGATGGATTTGGGAGGAAGCTTGTTGGAGGGAGAGATCCCGGAGAGTATTGGGGGGATGAGGAGTTTGGTGACATTGAGCTTGCCGAACACGGGGTTGAATGGAAGCATCCCTGGGAGTCTGAGTCTGTGTAAAAACTTACAGGTGAGTCTGTCTCCTGTGAGGAGCTCTTGGATCTTACGATTGTTGGCAACGAAGAGAGGAAGAAGAGAGGAATTCAACGCACCTTAGCATGCATGATTTGGACACTGTATGAATGAGTTATGAACTCCTAAAGTTGAGCGTCTCTAGGTGTTACCAACAACCCCAACAGCACTAAGGCTCTCATACTTACACTACTCTCATCTTTTGATTATGTATATCCTGTGTAATCAAGATCTACGTTTTGTGATACTTTCTTGGTTCAAATGTAGGTGTTGCATTTTGGACAAGTGTTGGATATGGGTGGACTTACCTTATAACTCGTCTAACTAGTCAATGGCTTAGACATGTGGGTCATTCTCCTAATCTATGTTTCCATCTTTCTATTTGTGTCAAGCTTGTATCTGGTTTTTTTTTGTCATTCTTGCATCTTGCATCTGTTGTTTTTTGTCACCTGCACATCGTTCAACATTTCTATAGTAAGTTTTTTAACTTAGGTGTTGCACCTTTTTCTCTAACTAAAGGTCATAACCAATCACCATGTAATGTGAGAACTAGTAATGCTGCTAAACTCAACATTTCAACAAATGAATGTGAATGTTACAAAATCAGTCGTTCAATGTCTTTCTAAATAATGTAAAAATGATACCATCCTATACAATCATGTTTTGTTTTTTATCATTCTAAAGGTTAGCATTACACGATTGCGTCTCCATGATCGACACTAACTAGCTTGTGGTGCGAATAATCTCTTGCAGGTGATTGATCTTGCATTCAATGCACTAACAGGCCCAATACCTGCAGAGCTTGCATATCTTCCGAACGTCATGGCGATTTCCCTCGAAGGAAACCAGCTCTCAGGTCGGTCCATTTCCAGTCCCAGACGTGATTTTCGTAATTTGCAAAAACCTTGCTAAATGGGTGTTTCCAAGCCATGATGGAGTGTCACACACAATGCAGTGAAATTATTATTTTATAAATGTTCCCATGACACTTCAACTGTTTATGATACTAACCTGAAATTTTCACACATGTTGGCAACAATGAAATAACAACAATCTACATAACTTAACACAGTCAAGCAGTCTTTTGGGCTCGCTTTTGGGTGTATAGTTCTTACACAAAAGACTGACTTGCATAATATTATATTCACAAAGTAAAGAACTGTAAGTTGTCAAATTTCCAAAAGTGTAACATTTTGACAGTCTGAAATGTGCTGAAAATATGTGCTGTTAAGTTTCCAAATGTGCTGTTAAGCTTCAGACTGTTCAAATTTCCAAACGTGTTACCATTTTGACAGCCCCAAATGTGCTGACAAAATCAGATTCAACACTTGTGTTTATTCATATTTGCTATATAGCTATCAAAAAAGTGTTGGTAAGTTTAATACCTTAAATTGCTAAACATTCAGCCCCAAATTTTGTGACCATGATTTGGTGACTGTCTGCAGGTCCCATCCCCCCCTGGTTCGGCACCTGGCAGAACATGACCTCCCTTCTCTTGGGCAGCAACAAACTCTCAGGCGCCATCCCTCCCCAACTCAGCCTGGCTCCCCAGCTCGCCAACCTCGCTTTGGACAACAACTTGTTGTCAGGCCCCATTCCTGGGGAGCTTTGCAAGGCGCCCTTGCTGAAAGTCGTCTCCCTGAACGTGAACAACTTCACGGGGAACATCACCAACACCTTCGAAGCATGCGCGGCTTTACAAGAGCTCTATTTGAACTCGAATGAGCTCTCGGGAGAGATTCCGGTGTACTTGGCGTCGCTGCCGAACTTGGTGATTCTCGCGTTAGGTGAGCAGCTCCTCGCTCACTCCTCTTCCTTTTAAATGGACCTCAAGAATTTGCATGTGAAATTCATTTCGTTATAAAAAGTAGAATCACGCAATGAATGCAGTTTTTGTTGTAGAATCTAAATACAGGTAAAACCTCTCTTCGTGCATAACTGTCAATCATGGAGTTTGTAGGTGGGCAAAATTTGAAGCACATTTTCTCAAAAGTAGTGTTGGAAGTTGACATCTGTTAGGTGACATGCATAGTCCCGGTACCATGCACTAAGAGAGTTTTTACATGTACAATGGAAGTAGCTTTGAAAGAAAAGTAATGAACTTTGTGTGTACTTGTTTTGCATGACTGACGTGCTAAGAATCTCATGTGAACTTCATGGCTCACAAGTGAAGTTCATATGATCAGTACTCTTGAGAAGGTTCTTTCGTGATAGGTATTCGGTTTCTCTTGAACATGTTTGTGAATCTCATATAAGAAGTTGAACATGTTGTATTGGACATCACTGACATAAAGACATGAGTTGTTACATTGGATGTGCAACAAGATCCATATGCTTGGACATCAGAAAACACTGGTTTGTTATAGTGATACTAAATCTTCATGGTTCAAGTGAAGTTCATATGCTAATAACTCCTAAGAAGATCCATTTCCTGAACCGTTGTCTCCAGGCGGCAACTTATTCTCCGGCGGTTTACCCGACGAGCTATGGAGCTCCAAGACTCTCCTCCAGATCCAAGTCGACGGCAACAACCTTACTGGCACCATCTCTCCCTTGGTCGGAGCCCTCGTCCCTCTCCAGTTCCTGGTCTTAGACAACAACCAGCTCACGGGACCCATCCCTCCCGAGATCGGATCTCTCTCCAACTTGACTGTGTTCTCCGCGCAGGGGAATCGGTTGAATGGCACCATTCCAGTGGCGCTTTGCAAGTGTGTGCAGCTGACGACGCTCAACCTCGGCAGGAACGAGTTGACGGGCGGGATTCCACCGGAAATTGGGGAGCTCGTGAATCTGGATTACCTGGTGTTGGCGCAGAACAGGATGACGGGGGGAGTGCCACTGGAGCTCCGGGAGGTTTTTCAGGTATGGCAATGTTGTGAAATGCTACAGCCATTGTCGAGCCCTTGTTCGACAATGTCGTGAACGTGACAAACCATTGTTGAGTCAGAGTTGCGAGCCCTTGTTCGGCATTGTTACCACCATCTGATTCCTGCTCCCTCATTCTGACATTCTGATGCTGTCTTTGCAGGTACTCTCCGTCCCTGATTCCGCTTTCCTCCAGCACCACGGCACCCTCGACCTCTCCTACAACAGCCTCACGGGCCCCATCCCGCCTTCTCTTTCCCAATGCACCGTCCTCGTGGAGCTTCTCCTCTCCCACAACCTCTTCACGGGCGCCATCCCTCCCTCCCTCGCCTCCCTCCCCAACCTCACCACCCTCGACCTCTCTCACAACTTTCTCAACGGCACCATCCCCAGCGAGCTCGGCAACTCGCACACCATCCAAGGCCTGAATCTCGCATACAACAAGCTCACAGGCGCTATTCCAGCCTCGCTCGGCAACATCGCTAGTCTTGCGAAGCTCAACTTAACTGGGAACTTCCTTTCGGGATCCATCCCTGCAAGTATTGGCAACTTGACGGGGTTATCTCACTTGGATGTGAGTGGGAATGGGCTCACTGGGGAGATTCCTGCTGCTCTTGCGAATCTGGTGTCTATTGTGGGTTTGAATGCGGGGAAGAATCAGTTGACGGGGAGCATTGATGGGTTGCTTTCTGAAAGCACTGTGTGGCATCAAGCCCAGTCGCTTAATCTGAGTGCAAACTTGCTGTCAGGGTCTTTACCTGTTGATATTGGGAACCTGACTGGGTTAGCTGTGCTTGATCTTCGGGGGAATGAGTTCAGTGGTCATGTCCCGGAGAGTATTTCCGGGTTGACGCAACTGAGTTACTTGGATCTGAGTTACAACAAGCTCGTGGGGGTGTTCCCCGTTTCGCTGTGTGATTTGAAGGAGCTCAAGTTGATGAATGTGTCGTATAATCAGCTGGTAGGGCGTGTCCCGCATTCTGGGAGTTGTGTGAATTACACGGGAGACTCGTTTGTTGCGAATCCGAACATGTGCGGGGAGGCTTTGAAGAAGCCTTGCGCTGTCCATCCGGGGTTACACAGCCGATCAGGGATGGGGACTGGGCCCATTTTAGGGTTAACCCTGGGTTGCACGATTGCAGTGCTGACTGTGATTTTTGTGGTTTTGAGATGGCGGTTGCTGAAGCAGGAGGCCATTGCGAAGACGAAGGATTTGGAAAGGATGAAGTTGACGATGGTGATGGAAGCCGGGACGTGCATGGTGTTGCCCAAGTCCAAGGAGCCGCTGAGCATTAACGTGGCCATGTTCGAGCGGCCATTGCTGCGTCTGACATTAGCTGATATTCTTGTGGCGACCAATAATTTCTGTAAAACGAATATCATTGGTGATGGTGGATTCGGGACTGTTTACAAAGCGGTGTTGCCGGAAACGAAGCGGATTGTGGCGATTAAGAAGCTGGGGGCTTCAAGAAGTCAAGGGAACCGCGAGTTTTTGGCGGAGATGGAAACCTTGGGGAAAGTGAAGCATCGGAATCTGGTGCCGTTGTTAGGGTATTGCTCGTTTGGAGAGGAGAAGCTGCTGGTTTATGAGTATATGATGAATGGGAGCTTGGATTTGTGGCTTCGGAACCGAGCTGATGCTGTGGAAGTGCTGGATTGGAACAAACGGTTCAAGATTGCAATGGGATCAGCTCGAGGCTTGAATTTTCTTCACCACGGGTTCATTCCGCACATCATTCACAGGTATTGGGAATTGTCATCATGTACCATGCTTTGGAACATGCATTATTATTGACAAATAGCGTTCCAAACTCTAATCCCCTAAAACCCTAAACCCTAAACCCTATTATGCATGCATTTCAAGACCTCCTCCTCTTCACTGTAGTTTATTAGGTAGACCTAATGACTCCTGACTCTTCAGGATTAACTTGTGGAAATGTTGACTGTCGATTTGAATCTAACCCAAGTTTAAACCTACTCAAAACCAGGGACATCAAAGCGAGCAACATTCTTTTGGATGCGGATTTCGAGCCTCGAGTTGCCGATTTCGGCCTGGCGAGGTTGATCAGCGCGTACGAGACGCATGTCAGCACAAGCTTGGCGGGGACGTGTGGGTACATTCCACCCGAGTATGGACAGAGCTGGCGGTCGACCACAAGAGGAGATGTTTACAGCTTTGGTGTGATTCTCCTCGAGCTTCTGACGGGGAAGGAGCCCACGGGATCTGATTTCAAAGACTATGTGGAGGGGGGGAACTTGGTGCAGTGGGCGAGGCAGATGATCCGGGGTGGGCATAGTGTGGAGGTTTTAGATCCTGTGGTTTCAGATGGTCCTTGGAAGGGGAATATGCTGAAAGTGTTGCATATTGCGAATTTGTGCACTGCGGAGGATCCGGTGAAGCGGCCTAGTATGCTGCAGGTGGTGAAGTTTTTGAGAGATGCTGATGGTTCTTCACAACTTTCGGAGGATTCTCAATGATCTACACAAGGTATGTCTGAATTGACTCAAACTGTCTCTAATCCCTAAAACTTAAATTGATGGTTAATTTCTAGAGGTGTCCTAGAAAACCCTACTGCTGATTCTTGCAAATTGTAACTCATTTAAGGTAGCTCTCAATGTGAACTTTGTCAATTGTAATACAGATTGGTTTTGTTGAAGACCCTTAGGGTTTAGGGTTTAGGGGTGTGGGGTGTGTGGTGTGGGATATTAGTCGAGATATTAGTCGAGATACTAGTTGATGTTACCTGGATGCTTGATGATAATGTGTGTAGTGATGTGCAATTAAGGCAACTGCAAATATGATCTTGCAGATCCGGTATGAAAATGTTGAGTCCAAGCCTCTTGTGACACCATACTCAGGCCTACACTGATCGATGCAGTTTTCAGAGCAGGTTGCTTCTTTTTCTCTCAGCAATGGTGCACTTTTTGAAGGTAAAGAACATGATGTTTCTGCACGAAATGTAACTGATTGTTTCCATTTCAGCAGTTGGATAGATTCTCATTGCATTACGGATCCTGATAACTCTTATGCACGAAGTCATATTTGGAGCTCACTTGTACTCCTCTTTTTGAAATGTCTGCCTAGCACATGTAGATTTTATATCCTCATCGAGATTATGATGATTGTTGTTGAATGACTAGAATGAGCCATGTGATAAAAAAGCTGAAACTGAAGCTACCTCTTGTAATGTTAGCCTTCCAATCTCTGAATTCTCACTAGGATAGATTCAGTGAAGGATTCCTGTAGGGGCATCCCAGTTGTATAAGATTGGATCAGTTGTGAAAGCCAATTGTGACCATGGGCTTGTGGAATCGTGTGCAGGCTTTTGGAGACCTACCTCAATGCGTGGAGAGATACAACTCAATATCTCTGGCAACAGACCCAGGAACCTTTAGATTGACAGAGTAATAAGATAAGCCGTAACCATTCTCCCATTTCTGAAAAGCTCACATATAAAGTCTGATTTTTTTCACTTTTTAAAATTATATACGTTACACTGCAGCCATTCCTTCTCACTCTCCTGTACCAAGCTTGTATCATACGTTGTACTATTATTATTATTATTATTATTCTAGAATTAGATTATTCTAGGTAGATTCAGTTAATAATGGGTTTGGTTCAACCTGACATTTACTTTAGAAGTCTTACATAGCGTTGAATTGCCAACACAGATCAAATTAATACCTCTAGCATAGACTTCTCTGCCTAAGATAGATCTGCGTAACTCAATTTTGCCTCATTCTGACTCATCTCCCTTGAGGAGTTTTTATTTTTCTTCATTAAATTGTGTACAGATAGAATTCAAGTTCTGCTTGAGTGAGAATATTATCTCAACAAATCATCTTCAGTTGTGTATCTGCTGTCGCCACGGCACGGCACCTTTCTCACACTTCCTCTATTTCTTCCATCAGTGGGTTTCCAGACATCATTGAATGCGGTGCTTTCAACAGGGAATGCTTCTCTGAATGTGCATGTCCAAGTGGCAGTTTTGGAGTGGACACAAGACAATTCAAGTCTCTCCACTAAAAAAGAGTCTATTCCTAGTCGCAAATGCTCTTCATTTTTATTTCTTTTGTGCCCATTTGTGAAATAGATGATCTCAATTCCTCCAACCTGATCCACAACCACCTGTCAGGGCTTTGCAAATTGATAGACAGCTCAATCATGTCTCGTGGTCTATGGTACCCAATTAACTTACCCGAAGTGTTGCAAGGGCAAGCAAGGACTGCTATAATTTACAGTGACTTTTCTTCACAGGTCACAAGCCGTGTTGTAAAACACGTAATTAATACGACATTAAGTACAGTACAGGAAATAATTCTTCCGAGTCTGGTTGACTCCCACTGGACACGACTTCTACAAGTTGGTTGAAGACTTGCAGGAGCTTGCCTTGCTTCGTTGGTCATTGACAGGACAGATCAATTGGTTTGAAGAATTTTCCTGTCTGTAAGCCTCCCTCATTTGCAACGCAATAAGCATGATGTAATGTTTCTCTTTTTTTCAAAAGGCTGCAACAGGGTTGTTTTTTTCATTTTTAATGAAGTGCCAAAGTGGCAATATTGAATGTTATAGTGGTGCTCCAAATTTCAACATTCATCCACATATTGGATAGAAAATATCATATTAGCACATATGGATGAAATTTCATCCAAGATTTTTATTTATTTGAAGTTTCTTGGTGATTTTCCACCTTTTTAGTACCATTTTATCCTATAGGCATGGTGCCAGGCCATAGAATTTGGTGCAATTTTGCACCAAATTGCTAGAAAAAACACATTGCGTTGCAAGTATTGAAATAATCTTGTTAGCAATCTCAAAGAGGATTCTTGAAAAGAATGCATTGTTTGGATACCATATGCAAAAGTTATGAGGATTCAAAGGTTTTTATTGGCACATGATCTAAAATCAACACAATTTCTGATGTTATATGTACATTCTCAAATGGTGTATCAATATGTACTTAAGGCACAAAGATTTTTGGAGTGGTGAAATTGGGAGCCTTGTGTTGTAGACAATGCATAATTTTGTGCAAGGTAGGAGGTCCATAAAGCCCTCCGGCTCTAAAAGCGTCCTCTAATGCAGAGGTATATTTGGATTCCTCATTGTAGTAGCAATGTACAAAGATGGTATACATTTCAAAAGGTGGATGCTGTGTTTCAACTTCAAAAATTCATAACTAATTCCACAAAGCTCCAAACAATATGAAACGAATTGGGTTAAGGTAGGAGGTCCTAAAATGGAGCGGGTTCTAAAACCAATCAGGCTCTAGAGGTACATTTTGCACTTTCCAATGTACAAGTGGTGTGCATTTGAGGAGGTGGTCGGTTTTAGAGCCCACAAAAATGCACTTTTCTGCAACTTCAGAAATTCATAACTAATTCTACAAAGCTTCAAAAAATATGAAACAACTTGGGTTAGATACCAATTTCTCTTGCCTTTCAAGGAAAATTTACTGAAAAATATTTTAAGAAGTTATACTTCCCCAAAAATCAGCTTCAGCTTTTAGATGAGCGGTTTATGGACCTCCTACCTGTAGATGCCAATTCCTTTTTGTCTTTCAAAGTAAAATTTACAGAAAAACATTTCAAAGAGGTTTAATCTCTCCAAATTATTCTTCAGCTCTTAAATGACCTCAGACCTTGGTTGCTGGTGTGGATACGAATTTCTTGGTACAAATGTCGGTTGGTGTTGACAATGCAGACAGAGGTTTACTGGAAAAAGCTGAACAGAGGAGGTTGGTTGTGATAGTAATAAAAAGGTGATAAAAATTAATGTGACTAAGTAAGCTTAACTTACTGGGCCAGGAAGTCTGAAGAAAACCACCGGTACTCACGTTAAGTTTACTTAGTCACATTAATTTGATTTGACTTAAAACTTGACTTTTTCAACTTCAATATGAGTTGCAGGCTGCTCACCAGACTGTCTGATAGTTTGTTGTTGCCAGTACATACAGAGATGTAAGTTAACTGCAGAGCGACGGAGGGGAAATACTTGACTTCTAACATTTTTTTATTTTATTTTATTTTTGAAACAAATGATGACTACTTCTAACATTTGATAAGGTGGGGTAAGGTAGGAGGTCCATAAACCGCTCATCTAAGAGCTGAAGCTGACTTTTGGGGAGGTAGAACTTCTTAAAATATTTTTCAGGAAATTTTCCTTGAAAGGAAAGAGAAATTGGCATCTAACCCAAGTTGTTTCATATTTTTTGAAGCTTTGTGGAATTAGTTATGAATTTCTGAAGTTGCAGAAAAGTGCATTTTTATGGGCTCTAAAACCGACCACCTCCTCAAATGCACACCACTTGTACATTGGAAAGTGCAAAATGTACCTCTAGAGCTTGATCGGTTTTAGAACCTGCTCCATTTTAGGACCTCCTACCTTATCCCTCGAACCGCCATTTTCTGCTACAATCTGCTACTGTGTCTGGTTACTATTATTAGAATGGTCAAATTTTGCATATTGGCAAGTGAAAGGAAGTTCCAACGCATCAAAGAGTGCAATATTTGGATACTGTATGCAAAAGTTATGAAGGGTCAAAGATTTTTTTGGTAGATGTTCTAAAATCGTTTCATCAACATACGTACATATTGATTTTGGAGATGTACACAAAGTAATGATGATGGCGGTTTTTCAGTAGGGTGCGTTTTGGGGTGAATCCACCTTATAGCATTCAATTTTTTTCTTGAAAGATTCATACTTCCATGAACAAATTAGTTAAGGTTTGATATACTAAATCTTCTCATGTATTTAACTCCTAAAAGTTCATGAGAATTTATTACAATAAAACAACTCCAAAAGTAGGATCTTGCATTAGACTTATATGGGATTTATAGAAAAAAATTCAAAAACTTTCATTGAGCAAGTAGATTGCAAGATATTAGTGGTCAAAGTCAAAAGAAACAAGTATTTTTGTACCTTGCCATTTAGGTTTTTAGACTTTGAATCCTCTTAATTAGATTTTTTTTCACTAGAAAACTTTGAGGTATAAATCTTTGTGGTTTAGTATTGAATTGGTAATCTAGAAAAAAAATATTAAATAACAAAACAAATTGGTTTTCATTCTATAAAAAAATTCAAAGTAAAATTTTTATATTGGATGGAGAGAAAAATCAAATTCCTGATAGCTTTAAAACAAAATTGAAACATGACAATCCTAGTAGTAGATTATTTTAGTAGGCAATCTTCACCCCATGGACCTTTTGGTTTAAGAAATTTGATAAATATACATATATATGTATATATATATATATATATATATTCAAATGACATCATTGGACATCATTTAGAATTAGACACAATTTGCCTACATATGATACAAAAATTAGACTTTACTTGCACACAATCGTGGAATATGAATGTTTTCAAGAACTTATAGTGGAAACTACACCAAATCAATGAAGTACATCTAAATTTGTTGAAAATATGGGGATTTTTGCCTATTTTTTTAGTGATGTGATTAACTTGGTCAATTGGTACTGATAATGATTTTTTTATGAGGTTCTAAATCAATTCATATTGACAATTTTCTATAACATGTCTTCATTATTTTAAATGCAATCAAGATTGCTTAACTTGCTTAGAAAGTTAAAATTTTAGTTTTGTGTTTTATACGCTAAAGTAAGTGCATCTATATTCAACACTCATAGAAGCTAAACAAAATTACTATTATAAAACAAAATTTATTTTTATTGGATCTTATTTGCATATAAAAGAAGATTCCAATGAATATTATGGTAGATTCACCTTATTTTTGTCTATGTATCCAATTGTGCTCAAATGAGCTCTCTATACTATTTTAGAACAAGAATCTAGGAGAGTACAAGATCTCTTATCACTTAACCCAGTAGTGATAAAAGGTCATGCAAGTTCTTAGATTCTTGGGGTTGAAATAAATGCAAGGATATCATTTTTGACTTGATTGGACTTAAAGATATAACAATTAAGGTGTGTCAACCTTAGCATGCATTATTTGGCCACTGTATGAATAAATTATGAATTTCAAAGTATCGTTGAAGGTGTTCCAAAAATCTCATGTTTTCAATGTGTACATCTTGTGTTCAAAATATTTGCATTACACTTCGGTGTGGCTTTTAGGTCCAAATGTAGGTGTCACATTTTTTGTACTGATGATTATGAGTGCACATAAGGTAGAAGTCTGTCTAACCATCACTTTAAGCAACTCCACATACTTTGGAATAGAATCAAGACTTGTTGTCCTTTTAAGTACATTGACAATTGAAATCATGAACTTCTAAAGAAATTAGTAATTTTTTGAATCTACATGAATAAACTATAAAAATTTGAAGTACATTTTTGGACACACCAAAACATTTTATGCATTATTGTATGCAATTTTACATTTTGAGACTAAGGTAAGGTCACCCAAATTTGAGCATGTTCCCAAAAGCAAGCTCTAGAAAAATACAAGACAAAGTAGATACTTATTGCACATTTGCACTAGTGGTAGTCACAGCTTGTTCCAGGTGCATGTGAACAATGGAGATTCAATAGCGGAGTATGTTTGTAGTAGCCAATGAGAAGCCATGTTTTTAGAAGAAGCTATGACCACCCTCTTTGAGGTAGAACGTAGAGAATGAATAATGGAGTTACCTTGGAGTCCTTTTTGTAGCCAAAAAGGTGAAATGAAAACGAAATTAGAAGTCCAAAGGTCAAAGTGGGAGTTCAAAAGGGAAAGTTAAGAGAACAAAGGAATAATTTTAGCGTGATATTGATTGTTCACCTTCAACATCCACCTCTGGAGGTGGATGTTGAAGGTAAACAATCAATATCACGCTAAGAATATTCTGGTAAAAAGAAGCCAACCCTATGTCGCCACCGCATAAATCTCTATTGTTCACACGCACCTTGAACAAGCTGTGACTACCACTACTATGTGATTTGATTGAAAATCGAGCATGGTTTTACAAATATGCTCACAAAATATGACTACAAAATATGGATACAAATAACATACGTATTTACAAGACAAAAATACATACTTATCCCATATGGTTTGCAAGTTCTATACGTTCACTAGGAATACAAATATAGGTAGTTGGGATGGTTTTCACATGTCAAATTCTTGAATTCATTTCTCACGAGTGGTTTGTTAAAAATGCTTACAACCAATGGGAAAATTACGTGTAAACCCCTTTTAGAAATTTTTGGATAATTTTTAGAAAAGCTTAACAACCAATGGGATAATGCCACATGTACCCCTTTTGGAAATCATGTGGGATTTTATTTGAAATTGACAATTTCTTATTACTATGCCTATGCACCCATAAGATGCGAACATCTTACGGGTATTAATATTCTACTATTACACTTAGAATGGTCTATATGCCTACAAAATCTCAACATTTTTTGAAAAAATGTAAAATTATTCTCAATTTTTAAAGAAAAAACAAAGATAATCCATATCAAATACAAAATAAGCTCAAAAAATCTGAAAATTTGTCCACTGGCATATAGTATAGTGTAGAATTTTATGGTCTAAAACAAATTTCCATGTTATTCTATGATTAGAATTTTAATTAGAATGAGATAATAGGTCCAAAGTTCAAATGGCTATAAAATATAAATTTAGGAATTTTATAGCATTTCAAGATGGATTAGAAATAAAGCTCAATAAGGTTTATTTCATTAATTGGGCTCAAATTCAAAAAAAGACCATTTGAAAGGCTAAAATCAAGAGCAAAGGCATCGCCAAATACACTAGAAGGCATCTTTCATGATTCATGGATTTAGCATCTTCTTCTCTAGAAATATTTTTTGTTCTTCAATGAGGGAATTTCTACCACCAAGTAATGCATACAATCATTTTCAAGGAACTCTCTAATCTTTTTAAATGAAAATCATCCGTTTATTAGTTAGATGAAGGATTGATCGACCATTGTTCAACTACTTTCTAGCTGAATTGGCATTGCAAGGTTAACCCTAAAAGGACATGTTGGTCATTGTAGAAATCATCCTTTTTAGTACCATGTGAATTATTTGCTTAAAAAATCCCACTTATTGGAGGTTGAACTACTATGCAAGACCTCCCCTTTCTATACAAAATTTCAAGGATGAATATCTGTGCTTTTGTCTTATATAGAAGGATTCTTTGTCATCCATCACACATTTAGTATCCATACCATGCCGGCGTCCTTCTAGGGTTAAGGTGATCCTACTTTAGGGCCCATTGCCATTGGGGGATTGGAGGGGAGTTCATGTAACCTTCAAATTTGCAAAAGTCAAAAGTAGAACTAGACCTTTTGGACCCCTCACTAGATCTTACTTTCAAAACTATTTGTGAGGCCAAGATTTCAGAATTTTTTGAGCTCTCTATCTATAGTCAATGATAATGGGCCTCTGGTTTTGATTTTGAATGGAAATGGGCTCTTAGGGCCACTTCACACCATGGTCGTCTAAGTTGAGAGGCCATAGGATTGAGTGGCCAAACTTTGTTTAGAGTTCAAAGAAATGAGCAATAAATAGGCAATAATCTATAGAAATTGGAGCCTTTGGCCAACCATAGTGTGAAGCCTCCAAAGGCCAAGCCCAAAGTCCAAACTTTTAGTTATGAACTCTCACCTATCAATCTAACGGTTGAGATCTTGTCTTAAGTCAACGACTTCTTGGCCATAGTTTGGATCTCCATTTTTAACCTACCCAAACTTCCTTTGAAAGTCCGTTGCGATGTAGGCATTTTATTGTCATGTAGGTAGTTCGAGGCAGTGTTTTTTTTTCCGGCGATTTGGTGCAAAATTGCACCAAATTTTTTTACTTAGCACCAAGCCTATAGGAAATTTTTAGTAAAATTTTGGATGAAATCGCCAAAAAACTTCAAGTTCAAGAAAAATCTTGGATGAAATTGCCACATTGTGAATGAAAATAAAATTATAGATATGCAGTATCACATTTTCTATCCAATACGTGGATGAATGTTGAAACTTGGAGTACCACCATAACATTTAATATCGCCACTTTGCCACTTCATGGAAAATGAAAAAAAAAACACTGGTTCGAGGGCGATGGCCTTTGGACTTGTGCCTTCTAGTGTGAAGGATCAAAAGGCTAAACTTTAAGTTTCTTAAAATTTGATTAGTGGAAACCCATGGCCTCTCGACCTTTGGCCATAGTGTGAAGTGGCCCTTACTTTGTATGAACATCCTTTCAAGATTGGTTTAGGTGCAAGGTTGGACATGGAGGGCCTGTCCTCATGATCGCCCCAGTGCCGATGCAGGGAGACCCAAAATCTACGATTGCACGTAGATTCCAGCCTCCACCAGTGTAATTCCCTCGACTTCCTTGTGTCTTACCGCTTCTCGCTTCCCATCTTGCAGGTCGGGGCTAACTTAGAGCCCAAAACAACAGCAATGCTTCGCAGTCTCTTGTTCTCGCATACTGCAAGAAGGTCGATTCTCTCGCCCTTGTCCGCCCTCACTAGCTCCTCCACGCCCAAAATTCTTGAGAAGCCCGTGTTTTCCAGACCCAGCTTGTGTTGTCGGGTTATGTTCGCCACTTTGGACGGCGGGGGAGTGAAGCGCAAGATGGGGAAGAAGGTCGGGACGCACAATGGGACGTTCCACTGCGACGAGGCGCTCGGATGCTTCATGATACGCCTCACGGACAAGTACGCGGACGCGGAGATTGTGCGGACGAGAGATCAGAAGGTGAGATGACGGGATTGCATTTTTTGAAAAGAAGAACAAGAAGAAGCACGGGTTTTGTAAATTTTGTGTGGGGGGGGATTGGTAGAGGGTAGAGGTTTTTTGAGGCGTGTGTGTGTGTTGGATTTAGGGTCTATCTGAAGCCCTAATTTTGTTATGGAGGTGGACACACCGAGGATTGCGTATGATTACGTGATTCGCATCGTGAACGCGAACTTTGGTTATCGGCGATCAGATTGAATGCAATGCAGAAGAGTAGTGTAATGATAGACATTTTCGATTGAGGGTTTTAGGGTTTTACGATTGCTCAAACTTTGATTTTTGGCGATCGGATTAATTACAAAGCTGAAGACTAGTGTAATGGTAGACATTTGTAATGAAGGGTTTTAGGGTTTCACGATTGCTCAAACTTTGATCATTGGTGACCAGATTAAATGCAAAGCAGAAGAATAGTGTAATGAAAGCCATTTCGATTAAGGGTTTTAGGGTTTTACGATTGCTCAAACATTGATTTTTGGTAACCGGATTCAGTGCAAAGCTGAAGACTAGTGCAATGATAGCCATTTATAATTATGGGTTTTAGGGTTTTACGATTGCTCGGACTCGAGACGAGAAGGTGCGATGCGGTGGCTGCATTCTTGTTTTAAGAAAAAAGTCTGGATGGAATTGGTGATTGCTATCGCTTTGATGTTTTTGATTTAGAATTGTGGTTTATTTAAAACCCTAATTCTCTCGTTGAGTAGGACACACTGTGGATTGTGTATGATTGCGTGATCGCATCGTGAACACAAACTTTGATTAGCGGCGACCAGATTAAATACAAAGCAGAAGACTGGAGTGTTGATAGCTATTTCAATTCAGGGTTTTAGGGTTATACGATTGCTTGGACTCGAAACGAGAAGGTGCGTTGAGGTGGTTGATTATCGGTGACTAGATTATTGCAATACAGAAGACTACTGTAGTGAAAGTTATTTAATGATAGGTAACCCTTTGAACGACATGCATTTTTTCTCTTTTTTGAGGGTCTCTTTCACCTCTTTGTCTGCATTATATTTGCATAGTTTGTCAATTGTATTTGTTACTGAATTTTTTCCATTGCTTCAAAGTAGGATATCAAAATGTGAATTTCGAACTTTTTTATTATTTTGAATGACGAGATGAATGTGAAATGATTTTTTTGAATGACATTCTTAGAAACATGCATTTTACACTCTTTGAATGGAAGACCACCATAATGGAACAAACCCTCGTTGATTTATGGGGAATGGACATTTGTTGACTTTTTAAAAGCTTCATCTTTCGAATGCTCTTATCAAACGCTCGTATGTCACTCGATTTATGATTGGACATCTCTGACAAATGAATATCCTAATTTGATAGGCGTCCCCGTTCTTTGAATTGACTTTTATCGTCAATATGTGGCTCTAAATTTGAGTTTTGACTTGAGAAGCCTCCCCGGGGCCTTCTTAATATTTAGGGTTTAACAGAGATCTAAGTTGCTTCTCTTAGGGTTTATTGTTTACGTGCAAACTGACAAGCGATTGGAATTAATGCTCATATTATCGGTATTGAGCATCTTTTAATGCAAACTGATTCAGGTCCTGGAAACTTTGGATGCGGTTCTGGATGTGGGTGGTATATACGATTCTGAAACTGATCGCTACGATCACCATCAGCGTGGATTTGACCAGAATTTTGGTCATGGCTTTGGTACCAAGCTGAGCAGTGCTGGACTTGTCTACAAGGTAGAATTCAACTTTTTTCACTTTCTCTTGCAATCGTTGGCAACAATGTACCTCATTCTGACACTGCATTGTATGAATGCTAGTTTTCATTTGCGTTTAAATTGCTTGTTTGAAATTTTCCTTTTCACCCATTTGCATATGTGAGCTTTTTGCTGACATGTTCACTTTTAGCATATGAAAAGATTTAAGAGCTTGGCCTTTTGGTTTGACTTGTGCAGCATTATGGACAAGAGATAGTTGCGAAGGAGCTAGGTCTGAGTAAAGATCACCCAGATGTTAATCGTGTGTTTCTGGCAGTGTATAAAAGCTTCATGGAGGTAAACCTCTCTAAATGCACTTGTCTCAGGAAGACCAATTTCGATGATCATATAAAAGGTGTGAAAATATTGAGTGACACTCGAGCCAAGTACAAAACCTTGGCTCCTCGGAAAACAAAGAGCTTCCAAAACATCCATCTTAATTCCCTCCATATTACCACGTGTGTATTGCAAACTCCTGTGGTATTAGAGGATGTGAACGATACAGTGAATGTTGGGTTGTTCTGTGGATGCAGGCCATTGATGGGATTGATAATGGAATTAACGTATATGACACAGACAAACTCCCCCGCTATGCAAATGATACGCACTTGTCAGCTAGAGTGGGAAGACTGAACCCTGATTGGATGGACGAGCAGACACCAGAGGCTGAAGACGAGGCATTTCGTAAGGCCATGAGTCTCACAGGTGGCGAGTTTTTGGAGGTATACCAAATAGTAATCAGACTCTTTAAATGGGCTGCATTCCAACAAGCTCTAGAGGCGTCTGTTGGCTATCATTGTGGCCTTATGGGTTTAGGATTTAGGGTTTTCGATGGTATCAAATGCTAAACTTGTTCACCAATGTGTTGATTATTGTCTATGTAGTAATTTTATGTTTGCGTTGTGGCAGTCAGTACGGTATTATGCCAAATCTTGGTTGCCAGCACGCTCTATTGTCGCAGATTGCATTGCAGATAGGAAAGAAGATGATAGCTCCGGTGAAATTATGATCCTTAAGCACTACTGCCCTGTAAGTTCCTCGGCTTTCATAGCTTCTTGTCATTTCTTCTTCTTTCGATCTGCGACCCTGGCTAATAATATAATTCATTTAATTCATTTCAATTGTACTTGAAGTAATGTGGTTATGATCGGGTTGACAGTGGAAGGGACACCTAGCGGAACTTGAAGAGGAGTTGAAAGTAGATCCAACTATCAAATATGTACTGTATGAGGTACTGCTCCGGTGCTCCCCCTTTATACCTAAACGCCTTGAGTCATCACTTGATTTGAAGTCTTGTGAAGATGTGTTATAACCCCTAGTGATCCCAGCGGTCTTGGATAAAGCTTTCATGTGCTATAGAATGTGTGTTGCACAACTTTTGCTGAGGTTCTAATCAGCAGAGAATATGTCATTCATCATGAATACGGTCGAAGCTGAAAAAGCATTTATATTTATATCTCAAATCAATTTCAAAGCTTTTCACTTTGACAGTTCACTAAAAATACACTTTTCATTTTCTAGCGTATGATTTTTTTGTGATTGGCTTAATACTTCATCTTATATTGGTTAGCAAAAATTAGTCAATGATTTGATCATGAAAACATCATTAATTGTAAACATCACGTACCGGAACTTGAAGAGGAGTGAATACCAATTTAGGAGGATTGAATTAAACCTTAACAGTAAATGTGAAAAGAGATTTTTTCTTGATGTGACGTACTTCCTACTATTGTATTGTTTGTAGAATATTTGTACTAAACAGGTTTTGGGATCTATACCATTCAATTTTAAGTAGAATAAGGACCCAGTACAATCTGGATGGATGAGAACTGCATCATTGGAGACCATTGTTGATTCTGATCATCGTTCTTAAAATGCACTTTGGGGCACTCAAGGTTTAGTTCAGTCCTCCTAAATTGGTATCAACTATGAAAATCATCGTCATTACTGAGCCTTGCTAATTTCGATCTATTAGGTCCTAGATTTTTGTAAAATCCAGCGCTTGTCTGTCTTAGGGTTTAGGGTTTTAGGGTTTTAGGGTTTAGCAATAGCATGCCAGTTCGCTTCTAACTCTGAGTTTGTTTTTTCTGTTGACAGGATGGCCGAAGTAAGGGATGGAGAGTGCAAGCAGTTTCAGTAAGCCCAGGATCATTTGAAAGCAGGCTGCCACTGCCAGGAGTGTGGCGAGGTCTGCGAGATGATGAACTTTCCAAGGAGTCTGGGATTGATGGAGGTGTGTTTGTACACATGAGCGGTTTTATTGGTGGGAACAAGACGTTGGAAGGGGCCTTAGCAATGGCGAAGAAAGCTTTGGCTTTGCGTGTGCAAGCCATGTAGATCTCATTCCGACTATCCAACGGAATGGTGACAAATCTGCCTTGAAAAAACCGGACTTTGGCATTATGGTCTCTTTTTTGTTGACCTCTTGCTTCTGTCTCATTGTAGAGAATAAACTTAGTTTTGTGTCATTGTAGAGAATAAACTTAGTTTGACTTTGCAAATTATAGATCTCATTTTGTGAAAGAAATGAACTTACTTGGTCTTGTTCACCAAGGAGATGATTGTGGAAAGTAACATGGACTGGAAGTGTACGTTGAGAATGTAATGTATTTTGGCATTCTCTGTGTTGTAGAATTTGGTTTTATGACTAATTTTTGACTAATTTTTGCTTGGAGGTAAACATGCAATTTGTGCTTAAGTTTTATCTTACGGACATGCACAATTGAACTCTTAAGGTACTGAAGTTCTACTAGTATCTTGAAATTAATGACATAGGAGTGTATGTAGAGCCATGGGAAAGCTAATTGAATCTTATAATTGTAAGTGTCCAGTAATCCTCAAAGCAAGGAAAAATCACACTTGAAGAAATTTTGAAAGTGGAATTCTGTATTTGGGGTTGGCAAAAGATGTTTATGAAAATAGATGTTGGAATTGTTGGGATATTATTTTTTCACAATTAAAAAAAATTTATGGGGAAAAACAAATCTTTCTATTCTTAGGCATTTGTTAAATCACATTTATCAACTTGTCAAGTTAGGCTTTAGTTAATTATTTGGTAGAAAATGTTGGTCTTGGCTACTAGAAGACATGGTATATGGTTTTTAATGTTACAAAAGGGATTGTGTTAAAATTTGTTGATACTCTTATGGTGGTAGATATCATGATTTGAAGCTCTATTCAATGATAAAAGAGATGTAACCACTTGTTTGTTTTTTAATATTATTATTTTTAGTTGCCTTGTCAAATAATTAATTAAAATTGTGATAAGTGGTTTGACAAATCTATAAAATAGAACAATTCTACAATTTGTTTCTTTCTATACAAAAATAAGAACATAGAACATGCTTATAAAACACCTAGCAATAAAATTTTAGAGTATCTCTATTAGGTTGGTTGTTTAGTTCACCTTAGTATTTTTTGGAGCAATAATGCATGATCCCACCCAAATATTTTCTTTGGCATTTACAAAAATTGCACTTATGCCATTGTTTTACAATTTTACCAAATGCAATTATTCATCTTCAAAATAATACATTGGCATCATCAATGATATGATTCTTTTTGCTTTTGTACGCTGTAAAACTTGCCGTAGTTTGCATGTGTAAGGCATACAAGTGATTCACTCTCCAACTTTTGAATACAGTGCTTTGCAAAACCAAAAAAAATAAATTAATACCAAGATAGTTTACCCTTCACTAAATTAGTATCCAACATGAACACTAATTGTACCAAAACACTAAATTTGATTATTAGTGTATCTGAGATGAACTTTTGAAAGACCAAGAGCCCCCCTGTCTATCATATCCGGCGGGATCCATATCCGGCGAGATCGGGTATATGTCGGTTATCAGATTACCACGAAGAACGAAGCCGCGCTTGCTTCCGAAGTCTGCTCTGCTTGTGTTCCCTCCCGTCGAAGAAATGCTGCATTCATCTCAATCCGAAGCTCTGTTATTGATCCAGACAGACACACGTAATGGTACCGATCGCCTCGCACCAATCCTCCCGTGCACATCAACTATTGAAACGCTTCAATTTGATGTGCCATTGATGAAAGCCAAAATGCCTCGGTCTTCCCATTCTCCCGCGTGGATGTGAGCTTCCACTCCGTTGGCGATGGCGAAATGGTGGGTGGTGTGGGGAGGCGGGGTGCTCGGGGTCGCCATCCGACTGCTGTTGGTGCTCATGGGCTCCGTGGCGCTGCTGGATCATCGCGTCGAGGTCGTGAGCCCCGTCACCAGCCTTGCCCGATGTAAGCACTCATCTCTCTCACTCTCTGGGATGTACAATCGGTGTGGCTGTGGAGATTTTCATGTGCTTTGAATGTGCATTGCATATTTTGGTGTTTTGAGAACGGATTGCATCCCTGATATTGCTCGTTCTGATCGATTGATCGGTAGGGAGGAAATCCCTAAAAATTTGGCGCCATCTATTGGTTCTTAAATTATCATGTAGTCGTCCGGGTTTCTGAAGGAATATGTTGTGCTCGTGAGTTCTTGTAGATGCCAGGGGCTTATTGGATTCTCTTTCTGCGAGTCTAGGCGCATGTGTTTTGTGTCTCGATTGGGCATGTTAGTCAGAGTCTAAACCCTAAATACGGCTGTAGGAGAGATTTTCACGTGCTTTGAATGTGCATTGCGTATTAGATTGCGGAATTCGGGGTGTTGGATCTGATCGGTTGTAAGGAAAACCCTTAATATGTGGTATCTCTATTGCTTCGTTATCGTGTGATCGTCACGGGTTTTATGGGAATGTATGGTGCTTGCGAGTTCTTGTAGATGCTAAGGCTTACGGGATTCTCGGTTTGCGAGTCTAGACTCATGTGTTTTTGTGTCTCGATTGGGCATTGTTCGTTTGAGTCTAAACCCTAATTCGGCTGTGGATGTCGCAGGAGAGATTTTGATGTGCTCTGGATGTGCATTGCGTATTTAGGCGTGCTTAGAATGTGTTTTGCGTATTTGATTGCGCCCCTCGGAGTGTTTGCTGATTGGTAGTGAGGGAAACCCTAAAATTTGGTACCTCTATTGGTTCATTATCGTGTGATCGTTAGGGTTTTTACGGGAAATTTTTGTTCTCGTGAATTCTTGTAGATGCTAGGGGCTTGCCAAAATTTCTTTTTGCGAATCTAGGCGCATTGTATTGTGTCTCGATTGGGCATGTTTGTCTGACTCTAAACCTTAATCCTTCCCCTCGGCAGTTTCGGAGAATATTTGGGGTCGTAATAGCTTCCTGCTTTGTGCATGCTGGATGAGGATGTTAATGTGGATTCCGATGTTAATTCATGGCAAGCTCTCATGGACTAAATTTGCGCTCGGGAAAGTGATGATCTCCTTCTGATTGACGTGACCCTGCGTTTCAGTTGAGCTATGCTGGTCCAGAATAGGCAAATTAATTAATTAATGCGTCTTAACCTGTTTTAATGTTCATTGATTTTTTTCCTTTGACATGTTTTGTGTTCTCTTGTGTTTACTCTTGCAGTGGCAGAAGGATATTGGCTTAAGGAATATGGCATGTCACCTTACGCAGGTCAGCATCATTTGTCGAGATTCTCGGGGTCTGTACTACAAAATTTCTCCCATAGATACAGAAGCGATCCCATCTCCTTTTTTCCCCTAAATGCCCAAGACCTTTCTTGAACTTCTTGGAGTACGTTGAGCTTCAAAAAAGTTGTTGAAACTTATCAAGAATTTGAATCTTAAACAAGACATGTTAGGGTCACATGGGATAAAAAAAGAACACAACATCACATATGGATCGAAAGATAATAATGTTTGATCTCAAGGGGTTAAACTTTGAAAGTAACTCAAACCTTTTCAGTTTTTCATTCCTCTATTCACGTGTAAAATCTAAAATTATGGTCATGTACAAAATATGAGGCTAAAGTAAATACATGCATAACTATCAACACTTCATCCTATCTCAAAATCTACTCTACAATTTTTATAAGCGATTTTGATTTTGATTTTTTGGCCAAGATCCAGTGTATTTGAGGGGATCTCTTAGAGCTGTTGAGACTAGAATTTCGTTCAAGTCTGTTTTCAGCATCGATTTTTTTCTGTTTTTTCTTTCTGGAGTTTAAAGTATTATGGTTTTGTGCAACGGGGGGCCACTACAAAACTTGATATTCACGTAAACAAGAAAATACTGAAAATATGAATTTGGTGAGATTTGGTTTAAACTTCGAAGGTTTATCGACACCAAAATGTAGGGGTTGATAGATGCGAATGATATCGACCCAAGCTTCTCCCCATTTGCGAATCTGGATTAAGCTTCATGTGACTTTATCGGTAATGTTTGCAGGCTCTGCTTATCATGGGTCGCCTTTGCTACTGTCCTTGGTTGGTCCCATTATCGGTGATAGGTAACGCACTCGATACTATACTCACCCATGCGACTGGTGACTTGCAAAATACGATTTTCATTTCATGTCTAAGTTGAAATTTCTAGCTATTGGGAGAGTAAGATCCTTTTTCTGGGTTTAAATCTACTTGGTAACTAGATTTGAGCTTTTGCTGATATTGCTGACTCAAATGTGTTTTCACGGCTGCAGACAAGGAACATCCATCGGTTATCTTCTGCGCAGGCAAGGCCTCACTGTCTTACATTATCGTATTTATCCTCTTTTGCCCAGCTCTTTTTTCCATGTTTTCTGTTAACTCCGAAGTGCAATCGCTGAAATGAAAAATTCACTGTGGAAACTAGTAATCTTTTTTGGTAACTTTTTCAAATGTAGGAGATGATTACTTCTTTCTATTGTTATCTTTTACTTCCCTCATTAAAGCGTCCGAAAACATATATATGATTCAACTTGTATAGATATGGAAGTGGCCTTTTTTGACCATTTGGACAATTAAGGGTTAAATTTGATATCGGACTCCTGTTCTCTATGCTACTTGATGCTCTGTCGCTACTGGGGTTCTTTCGCAGCTGAAGTTGTTGCAGCATGCGCTATTGTAGGCGTGGTAATCAAATTTGTTGCGTTTGCTCGCTTAGACTGATCCGGATAAGCAGTTGCTTACCCTATGAAGTTGAGATGAGCGTCTATGAATGAGCTGATTACAATGAAAGAGATTCAAATAATTTGTGGGTGCAGCTCGTTATTGTTTGTTGTTGCAGATCTCGTAAGCGCTCTCTTGTTAAGGTCAATTGGGAAAGTTTTGGAGCGTAATCACTCCAATAACTTTCGAATGCTTGGTCTTACAGATTCGTCCAAATCGAGTACTGACAAGAAAGGTAAATATAGCTGTCGCTGCTGTTTCAGTATGTGTTTTTCTACATGCTTGTGTCGCTATGGTGATTCGGCAGCCCTTGATGTAATTAAGATATGTTAACTTATGCCTAGCTGCTGTCTGCAGGTGTGCTTGGAGCTGGAGATGTTTCTTTCTTGATATACCTATTTAATCCATTCACTATCGCTGTCTGTGTGGGAGGCTCAACGTCTTCAATTGAGAACTTGCTGATATCTTTGTGCTTATACGGGGCTGCTTCAGGTCCAAAGCTTTCCTTGGTTGTCTTCAATGCTAACAACTAGTGCCCTCTGTAGGCTATATATCATTATTTTCCAATCGAGGTCCTTTGAATTGCTCACATCTGATCGAGCCCTTAACATATCAATTAAGTAGGTCTTCTCAGACCTATGTGAGAGTATTTGAACGAGTATTTACTTTTTTGTTGATCTGGTGGGTGACAGGGAAAATATCACTTGCTGGTTTTGGATGGGCTATGGCAACACACCTGAGCATGTACCCCGTTTTTCTCTTCATCCCTGTGCGTACACCACTGCCTTTAACCTTGTTCATATCCCTCCTGGTTATTTTAGAGGCTTTCATTTTGTCCAGTAGTCTTAGTTTGCATTCAAAACTGTCAATACTTTTCTTTATTCTGGTCAATTCGATATCTATTGCCGCAAAAGATGTATAAACTGGTTTGCAATCCTTGGTTAGATGTGGAGGAAGTGTGTTATAATATTGTTTCTCATCCTTATTCTGGGTTGATTCTTAGATTGCTTGTCTGTTGGCAAATGGGCTTGATGGTCCTCCAAGTAAACTATTCGAATTATCTGAAGTCAAGGCAGCTCCTGAACGAGATTCGTCCGACCAAAAGGATGGGACGGAGGCACTGAAGTCGTCGTCGCAAAACCCACGTATTCGCCCACCGAGGAGAAAGTGGGTGGTTATTTCGAAGCTAGTGCTGTGGTCGGCTATCTCATGGGTGTGCATCTTGCTTTTGTGCAAGCTTGCACTGCAGGGCCGCTCCAGCTTAGTCAACATGCTGCTAGAGTAAGTAAAATTTCTGACGATCGTGGATTACATATGTCGAAATGAACTCTGAGTGCCCAAGCTAAAACTATAAAGTTTACTTTAGAAGCTATTGGTTGATTATAGTATTTTTCAAAACATATTTTTTTGTTCAGAAATGCGCGATTTGTTTTTATTTTTGTCTATGGGTACATTTTGTTGCCTTCCTTGAACCGTCTTAAATGATTAATTTTAACTCCTATATATACGGAAGCAGACACTTTTGCACTTACGGGTTAATTTTTTGATACCCTTAATTATCGCTTGTGAAATATCCTTTGTATCATGCTCCCACTATCATGCAGAGAAATTGCATGGAAGTATAATTTGTCGCTGCAAGAATGCATGCAATTTATCACCACGATTGACATTTCTTTTTGTTATGCTATTAAATGCAGGACTTACAAGTACATGCTTGCTGTAGATGATCTCACTCCGAACTTGGGCCTTTTCTGGTGAGTTTAATCTTTTGGAATAGATGCTCCTCTGTCTTCATCCTTTATGCTAGGGATCCGAGCTTCTAAGAGTTTGGTTAGTTTTTTCCTTGTATAGTTTGTATTTGTTGTATAATATGTATCCCTGACCTTCATAAATAACCTGTTTTTCTTCATCACGGGGAGGATCTCATAGAGTTGGTTCTTGATTAGGACTGCAGGTATTTCTTCACAGAAGTGTTCGACTTTTTCCGTACCTTCTTTCTGATGGTCTTTCACGCAAATATTGTTTTTATGGTTCCGCCCCTGACAATACGACTCCACCATCGACCCATTTTTCTTGCTTTTATCCTCATGGCAATTTGCTCTATGGTGAAGTCTTATCCAACGGTAAGTCATTAAGTTGTGCTTATGAAGATTCCATGTAGTTAGTTTTCAGACATAAAAAATATATGTATTTGAACACTGTGAGAAATTGATAGCCGTTTCAATGAAGGAAATGCTCAGCACTTCAGTGATCTCTTTTACTTACAAATTACAAATTTCCTTGTGCAGGTTGGTGATGCAGCCCTGTACATTGGGTTGATGGCGCTTTGTTGTCATGAATTGTCTGGTAAGGCATTTTGCACCTTTCGAGATATTTTAGCCGCACGCAGTCCTGCAGTCTCTCTTATTGAAAGTGTTCCTGTTTGCATAGCCAATATCATTGACCTCAAAATCTTCCGTTGTGACTTTTTTTTTTTGCTGTGGTCCTTTGCAGATCTTCAGCACTTCTATCTTCTGTTGAACGGATATATCCTGATTACTGTCCTCGGCCCAGTTATGTACAACTTGTGGATATTTAGGGTACGATTTCTCTTCTATTTTTCGTTGTTAGCTCACTGTTTAATGATTTTCACTTGAAGATGATCAATTCAGGTTCTCTCGCTCTCCTAATTGTTCTAGAGGTTTCCCTTACACATCAACTTATGCATGAATCATCCTTTGAACGAATCTCATACGCAGGGAACAGGAAATGCAAACTTTTATTTCGCCATCAACCTGGTGTATGCGACTCTACAAGTGCGTGTCTTCTCTTACCCACTGACTCTGCAATTTTTCCCTCTCCTAGAAGAGAAATCGCCTTGACAATGTGTTCATCTTGCGAATGCTGTTGAAGGTGGAGCATGCTTATTGTGGCAAGGCGTCCTCTTTTCTTGCATTGTAATAAAATATTCTGAGTTTCTTCAGTTTTGACTGAATTCGTGATATTATTTTTTTTTTGTCCGCAGACGGTGCTGATTGTGGAAAGTGCGAGCACAGTCATTCGGTTTGACAGGAATCTGTTAAAGCAGATCAAACTTCAGAGCAGAAATATAGCTTCATAGCTGCAATCAAGTCGATGGCAATGACTGTGGGAGGTATTCTGAAATATCTGCAAAATTGTCGCTGAACTTGTCTATGGATCAGAGAATAGTCTGCAGCGTTTAAATGAGTGATTCAAAGGCATGCAATGTATTTCTGGAGCAAAGAACGCCTCACTAATAGAATGATAGAATCCAAATAGAATGTGTAGACATGAATCTCTTTGTAGTTATTTTACTGAGTTGAAAGCATGTACGGTAGACCACCCATACCCGATCACTTAAGCGATTTCAGGACAGATGAGGAGCAGTGTGAGACAATGGAATTTTTTCTCGTCTAGAGAAATAAGAAGTATTGGGGTTGTGAATTTTATTTTCAAAATTGAAATTACTATGAGTTTTGGGAGCCAAAAAGTGTTATGAATGCATAGCCAATGTCTAAAGTCTTCTAATTTCAATCAATCAAGAGACTACTTTTCCGATCAATACTTTCTACATTTTATGATAATTTGTGCCATGACCTTATTAGTCTCAACCTTGAAAATGAGAAAAAAATAAATTTTACTCTTGGGTTGTAAATTTGTTCCAACCTTGGTTGGAAATAGTTGCACCCTACATGTTGGGTATGGCTCCTTAACCCTTAAACGATGGGCTCATAACCGTGGAAATCATTTGTTTTGACATTGTGGGAATTGTTGGATTAAAATAATGCAAAAGCACTCATTGGAAGTCTAACTACTATAGATGATCTTCCCTTTTTCCACAAAATTTGGAAGATGAATAGTTGCATTTTTGTCCTACATAGGAGATTCTCTTGTCATTCGTCAGCCGCAAAACGTCCACCTCGACATTTAAGGGTTAATTGGGAATGAGTGGTTCTACCTTATGCATAGGCAATTGAAAATGTAAGGTGATTCAAGTGAAATCTCAGTAGAACTTGTATCTTGTATCCTAAAAGTGTTGATTCAAAATATACCAGGTATTGGAAGGATCTTTAAACCTTAATGAGCACTAAGTGGCTAAATTGTGCTTTTGATTGCATTTAATTTTTTATTCAACAAGATGACTAATTTAGCATTTCATATTGATGAATGAAGTTGAGGCACCATTAGCTTGATATAACCCAAAAAAAAACATTCCAAGCTTAGGTTACAAATACTACACATTTATAGGTCACATATTGGGTGTGGTTTAGAATTGATGCCTCAACCTTATATGAAGGGATTGAATCAAGGAATTCCCTAAAGCAATTTGTTATAATTTACATGCCAATTTTCATTCCAAACTATATTTCATTTTACATTTAAAGAGCTGTTTTTAGTAAGTTTTTAATTGAAGGATGAGTGAAATGAGTGAAAATTTTAGAAAACAAGGAAATTGAGTGCATTGCAACACTATAATTAGTTGCATTGTACCATGCAAATGGTCAAGGTTTATTCCTACAAAAATAAAATTAATAAAAATTAGAGTTTCATTGGAATAAGATTTCATTTAACCCCTAAAAGATTGTTTGTCCCCTCGGGGAACAATATGGGTCCAGGTAGGTTCCTAGTGTCTCAATTTGAATTGAATTTTTTTGATATGTTTTGAGGTTGTGTAGTTTTGCAAGAGCTTTGTGGATACATAATTTTTTTTATTTCAATTGGATGCCAGATGAAAAAGTTATGGCACAATAGGCAAGAAATGTAGATTGGCGAGCAGTCCAAAAATAATTAAATAAATTTTTAAACAAAATTTGAATTTTTTTCCTATAATATTATATTTTTATCTATACATGAAGCTTTGATTCATTCTATTTGGACTAGGGATGAAAAAGTTATGGACAATCTTAATTTTTTGGCTAATTTAAGCATCTTCTTCAGAAAAAACTTTTTGTCCAACTTTGAATGCTAATATCTTCCAATCATATGGTCAAATTTGATGAAATTTTTACTACATGATCTCAGACAAGTTAAGTACAAGATCGTATAGTTAAATTCCAAAAAAATTATTTTTTTGGTTTCCTTAAGTGAATGTAGCAGAAGTGGTAGTTTTGATTGGTTTTTGACAAAAAAACACCCTCGAGGCTTTAGGGGTTAACTCAAAATTTTGTCAACATCCAAACGTGGGCTTTGACTACTTGGAAGTTTTCATATAAGGGTAGGGCAAGGCCATATGGTTTTGCATACGAAGAAATCATTTTTGCATGTTTTTCACTCAATGCATTGGAAATGGCAATTTAAATGATTTTGACCATAAAAGACTAAGGAACACAATGTATAGTTTTGTTTAAGTACAAAGAAGAACAAAGAATCATAAAAACTATACAGGAATTCAACTACCATTGTACCATGTGCAATGCTAGAGATGGTGCATTGAAGCTAGGAAGTGTCAACAATGGCATTAACTTCACATATACATCTCCCAACCTTCGGCTTCCATGGTTTGCCTTGCCCTCTTGGTTGTTGGTTTTTAGTGACTCATCATTATTAGAGTTTTTGGTTGTTGGAAGGCGTTGCAACTACTTGAGAACTTGAATTGTTATATCCAGCTCTTTGAAACCTTTCACGGTTGCATTTTTAGGTTGTTTTTGCTTGCTCCTTTAAAAAGTCTTCAAGCTTGTATTTTGGATGTCCGCCTCATTCTATATGCTTAGCAAATGTTGCCGATGTAACATACAAGAAAATTGATAGTAATTCCAAATATTCACTAAAAAATTTGAAGTTTTTATGACTAATAGGAAACACAAGATTTTATCTTTGAATTATTCAAATAAATTTCAAGAAAAAATAGTCACTAAATAGGAAAATCCAAAGTAAGTGGATACTCATGCATAAACCTAAGGTCACGGGCATGTCCTTCCACAAATAAAGATTAATAATGTTATACAATGCTATGAGAAAACTAGATGATATTGTATAGGATGAATATTGTTTTTAAGAAGAAATATCTGAAGAAAAAATATTAACAGAGCTAACCTACATTTTTGAAAAAATCCAATGCTCGATTCATGCTGGATCAAAAAAATCATCCTAAAAGTAAGATTGCAGTGTGCTCATGGATTCTACATCCATGTGTTGAATTAAATATTATTTGAAAAATAATCAAGTACTCAAATGTCAATTTTAAAAAGTAAAATTCTTTAACCTTGAAATGCTAAGCCTATGGCCACAGAGTTGGAAGTCAAATTCCATTGCTTTGTACTTCCATTTAGCAACTACATATTTACAGAAGGAATTGTTTTTATTTTTCACAGATAAAATTACATGTCTTCTTTATTTCAACTTTTTCAACTTTTTTGAGAATTTTTGAAGAAAAAGCGAAAAAAATCCATATAAAAAAACTCTGAAAATTTTACTATGTGTGTATATTATAATGAAAAACATCATCATATAAACTCAATTTTTATGTCATTCTAAGGTGGGTACAACCAAAAGCGCCACAAATTGGGTTATGAGTAATTTGAAGGCTAAGTAGATAATAGTAAATACAAGATTGTAAAGAGATGTGAAGAAAAGGAAGAAATGCCCAAAAAAAATTCAGATTTTGACAAATATGAGACCACAATAGGGATACAAAGTTTTGGAAGTAGAGTATTCAAAAACATTCATAAACTGCACTGAAAATCATTAAGCACATGCACAAAGTTCCCCTCCCAAGGTGTCGGAATGACAAGAAATGGTGTTGCAATTGTCTTTAAAACAATGGAAAAAAAAAATTAGTAACCAATGAGCAGTAGAAAAGCTTGTCAGTAATCAATGGAATTGTCCATGTGTTTCAAAGAAGAGAAAAGAATGATAACCCTATTAGAGAAACAAATTAACATGTGATGTGAGCTTACAAGCATGTCACTATTACCAAAAACAGCCAATGGTTTTTTGATGAACTACAATATTTATTCACTGACAATTTTAAGTAGATAACTACACCATTTAAAGGCTTAATCTAGGGTGTGCTTTAAGGCACTGCGCCATAATGGGTGTACCCACCTTATAACTAAAATTCAATAGACATTGAAAATACACCCTAAGTTCAAATTGCAATAAAATACTCAATTATTTGAATTTTTTCAAAAATTCAAATTGAGGGAAAAACTAGAATAGACAACTTCATTTCATTAGTTGGACTCAAACTCAAGAAATATCATTATTATGGAGAAATTTCAGATCTATTAGCAAGGAGCAACAACTTTCCAAAATACACTAAAACAACATGTTTTGTGATCCATTTTTTTTTAACTAACTTCTCATTTATAAAATGGCAAGAAAGCAAACTCAAGTGCATACTCTTCATAACCCACCATGAAAGGTCAATAAAAAAATATGATGAAAAAATGCTTCCAATTCTTGTCATCTGAAGGCCATCAAATGGATGTTGCTATGCTACAAGGCTAGAATATTTATTTTTATTGAACCTTTGAAATTCATTTGTAGAATCATGTTACACAAAATCTACTAGCAATTTATGAAATACAACTCTAAAATATCCACATTGTTTGGATTTTGGAAAATATTATTTTATTCTTCCATGCATATCTTAGATCAACTTCCATAAAATTCTTCCAATGAATTTTAATTGGATGAAATACTTTTTTCAAAACATCTAGGTAGGTAGTTGAGCATCTAGAGGTTAAGCTTCCCCCAAGAGGCGAAAAAGTCCCAAAAGGTGCCGAAAAAGCCCCCGCCCCCAAATGGCCCACCTTCGCCGTTTAATCTGGTGTGTCCAACTGAAGGCCTCATCGAAACTCAATCAGAGCCACAAGTTGACGTGACGAATCAGATCCTTGACACATGGCGGCATTTCAGCGACGAATCGCACCAGCAGATAGTTTCCCATATTTCCCACAACGAACACCGCGAACATCTCCCCCCTGATACCCGAACCGGAACCACACTATACCCGAATCCAGGAACCACACAATATCCCCACCGTCCCTCAACCGCCTCAACCCCCTCAACCCCTTCCCGCCAGTATACCCTTCTGATGCCCTTCTGATACCCTCATACACCCGTCGCGTGTTCCTCACCCACCACGACACGCCGTCGCCGCGTTCAGCCCAGCCACATCATTTTCTCCGCCTCAAGGACTGCGCTGGTCCGCTCCAACTGATACCCGCATCTACTTTCCCAGATATCAACCGGCTCCCCCATCGTCTTCCCTATCCGAGGGCAAACTACCTGACCAGTCCACGCCACGAGACCGACCTTTCCTTTGGTTGCATCACGTACAGCAGCGGCCCTTTCGAGAGATTGCTTGTGTGGCTCCCTGTTGCCCGCGGGTCCGGGATTGCCTGCCATTACCCCTGGCAACCCACATTGCCTTCTCGGAGGTTTGCATTTTGAATTTGAGAGTAGCATTTCGGAATTGGGGGTAGCATTGCTTGGATTGTGTGCTTGCGAAAAGGAACTTGTAACCCAAAGTAGACCCATTGCCTCCTTGATCTCTCGACTGAGGGAAAGCCATTCTGGTGTTGCTCGATTGGATTGAACTATCTGAGGAGCGTTTTCAGATTTTCCATTGGTGTAGTAGTGAAAAAAAGATTGGGTGTGCATTGGGAAGAGCGGAAGATTGCATAGGAAAGGTGGGGGTGGGGGTGGGAGTGGGGGGAGCATGGCGATGACGGCGACGGCGGCTGTTTCAATGTCGTCGTGCAGTTTGCAAACGGTTTCACTGACCAGGCAGCAGCGAGTACTACTCCCTTCTGCTGTCTCTATTGTGCAACGAGCCGCAGCAGCGGCAGCATCCCGACGCAACAACTTGAATGACGCTACTACCATTAGGAATAACGGACGTGTATCCGTGAGGGCAGCGTTTCCGAGGCGGGAATTGCTGGGCGCTTCTTTGAAAGGATTGCTGCCGGTGCCTCGTCGTAATGTATCCCTTGTGAAGTGTGTGCTGGAGGAGTCGACGGTGTCTGTGGAGGCGAAGCCCGAGGAGGATGAGGTTGCTCAACAGCAGCCACAGCCGCCGCCTTCGAAGATATGGTTGTCGGATGTGGTGGTGCGCAAGCGCCGAAACTATTTTAAGAACCGTCAATGGACTTCGAAGGACTTGACGTATGCGGGGTTTATGGCGTTCATGCATGGGTTGTGTTTGTTCGCCCCTGCGACATTTTCATGGAACGCGTTCGGAGTGTTTCTGGGTTTGTATGTGATCACGGGCATGTTGGGGATCACGTTGTCGTATCACCGTCACTTGTCGCACAAGAGCTTCAAGGTGCCCAAGTGGTTGGAGTACACGTTTGCTTATTGTGGAGCGCAAGCCCTTCAGGTAAGTGCTGGAGATTTCGAATGGGCTTTTCTCGCTCGGGGATTGCTTGAGGTTGTGATTGAGATTGTGTGATTGCAATTGTTTGGGAATGTTGGGATGCTTTCGTGGAAGTCTCTGTGGTTGATTGTTGGGAGCCTGTTGCACTGGGATTACTTGAGATTGTGTGAATGCTTCTGTGCATTTGTTTGGGAATGTTGGAAATGCTGTTTTGGAAATCTCTGTGGTTGATAGTTTTGGTGTAATTGAGAGTGGTATTTGAAGGGTGGGTTTGCCTGGGAAGAATTGAATGCTCCAGCACTCTGTCTCCTTGTGTGATGGAATTTTTGTTTCTGTGTTGGGAGCCTATTGTGATTAAAAAACACACTTTAATTAATGTCATTAGCTCTGGGATTGCTTGAGATTGTGTGAATGCACGTTATCAATCGGTTGGGAATGTTGGGATTGCTTCTTTGAAGTCTCTGCTTGATACCTTTGGTGGAGTTGAAATTCCTCACAGTATGGGGAGTAAAATTCACCACGTGGACTCTTTATATGTTTTGAAGTTTGTTTTTTTCAGCTGTCAATTGTGGATATGTTGTACAGGGTGATCCAATCGAATGGGTGAGCTCTCATCGTTATCACCATCAACATTGTGATACAGAGAATGATCCCCATACTCCTTACGAGGGTTTCTGGCATAGTCACATGGGCTGGTTGCTCGATGACAGCAAGACGCAAGAACGAGTGAGTTTCATTCCTTACGATTCGGATCTCGTTCCTTTTTGTTTCATCACAACAGAGACTCCAACTACTATTATCTCATCAAAGTTTGGAATGTCAAGATAATGGGCATTAGATGAATGAATTCCTTGTGTGTTTAGTTAATGCTAGTTGGCGTTCTTTGCATAAATTTGATATTATATCGCCAACTATTGAGCTGACGTTAGCTTGCCTCCAATTTAACACCGTCTTAATATTAACCTGATGTTTTATCAGATTAATATTAATTACCATTAATAACTCCGTGAATCTAGTAGGGAATTATTTTAAAGGTTTCAGTGACTTAACCAGTTCATCGGTGTGTAAAGAGAAATGATGTAAAAGGGTTATGTAGTTTGTAGATGATGAATGTTGGTGGCTCGTTTTTTGTAGGTGGGAGCCCGCAACAATGTCTCGGACATGGACAAGGATCCATTTTACAACTTCCTTCAGAAATCGTATCCCATTCATCCTATTATGATGGCCGTCGCTTTGTACGCCTTGGGTGGATTTCCTTACATTGTGTGGGGCATGGTAAATCTTTCAGCTACCTGTTTCTGTTTTCTCACTTCTTTTGGGTGTATGTTGTAATTCCTTTTTCTGATTTACACTTCGTACTCCCAAGTGCTATTTGCGTCTACTTTTCTTTTTCTCTAAATTTGACAATTTTGACTCGGTTGTCTACAGGCTGTGAGGACCGTGTGGGTATATCACATTACATGGTTTGTGAACTCTGCATCTCACGTATGGGGTACGCAGTCGTGGAATACCGGTGACTTATCTAGAAACAATTGGTAAATTCTCGATTTCCTCCTAACATCCTTTAACTGATCTATTGTATTATGTAGCCGGCTGAATGGCATGTATATGAATGAAGTTATTATGCCGCTAAGCGTCAGTTGTTTTCATTTTTGAAAAGTTGGTTCTCAAATCAGGTTCGACTTTTTGTGCTGGCTCACGTTCTTTACAGTCTTATCATTGTATTGCGTTTCAACTTGGTACTGTGTCGTTAATTAGTGTATGACATTCAAATTAGGCACACATTAAGAAATACGAATAAACCATGATACTGTTTCCTACTCTATTACCAGATGTTTCTTAACATGCCGCAAACAATTTGATTATGTTATTACGATGTTTTGGTGCTTTTTTTCCTGACTAATTTCGTGACTGCAACCTTTCGCAGGTGGGTAGCTTTACTTGCTTTTGGTGAGGGTTGGCATAACAACCACCATGCGTTTGAGTACTCTGCTCGTCACGGCCTGGAATGGTGGCAGTTAGACCCCACTTGGTGGGTCATCCGTGGTTTGGAGGCTGTGGGATTGGCCACGAAGGTGAAACTTCCAAGACAAGATCAAATGGAAAAGCTGGCTTTGAAATCTCCTTGAGCTTTCTTTTTATGGGTTTTAGAAGGTGTTATGTGGTCAAAGTTGTGGTTTGGCCACGGATTGGTATCAACTATGTTGGTACGTTTTTTCTTAGTGAATTTTAGGCACACAAGTAAGATTTTTTTCACAACTTCATTTTGCTCTGCACTTGGATTGATTTAGCTGAGTTAGACAGCAGGTCCAGTAGTGGTAGGCGCAAGAGTTGTTGAGCAAAGCACTGTACAAACAGATGTACGTGTATATCAGGTCATGGAACCATGTAACGTACTTGTCGGTCGGCACACTGAAACGATGTGTTCACTTACGTGGAAAGTGGAATGCCTTCTATTTTATTTTTAATACATGCCTGCTTCTGCAGTGTAACTGAACCTCTCTCAATGTCTGTATGTCTGTATTTGGTGTCTTGATATGTTATTATTTCTTCTGTGGGCTAAGAGCATCCCCATTGTGGCACGGCCTCCCTGGCCGGGACCCCTTTGGCCGGGGCCAGAGGTCAAACCACCCCCCACTATGGCACGGTCAACAGGGTTTAGGGTTCCGGGCTCACCAAAGGTGGCTCCTTTTACTTCACGACCCAGTGCATGGCAAGATTTGAATAGTGCCCCGGTTTGACTACTTTTACTTATTTTTTGTGTTTTCTTGTCAAGCGGGTTTGTGTATTGATGGCAAGGGGTGACTGTGCAGTGTTGGGAGGGCATAGGGGTGGACGAAGTAG
This sequence comes from Antitrichia curtipendula, assembly GCA_951230915.1. Taxonomy (NCBI): domain Eukaryota; kingdom Viridiplantae; phylum Streptophyta; class Bryopsida; order Hypnales; family Leucodontaceae; genus Antitrichia; species Antitrichia curtipendula. The sequence continues at coordinate 784,480 of OX579639.1, read as the reverse complement.
CCATGCATGGGAGTGAATTAGGGAGGGACAGTCATATCCCTTCTTCTAATTTACCCCATCCAAGTATGTGGGGATGCTTTGGAAGCAATCCTTCACACAATGCACCCCATATACTTGGGAAGGGTTTAATAAATCCTAGATTAAAAAAATTGAAATTCAAAATCCAAAATTCTATGAATCCCCTTCTTCTAATTTACTCCCTCCAAATATGAGAGGACGCTTTGGAAGCAATCCTTCACACAATGCATCCCACATACTTGGGAAGGGTTTAGGGTATCCTAGACAAAAAGAAATTAAAAAGTATAAACAAATATTATATATATGTAAGAATACATGTAAAGATAGACTTTTAATTTTAATCTCTTAGTTATGTATGGAAGTAGGGTCCAAAATTAATTCAAAACTCATACTTAAAGCAAGAAATTGATATTGTTCTATATGTGCTTGATATAAATAACTATACATGTTTCATATAAATAAACATTTTTACAACTTACTAGGTAAAAGATGAAACTTTTATTTTTAATCTCTTAGTTATCTATAGGTGTAGGTTCTAAAGTTAATTCAAAACTCATATTTTAAGGAAGTACATGTTGTTTTATATGTGTTTTATCAAATCCATACATAGGATCCTCTAATTAACTTATTCTATTAATAAGGTAAGAGTTACAAGGAATTTGAATTAAATGGTTCAAATATTTTTGAGTAGGTACCTATCTATTCAATCCCCAAAAAATAATTAATATTTTATTAGAACATATATTTTGTTACTTGGTTTAATATTGAAATAAAAAAAAACAATTATAACTTTTGCAACAAAATAAGACAACTCCAAACAATTGCAACAAAAAGCTTGTTTGAAAATTAGCCAAAGCCACGGCCAAGATAGTGGAATAGTGGAGCAGTGACCAAAGATCTCTAATCTCTAATTAAAATTAGAATTTTGCTTTTACATTAACGGTTCCACAATCTATTTTTCTAACTTTTCCATTAATGGTCCCGGGTCCACATGGTGTGTCACACAGTGGGAGATTTCAAAGACACTGTGCCCGGTTGGCCAAATGAGCCCGGCAAAGGACTTCTACCGTGAGTTTTTGGCCGTGTCACAGTGGCGATGCTCTAAGGCTGGTTGGATGTCCCTGCAGTCAAAGCGCATGTAAAAGAAAGTGCTGAAAATGGTTTCTATGTACCAGGATATGGCAAAGCGGATTTTGAAGAATAAGTGAAACACTGGAGTAGAAAACTCTATGAAATTCTATATGAAATCCTTGGCCTCAATCTTTACGGATTGATTTCAACAGTATATTGCTCTACTTTATTGTCATAGCTCTCTGCTATTCACCATTCTTTGGCTTTGCGGCAGTTTTGGCTTTTACTCTTACACTTTAGCATTATTCATAACATTGTTAACCAACGCTGGAAAGTCCCTTTTGCTCCCCGGAATTCAGGAGCCCCCACAACGTTGAGATTTGCAAATTTATTGTTGAGAACTCAACTGAGTAGCCAGTCATGCTCCCCCAACACTATTCATCTCTGTGCTTTATTTTCCACAGCCAATAGTATGATACAAACTCACATGAGCTCCGAGCAAAAACTGCAAGTATGGTAGCCAATGTTATTCATCTCATTATAACTTAATTACCTCCTTGGAATCTAAGGGATGTAATATCCCTCCTCTAGAGGAAGAGAATCAAATCAGTAAGCAATGTTATGTTGCTCTACAATTGGTTCTTCTTTGCAAATCAAAACTTGTTGAAATGATGGGACTTATTTGCATTGACGGAGATTGTGACAAGTAAACCTTGAGGAAATGAGCCTTCTAGTTATTGTGTGAGTCATTCACTTAAAAATTGCAAAAGCACTCATTGGAAGTCAAACTAATGTAGAAGACCTCCCGGCTTTTCACTATAGAATTGTAAGGATGACCATTGTTGCACTTCTATCCTAATAAAAGGATTCTTTCTCATCCATTCAACAAAAAACTTTCTTGTTGGCATTTAATTCCTAAAGGACCGGGGATATTTGAGCATAGTCCTTGTTTTTCTGACTAGCTTTTGTAACAAGCATAATTCCTCATTCATGTGGAATAATTTTGATTATCACGACTGTTGAAAGGAAACAAGACTTATTTAGCTTTTCTTTAAAATAAAATTAAAATCAACCAAATTACACAAATTTTGAGAAAATGCCACCGTTGACAAGATTGATGAAAGATGTTTGGTTAAGGAGTACTTTATATGTACACTGAAATCAAAATGTTGAAATTGGAGTGTTCAAAAGTGCTCCAAAAATTCTGATTTTTTTCCCACATGTACATATCATCATAATATTGATGTGTAATTTTTTTCAAATCATTTGGAGATGTAGATAAAAGGATATGAGATTGTGAAGTAACAACACACAATGCCTTTTTCAATTCTAAAAAAATTCACCAAAAATTGCACTCAATCATTTCTCAATTGGATTACACTGACAAATCCAATAGAGAAAATCATCTAGGATCTCTTTGTTGTTTAGAGACTATTAGTGAGGTCCACATATCAATTTTTTTACGAATGTAGTTGTAGAAGCCATGTGGTGGCTTTATGGTCCTTTAGGGGGGTAAGGGTAAAAACTATGGTGCATATATTAACCAATTAAAGGTCTGAAGAACCTACTTTGATTTTTTGGGGAACTTGGGTAGAACCTAGTGATATTTCAATTTCGAATTTCTCCATAAAATCTTTACGGGGGATGCTAATGATCTTAATCTACATGGTTAAACTTTGTTTGGCATCATTCTAATAAATATTGCAAAAGTTATAGGTTTATCTTAAAATTTCAATGTCAAAGTGGGTAGCTAAGAAAATATTCTAAGAAATAATATTTTTACCATTAAGATTTATAGTTTTCAATTTCTTGTCAATGTAATTAGACATTTTTTTTTCCATCAAATACCACCTTCTACTTTATGATTTTCTTTAAGATGAATATGAATGTTTATTTTGTTAAATTTGTTTTTGCATGTTCTCAATAAATTTGTTTTCATGTATTCTCAGTCCATAAAGATAATTGAAGACTTTAGCCTTGCTTTGGATATTAGTATTTTGAAGCAATGTTGGACCTCAAAAAAAAAATCCACTATGGATTAACTAGGGACAATGAAATACATGAAGGGAAGATTTTATGTGAGTAAATTAGAAGTAGTAAGCAATGTTTGTGGAGTTTTAGCACTTGACCAATAATTATATTACATTTCCTATATTTGAATAGTTATTTGTAAACTTACTTTGATTGTTGCCTCTATTTGTAATATAATTTTTAAAATTTAAATTTTTTTTATAAGTTTTATTCTACAGATGCAAAATTCACATATATTTTTTTCATTTTTACAAGTTCATAATAAACTAACATGAACTTTCTCCAATTATTGTAAGGAAGTATTTGTTTTGCAAACTTTTTGTAATTATAACATGATTGAATATTTAAAATTGGTTGTGCAAAACTCATATGTTAAGAATATATTAAAAAATCTTAATAGTAGAGGTTTACCTTTAGAAAAATGTTTTGATATCATCATTGTATTTCCTTGGATGCAACAAGACGAAGTAAAGAAGATTCTAGGAATATAGATAGATAAGAAAGAGTTGCTAACTTTAAAAATTCACATCTAATTCTAAAAATGGTTAGAAAAATACAAAAAAAAAAAATTGTGTTAGTTTTAGGATTTTTTTATTTCATGGAAAATTGATTTAAAACGTTTTGAGGATTCAACTCCTTCAAAATGGGTCTCAAAGCTTTGAAGAAGGCTTTTATAGATACCTTGCTTTTACTTAGAGTTCTTTATCATTACCCATTAGGCAACCCAAGTACATGAGATTATAAAGAACTATGTATTGTTGGCATACTATATGACCATGTTTTACTATATTCTTAGAACATATTCATTATAATCCATATAAAGTATTGATAAACTCTAACTTTTGATTCATACTTGATTAGAAGTCAAGGTTACCATATTTATTTAAAAGTTCATTAGAAAATCATATGTAATAGAAATAGCATTTAATTTTAGTGCCTATTTTTTACAACAGATTCTGCTCTTGACTTTTATTAGATAATAATTTTCTTGAAGCAAGATAATTTTGTAAAGGAGTTGCAATTTAAGTCTAATGTCCAAATTCAAGTATTTTTGTGTCTATTTCCTATAATTTATTTGAACTCTTCTAATGATGGTAATTTTGATATCAAATTAAACACAAATAGTCTATATATTTAAATTTTATTACACCTTTTTACAGAGCGTGGGAGTAGATGGAGATACTCCTTGAGCATGGCCAATACAAGTCTAGTTGTAGCATGTTCATCAATTTTTGGACTTAGTCCTGTGATTCTTCAATGTTTCCAACCCAATCCATACATAGGAAGTGAATATGTCTACTAGAATCATACAAATCTATTCAAAATTCCTTATGTGGTTACCAAACTTGATAGGGCATCCATTGAATCTCCCTTGAAGGAAAATCAATTGATCTAGGAGAAATTAGATGCTCATTTTTTGTTTGAAGCTAATAGGATTTGAGCACCATGCATCAATCAACTATAATACCTAACTCTTAAGAGACAAGAAGACAATTTTTTTTTATAGAACTATCACATCATATACAACAATAGATAGAATGGCCTTCAAACTTGCCACAATACCCTGATTTTTGTTAATTTTCACACATTCAAACTATGTAATAGTTATACTTTCAAGACAATATAGTCTAAATAATCCCTAAACAACATTTTAGATACAATAGTGATTTGTTTCAAGGTTGGTAGATCGAACCACACCCTCCTATGAAGCAAGCATGTCATAACAACCATCCATTCTATACATTCATCTACCATTTTCATCATCACATTGAGTATACTTAACGCCTAAATGTATTTGACTATGTTTCCACCAAAAACGCTCTAGAATTGCCATTTCTAGTACAAGACCCAAATTTTTGAAATAAATCATTTCTGGACACATGTAACCGTAGGATTTTGCAGTACAATGGTTTAAAAAGATGTGGAAAAAATTTCAGAATTTTCTACCGTGTAGATTGCAAGATATTAGTGTTTGAAATGACAAAAGTCCTTTTTCTGACCCTGCGAAAATGCGGGCAGCTGCACTTCAGAAGGTCATATATATATAAAAAAATATTCAAAATTGTGGTTACTCTTTGGACTCATTCCGCAAGTCAAGTTGGTTACATGCTTGAAAATTTTCAGATCATTTGGAGTTGTTGATGATATAGGAAAAAAATAGTAAGCAGAAAGAAGTATAAAATGATTCAAAATACCAAATTGTTGATAATTTATTTATGGAATTAAAAAATTACAATCCCGATGGTTGGAATGTTTTGATAAACAATCTACACCCATTTCTTAAGAAAAAATTCAAAAATATTGAAAATTGATTTAAATAAAGGACTTCAAAGTTTATTTTAGAGTAGAGAATCATAACTCTTCACAAACTACCCACAAACAAAAACTCCCATAACTTTCATCTCATTATTCCAAATGGAATGATTCAAAGCTTTCCATGTATATACAAATCTAGAGAACCAATTTTAAATTTAAATTTTTTTTAAAAGTGATTTTTCAAGAAGATTTTTTTGTTGCCCAGGCTGCCCGCCAAACAATGAAAACAACATATCATACCATAACTTTTTAATTGTGTAGTCAAAAGCTATAGAAATTGTTGGGCCTTAAAGCTACTCCTCGTGAAAATCTTGTGTGAAAATTTCAAAGAAAAAAAATAAAAACTCCATTCGTAGTGAGCTGCCCAAAATTGCTATATTGCCGAAAAATGCAGTTTAGACGTTTAGGGGTTAATAAACTTCATCCAAAATTTGACGAATCATATATTTCATTGAGATGTTTTTTGTGATTTCATTCACTTTTTTATTCATACTTTTTTCTTATGTAACAGCGATCCTAATTAGAAATCTTGACAAATTCTCTTTCATGAGCCTAATCATATTAATGATGTTCTGCGTATAATTGTCGTAATTGACAGATCGATCCAAGCATTGCAAGCATATTTCTCAAGGTACTGAATCCATGTCCAGTTTACATCGTGTAGAGAAAACACAAAATCAACAAAAGCTACAGTACGTTATCCACCTGAATATGCTGCTGTTCGAACTCAAAGGCAAAGCGAAAGATCATGTAGAACAGCTCAAAATTTTGAAACGATGCAGCAGCATTGCATTCCAGAGTTTAGGGCTCAACATTTTTTCAAAATGGGCCTGGAGGCCTCGGAAAGTAGAGAACCTAGTATGGAAGTTGCAACTGCCTCTCATTCCGCATGTGCCTAACCCTAACACTTAGTGCGCCGAACCCCGACTACAAAATAGCTGCTGCAGTCATCGACAGATGATCAGTCTGGCTGCAAAGATGGCCCAGAGGCGAGTCCATAATTGTCCTCCTTATGGTCAAGCTGCCAGTCCCAATAGGCTCCTGAACATGTAGCCCTGTATGGAGTGAGACACCCTTTCCGATTACCATGCATGTTGCTCAACACTCACCCGTACACTTCATCACATGGAAGCTTCGAAAAAACAATGAATCGTGTTCGCAAGAATGAGTCCTATCTGAACAGAACGTCAAGTACTTATTGTAACAAATCAGAGCCATCAACTATGTCTGCCCTGTAAGTAATCCTCTGCACGTAACCTGCAAATCCATTGCCCGACTTCTTTAGGTATTGCTCGCTTCCCCTGTGCCTTGACACCGTGTACACTTGGCCGTCAATTGGTACAAGGAGACTTTACAATCCTGCGATTGTAAAACAGATAGGAACACAGTCAAATTGCGCCAGCTCAAGACCTAAATCCTTAAAACGGAAGAGAAACCTGATTGCTTGCGGGGAAGGGCTTGCCCAATGCTTGTGAGATGTCGACAGGATTGAGCAGAAGCCAAAGAGAAGTACAAGGCTCACCGTCATTGCTGTGTAGTCACCATGCGAGGCCGTTTCCCTCGGACAGAGGAAGAGGCTGACGACGAGGTACCAAATGTGGGCATTGCAAGAAGATTGTGATCATTCAGGAAGTTACAAATGGCAGCTGCATTTAAGAAATTGCCTAGACAGCCCTTGTTACCCATGTTCCTTTCCAGGTAGGCCACCTTCCCTTCAATACCTGTTTCTCCTATTATTTGACCATCTTCTTGCCATAAACTTTCCAAGTGAATCCCAATCAGTCGGTTTTTGTGAACGACAGCTCCACCAGATGAATTCGAAAATGATATATAATCAGCTCCCACCACATTGGGCGTCCATGAGTTCACAACTTGGCCATGGGTAATAGTTGGTTGAACATCTGCATAATCGCTGTCTGCCATCACTGGGTAAGATATAAGTTGAACCTTCATCATCTTCTTGATGGGACAAGTCCCATCCAACTTTATGAACTGAAGTTCAGGGTAGCTGTGAATCTTCAAGGCAGCGATATCTTTCTTTGCATCCTGTGCACAAATTGTGGCTGTATGACCTCCAATAATCAACTTGGGCCTTCTAGGAAGGTCATTTAGGCAATGATTGGCAGTCAAACAAAGTCCTGTAGAGGCACAGACCACTGCCGTCCCACACATCTCCAGGTCCTTCCCTTTTTTCAATTGAAGTCTGAGAACTGCATCAATTAGAGAATCCTCCACAAAATCACCTGTGCATGTCCAGGATGATAACTATAGTGCTCCTGAGACAAGTGCTCCTGAGACAACGCAACTAACCCTGCATCATCAACATGTTTCAGGCATCCTCGAGGAGGGTGCATCCTGGATAGTGTATCAAGTACACTTCGAGCTGATGAGCCCAATTTGAACCTATACTCTTCTTCTCCACAAGTAACATGAACACGATCAATCATTCTGCACACATAGTGAGACATAGAACATAATTCTCCAAGCTAGTTAGCAAAAAGTTTAATAGATTCATCAACATATATTACATCTGTGCTTCACCATAGTTCCCACCGTAAAAAAATCAAAACAACAACGACGACGACAACAGCAATTGCAAAGGGGATTGTTTAGAAGGTGCAACTTACCTCCAAGACGCTGGCAATGGAGCAAGACTACTAGAAAATAGGGTTGAAATCAACACACAACAATGCCTTAATTTTTTCGAACCCTAAAGAACACAATACAAGACGCACTATAGCGTAAAGTTCTTCACGTCGGATTCAGGTTGCTCTGTCCACAGAATTCCACGAATCTTCTTCGGAGAGGAACACGGAAAACCTACAAACATTACAACGCATGCTCAAATTAGTTGCATGATTTCAATCTCGAACTTGACAATTTTAGCTTTTCCTCTCACTCTCAATGCTAAGTCCAACCAAACCCTAAACATTGGAACATTGGTCAAGCTGGACACCACCATCGATGTGCCAAGTACACAAACAGGGTCGGAAGGGCAGAGCATACTGGTAAACAAAATGGAAATCAATTCAGCTCAAGCTTCAACCCTAAACTGCCAATTGTCGCTCGAAATAAACATATAAAATAAAAAGTTCATGGCCTCGTGGGACAAGTAGGTTTGACTAGAATACCAAAACTCCCACTAAACCGCAACATATAAGGGTCTGAACTCAATAACGTACCCCAGGATCCAAAGTACAGTATATGGCACTGAATGCAGACTTCTGCATTCATCACCACTATTCAGTATTGCTGAAGCAGTGAAAAAGCTCCCTTCATGAGTTTCTATCTACACTTTCCTAAGCATTTTATCTCTATAAATAAATCTGCCATCTTTACAGGTGCCATGACTTTTTTGCACAACATTGTTTTTCATGTGCTATATAAATGAACGTATACACAAGAAAATGCAGGCAGATAATTAGAAGAAGATTTCTTACACTTTACATCCTCGCAGATCGTAGAGAAGATAGCATCCCAGGTGTCTGCGAGCAGTGGCTGGAATTGAAAAATGTGCTGTGATCGATCGACTTCAAGGAAAATTCCTCCAATCCTGCATTGCAGACAGATGGTGTCAACTTCGAGAATATATGCCTACATGAACGCTCTCTGCGACCTTGACCCGAATCAGCACAAATTTCACTTTCCTAAGCTTTTTCTCTCCATTTGAAGCAATTTCAAGCTGCAATCTAAAGCAATTTCAAACATACGAAAAAAAATTAAAGCAATTTCAAGTAGAAAACTTGCATTACATCTGCAACCCTAAACTTGCATTACATCTGAAACTGAAATCAAAAGCAATTGTGAATGACCAACTCTAAGAAAGAACTTCACCTAATTCAGGTTCCTTTACCAACTACTAAACCTGCCATGCCAACCTATGAACTTCCAAACCCGTAAACCCGAAGCAACTGATTAAACCTACCAGTTGGCTTCTTTTAGCACTAAACTCTAAGCAAACTAGGAAACCTGATAATCTAACAATGTAGCAGAACGAACTCAAAATAAGCGCACTAAGAATAGACAAAGCATTGGAAAGCTACAAATAGACAATTTCTAAGCAATTTTAAACAGAATCAAACCACCGCTTCATCGAGGCAACACACAGGAAACCACAGCAAACTAAAGCATACCTAGAGCTCAAGAACTGTAAACTAAAGCCTTTTTTACTTCACATAAAACGTGAATTCCACTGTAAACACTAACTGCAGGAAACTAACAAAAGCTTGAGGTCAAAGAACACTACAAGTGATATTCACTGCGACAATTTGATGCCCGAATCTTCAAGAAAACCGAATGCAAAATGCCGGGATCCTGAGCACACCCTGTCTTACAGATCGGGCTAAGGCGAAATGATCTTGTCGACAGTCAGTTTGCAAGCAGGCACCCAGTCGTCGAAATTCGGCAAAAATATCCCGAACTCTCTATTCAAGCAATAAAAGTTTCTGAAATGAAGAAATTCACACAAACCTTACGCGATGTGCAAATTCCGTGCACATCGATCGCAACCGGATACGAAGCACAGACGGAAATCACACAGCGCACTGAGAGGAAATGAGAGCGCGTATCAAAACCTAGGTCCAAAGACAGAAACCAAACAGGAAAAATCACAGAGAGCGGAGAGAAAATTACAAAGCGCGGAGACGAAGTCATGAAGCACGCGGAGACGAGAGCACAGAGCGCGCGGAGAGAGAAGGTTGGACAACTAACGTAGGACAACATATCCGAACCTGATCGATACCCAGTCCAGATCAGCACCTGACTGATACCCGGACGGTACTTGGAAGCATCCATTATCTATACCCGGAACTTCTATTATACCCGGACGATACGTGGACCTGGCATATGTATCATATCCGGACCTGATGTAAGGTAGACAAGCCTATTACCACCCTAATTTGCACTCTAAATATCTTGGGGGCCAACTCCAAGAGGGGTTCATATTTTTGAGTGGTGTATGCTTGTTTCACGAATCAAATTCAAGTGGAATTATAATTTTTCAATAAAAAATATAGTGTATGTGATATTTTGAAGTGATCTGCTCTAAAATTACCAAACCACCCATAGAGTGGAATCATGAATGTCTTATTAACAACCCATAACCACCTTTCCATATATCTACGAGCACTTAGATATTCACAAATGAAGCACCGATCCATTACCCATGTGCTATCGATGCATTGATTTTGTCATAAAAGTGAACGAAAATGGATAAAATTGATGGCAAAATTGTGGCCTAAAGTAGGGTGACACAAATTGAGTAGGCATTGGATGGACGATGGGCTTCTCTCCCTTAGTCATTATTTCCGCAATTTTGAATTTTTTCATATAAAAGCATATAGTTATTGTTTGTTGTTATTGAAAAAATCTTAATTATTTTCCATATAAACAGGTATGTGAGAATTGGAGACAACGATTGAAATTATATTTTTTAATGAAGTATAAATTTCACTTTTTATTTCTTTTATCTCTAACAAAATTAAATTAAATTTTTTATTTTATCCTACTTCTATACCTTCAAGGAACAAATTAACATATTATAATAATAAACATTCCCTTACAACTTTGTATTATCATGGATAAATATTTCAAGTCCGTTTATTTTCTTAGGAATCTATTATGGATTTCTTGTAACACTACCTATTAGCCCTTTTTAAATTTTATCTATACAAGCTTTTCTTTTGGAGGGAAATCTAAGTGGTACTATAGCTTTAAGTGGTTTAATTTTAGGACAATTAATAATATTTTATCAATATATTTTTACCTTTTTACAAAATATTAATAAAACCTCATATAATAAATTTATTAGTTCTACCATATAATTTATTTTATTGATATATAATTCAAGACCTTTTAGATTATCAACCTCTACATCCCATAAATTCAATTAATGATCCTAGAATTTATAAAGTAATTTTTGATAGTTTTCTTTTTCAATTATTAAATCCTAAGCTCTTTTTTTCCACTATAGTAATACTTATGTATTTTTTTTAAGTTTTTTTTGTTTTTAAAAAAAAAATTAAGTGATCGCTTTTTTTCTTGAATTTTATAAAAATATGGTAGAACCACTTATCACCAACTAGTACCCGGTTGCCAACCACTAGAGGGATCAATTTCAATACATGCTAAGATTCAATTCCATGATTAATTTTTGGGATGGTTATATCAATGCTCCAAGGTCGTGATGCTATATGTTCTTAACTTTGGGTGCTCAAGCTCGTGCTCAAATGAGTAGCAATTACTCTCACAATGATTGGTTATGCCATGACTCTACAACAATGCACTGAAAAGAGGTTGTCACCTCTTTTCATTGCATTAGTTCCTCCCCCCCTTTCTCAAAAAAATCACAGACCGTTGATTTTAAAAAAAGAAAAATGTTTCCCCTCCAAGATGCTGTTGATTTCTCAAAAAATCACAAGCCCTTGATCTTTGTGAGATTCAATCCAAGCCGTCCAAATACAATATTTTGAATCCAAAATACAATACTGAATACGGATATGGTATAAATATGGAATGGATATGTATACAAGATACGACTTCAATATACTATACTGGACATAAGATACAGTTAAAATACAAAATACAAAATACACGATATGTCCCATATTAATTGTCACCCCACCCCCCACCTGAAAACTACAAAGGGGGAAGGGGGTTCTTGAATTTTTTTAATTTTAATTTAATTTAAAATAAATTTATTAATTTTAATACAAAGGAGGGGGGAAGGTATAAATTTTCTTATTAATTTAAATACAAAAGGGGGAGGGTATGTGTTTCAGTGCATTGTGACACAGTTTGTCACAATGCACTGAAAAGTGGCAGTAATTGCCAATTATACAAGCAAGGGCGAAGATGGATTGAGTCCAACTTTTGGCTTCAAAAATTCATATTAAATTCAATTCAAGGAAAAAAAATCACAAAATTTTGGCGATGCCTATCATTTCTATCTTCCTACATCCTACAGGGTTGTAAATTCACACTGCCTTTTATTGCTCCAGAACATATGCAGAAGTGCTTAAGTGGTCGACCATGGGTGGTTCTACCATACTTTTAGTCTATCGAGCAAGATTCACTTGTATTTTATCTTGTAGCGAAACATCTTATTTATAGAACATTTAGCATCTTTATTTCAGCATATTTTGTAATATGTTTTAGGCAGAGCTCAAGTGCTAATATATATTCAAGAATTAAATGATAAATATCAATTTAATCAACAATTCAGTTTTTTGTATCTAAATAAACCTTGACCTACTTTTTTTATTTTAATCATCGTTGATGAAAATCAACCATTACACTATTGATATTGAAAATAGCTGATTTAGTAATAGAAGACTTGTAAAAAAAAGTATTGCAATATTTTTTTGATATTTCTATAAATGATGGAAAACAAAAAATATCTTTTAGTGTGCTAATCGGACACCCTCACGCCCGGCATGGGAGCGACAACTACACTAAATAGTGAAATTAGGTTGCCTTTACAATTAGGTTGCCTTACCCCCCAAAAGTTATTGTGTAAGCCATCAAAGTCAAAAATATCTCTACAAGTACTTTCATTTATATACATGGAGGTTCATGAGTTCCAACTACATTAAAATAACTAATTCAAAAGTAGTATTTTCTTGTATAGAAACAATAAATATTTAAATAGTATGAAATGTCGAGAAATTAGTGAGGGGCAACCTAATTTCACTATTCAGTGTAGAAGGCAAGCAGGGTGTAATTGTGATACCCAGTTAACCAAACAACTGGCTATACAATAATCTTGGAAGTCATCCATCAGTCACTTCTTGGAATGCACAACTTTTGGAAGTTATTAAATTGTGCTTGTGTACAAAATAAAATGTAAAGTACTAAATAAGTCAAATTTTGGCAGTGCAATGAACATACATCTTAGTAAAAATTTGTATTTTTTCAATTATAACTTCCTAAATTATTTTCTACGTATATACTCATTGTAGCCTAGAGCATTTTGTGGGGATTTGAATTTACTGACAATTCTCTAAGAGTCAAAAAACAAGCAATACCTACATCAAAATTTGGGTAGAACTGCCAGTTAGTTCATTGTTAGCCAAAGGAATTCTAAGAAACATCCAGTTGCAAATTGAAAACATTGTGAAACACTGGTAAAAAATTCTATAGGATTTCTATTCAAAGTAAAGCATAAGAAAAAATATATACTCTCAAGTTGAAAAAATAGTTCTAGGTTTGTATGAATTTAAATATGAACAGTGAGTGGTTCAAGGTTCATATTTAAATGAGTTGTGCATCAAAAAGTAAGGCAATTTTCAGCCTAGCCTTTCTCAAAATGTAATACTAATACCATATATATTGTTTAAAGGTTTGTCTTATTTTAATCTAATATTTAATGGAATGCAAGGTTGTGTGCGGGGCTTTTTTTTTCCGGCTTTCAAGTGCCAGATTGCACCAAAAAAATCATTATATGGCAAAAAAATGGCAAAAAACTTGGATGAAATCACCAAAAAACTTCAAAAATTAAAATTATAGACATGTGATATATGCCAATGTAATATTTTCTATCCAATATGTGGATGAATGTTGAAATTTGGAACACCATTATAACATTTCATATCGCCACTTCCGTACTTCCTAAGAAATGAAAAAGAAGCCCTAATTGTATGTCAAGCCCTAATTGTATGCCCTTTGATGTTTTTTTCTTATTCAATACTAAAATTCTATTAACATTCTCTAGTGAAAAGCACCAAGAATTTTATCATGAATGCATACTTTTTTTTATTATGTTAGTCTATAGTCCACAATAGGTACATATATGTAAGGTAAACTACCCCATTATGGACAAAATGGGAGCAAGTCCCATTGTGGGCAAAATTGTAATTATAGTGGTGTACATTCAAGTTTTGAAATGAATACCACTATCATAATTTAGTCAAGAATGGGATTGCTCCCATCTTATCCATAATGGAATAGTTTACCTTAGTTGTTTTCACAAATTTGTATAATTTTCATGCAAGCTCGGAAAATTATACAACCAATTTTGTTGGTTTTTTAAACCATTTCCCAACAAGCGCACATCATTTTATTTTGTAGCTACCTTCAAAATCTACAGATCTTGAATAAGCATTACTTTTAGGCACGTCTACCTTATAAGGTAATAGACTCGAAAATTGCACAGGTTTTAAAATTGCCCATTTCTACAAATGTACACTACGTGTACATGTTTCTTTTTCATAGCCATCAACAATGTACAAACAATGTACATTTTAAGAGGTGGGCAATTTTAGAGCCCTAAGCCATTTCAACTTCAAAATTTTTATACCTAATTCCACAAATCTTCAAAAAAATTTAAACAACTTGGGTTAGATGCCAATTCCACTTGTCTTTTTTTGAGAAAATTTACTGAAAATTATTTCATGATTCTTTGAGTCTCCAAAATTCAGTTTCAACTCTTAGGTGGGCGATTTATGAACCGGTTACCTTATTAGGATATGGCTAAGCGGATTATAAAGAGTAGGTTGAGGTAAGGACCTACTAAGATAGGCACCCCAAAAATGTCACCTGACCTTAAAGTGCCATCTACAGGTCGTGTACATTCCCAAAATCAATTATGTACCTATTTGGATGGAGCACTTTCAGAAACAAACTTTGACCCTTAATAACTTTTGCATACGGTGTCCAAATGCCACATTCTCTGGTGCATTGGAACCTCCTTTCACTTGCTAATAACAAGAATATTGAAAATTTGACCAGTCTAATAATAGTAACTAGGCTCAGTAGCAAAAAGTGGCGGTTTTGGGTGTACCCACCTTAAGCCTCAATGGCTGGGGAGGTATTTGTTCTTCATCATTTGGCATCTGTGAAGAGGACCAGAAGGCACATGAAACACTGGAGTCTATCAGAGAAGAAAACCCAGTGAAATCAGTTCTATGTGAAATCCTTGGCCTCTTTACGGATATATTTCTACTATAGTGCTACTATATCACTCTAAAATTGGTTCGTCTTTGCAAATCAAAACTTGGTAAAATGACAGGATTTGTTTGCATTCAGATTATGATTTGTTAAAAATGGTGCAATTATTAACCATTAATGGTCTAAGGAACCTACTTTGAGTTTTTGGAGAACTTGGATAGATTCTAGCAAAATCATAATTTCAAATATTTTCATGAAATTTTAGGATGATTGCTAATCATCCTAATCTACATGTTTGTTTGACACCATATTGAGAAATATTGTAAAAGTTATGAGTTTTTTTTACTTCATTGTCAAAGCAAGCAACTAAAAATATAATTTGTAAAAGGACATTCTTACCATTGAAACTTACAATTCTCAACTTCTTGTCAAAGTTATTAGCAATTTAATTATCTTTTTTCCATCAAGTACCACCGTTCACTTTATATTTTTCTTGAAGATGATTATGAATGTTTTTTTGGTTAAATCTCTTTTTATGTATTCACAACCTAGTTTCCAACATATTGATTGAAACGCACAAGTTATGGGACATTATTTTCCATAAAATGCTAAAAGATAAAACATCACCTTTGTGAAGGGCTAATAAAAACTACATTTTGAGGTTTAGGCACATCAAATTTGCAATGGGCGGAGATTTTCATTTGAAAATGTTTGGAAGATGTGACTTGAACAGATTAACTAAAAAGTTCTATAGGTGGATTTATTAAAGAATAAATATAGATGAAGAGTTTAGCCTTGCTTTAGATACGAGTAGTTTGAAGCAATTTTGGAACTCAAAAAAACATAGTCCTTTGGGGGAAACTAAGGACAAGTACAAGAAGGGAAAATTTTATGTTGGTAAAAATTAGAAGTAGTAAGTCATATTTGTGGAGTTTTAGTACTTCACAAATGATTATTTTACATTTCGAATATTCAACTAGTTATTTTGCAAACTTGCTCCACTTATTGCCTCTATTTATATTATAATCTTATATTTTCCTTAAATTTTGACGATTTTTTATTCTGCAAGATGTAAAATTCAAACAATTCTTTGACTAGTTTATAATAAACTCACACCAATTTTCTCCAATTATTGTCACGAAGTATTTGCTTTGCAAGCTTTTTTTGTAATTATGACATTGAATATACAATTTGGTTGTTCCAAATTTAAGTGTTGATTTAAGAATATATAAAAAAAACTTAATAATAGAGGTTCACCTTTAGAAAGATGCATTGGTTTCAACTGTATATTTCCTTGGTTGCAACAAGAGAGAATTGAAGAAGACTCTAGGAACATAAATAGATATGTAAAAGTTTTTTGACTTTGAAAATTTATATTTAGTTCTAAAATAGATTAAAAAAATATAGAACAACTTGAATTAAATATAGCTTCTATTTTATTTCAAAAAAAAGTGATTGAAAATGTTTTAAAGGTCCAATTCCTTCAAAATGGGATTGAAAGCTTTTAAGAATGCTTTTTTGAACTCTAACTCATAAGAGACATCACAAAAATTCACAAAACTATCATACCATATACAACAATCAAATGACCTTCACACTTGCCACAATACCATTTCTTTAGTTTTCATAAATTCAAACAATATTATAGTTATACTTTTGGGATAAGATAGTCTAAATAACTCCTCTAAACAATATTTTAGACAATCATTCATTTTTAGGTAGGTAGAGTGACTTGCACCTTGAGAAGCAAGCAAATCATAACAACCATCAATTTTATACATTCATCTACCATTTTCATCATCACATTGACTGTAACTAACAAACTTTATTTAAAATTTGGCAAATCATATATTTCTTAGAGATGTTTTTGACAATTTCATGCACTTTTTTTCTAATTTTTTTAATGTAAAGAAAGTCAATATTCAAACCAAGTAAGAAAGTAACAAAAATTCACCCATAATCAAAATACTAATTTTAGGTCCCAAGTGGACATCCCAAACTTGAATTTGAGAATCTTTCTTAACCCTTAGTTGTACTTCCATCTTGCTAGAAAATATTCTCTATCATCCATTGGACGCTAAACATCCTCCTCGATGTTTAAGGATTAAATGGGCATCATGAAGTTTGTATAGTAGAACAACCCATTACCAACCAACCAGGGCTTTTTTTTTGGACCAGTGTCCCCCCTGCTGGCTTCATTGCAGAGGCCAGTTTTTGGAGGGATGAAGCCAGATTGGTCAGATTTCTGACAGTCTGGCGAAATTTCGCCAAAAAAAAAAGCCCAGCAACCAACCATCAAAAACCAATATGTTGGGTCAGTGTAGCTATTTCCAACCAAGGTTTGTACAAATTCCAACCATAGTTTGGAATGTGATTTTTTCTCTTTTGCAAGGTTGGCACTATAAAGTCATGACACATGTCCTGATTTAGTGAGCAAGAAAGTAGGAAGCAATGAGTGGGAAAGTAGTTATGAAATGGTCGGAATTAGAAGACTATATCTTGGATATGGGTTGAGGCCAACTTTTGGCTTCCAAAATTCATAATAAATTCAATTTAAGAAAACAAATTATGAAAACTTGGCAATGTCCATCATTTCTATCTTCCTACACGGCTGTAAATTCACATTGCCTTCTACTGTTCCAGAACATATGCAAAATTGCTTAAGTGGTCAGTTGTGGGTGGTTCTCCCATACTATACTGAAATTGATAAATAGTGTTGGGTGATTATTAGTGTTGTTCCTTTTTTTTACCCCAACACTATTTTTCAACTTACATGTAAATAGTGTAAGGGCACTTAACTCTTGCTATCAAACTCTGACCCTTCTTTGGGAAACTCTAACATTAAATTTTGGGGGGGGATCTGGAGGGCCGTTTCAGGCCTCTTCCCCCAGCAGTAAAAGAATAGCCGCTGTCAGACCTTAAAAATAAAAATAAATAAAAAATAAATAGAAAATAAATAAATCCTTAAAATCTTAAAATGAAAAAACAAGATGAACAAAAAAAAATTATTTTTTCGGAAAAAAAATATTTTATATGAAGTGGCAGTCCCTCTGCCACGTCACAGAGCTTCTGCAACGCAATTCCAGACAATTCCAAAGTTTGGAAACCCTGGAGAACTCACAGCCCTCCACAGGGGCTAAAAAACATGTAATGTTTCTGCCTCCCGCTGTCAAAATTTTTACTATACAGCTACAATAGTGTTAGAATAGGTAAATAATGTTCTAACACTAACGTTGCAAACCACAATTAGTGTAGCCAACACTATTTACCAATTTTAGTGTAGTGATCAATCAATGATGAGCTTTTGCCATCCTCAAGGCAATGGACAACCTCAAAGAAATTGTACAAATATTCTAACAAACTTCCCAATGTAAAACCCAGAAAATCAAATTGTGATTTTAAATACAAATCTTAACTTGATAAATGCATCTCACAGAAAGAGAATGATATCAAAAAGTTGGACTGTAGTTGACCAAGCCTCTCGCTCCGGGTCTGACATTTACGGGTTTACGGTAAAGAGATCAGTCAGGGTGTAGATGGTAGATCCTGCCTGCTAATGTAAAAAAAACAATGTGAGATCAGAAGGAAGATTTGGCCATTGTAACACCAGCAAATCCCTTTCGTTTCAAGCGTTGCTTGCAAACTGTGCCCTCCAGTTTCAAGATCTAAATACACGACAATCAGGATGAAAAAAAGGCGATTCTTAGACAGTGCAAATTGACGCCAGTGGTCTGCCAGTTGGTGGGAAAATTTGATACAGCATGCAAGAAGGTCGGAAACAAACCACCTCCCAATACCTCCACCTACTAATTAAAAATGGCCTACTAGTTGTCGGAGGCCACTCTATTATACAAAGTAAATTAATCTTAAAACTCAGGTGATGAATGAGTACCCAAAGGCAGAAATTGAGGATGAGAGATCATAAGGCAAATCTGAAGATGAACACCGCTGAAGGATAATAGAAGAAGGATAATATGCTCCAGGTTGATTCAGCCAGTTGTGATGCGTCAACGATGTCTTGAATTTTGATTCAATACCAGCATTTACAATCGAATGCTCCTAATACAGATCACTTGTCCCCCTTGTTCGGTCGTGCTCGCCTCCTCTTAGCAATATGCGTCTCAGGAGTATCAGCTGGTCTTTTAACAGATTTATCAAGCTTGATAGGGTCGATTATCACTCCAGCAGTCTTCAGCTCCTGTAGAATATCAACAGTATATATAGGTGTATTAAATAAATTATTTAGGTACAAGCAAAGAAGGTAACAAAATGAACCAACAGAAAGTTGCAAAGGCATTTTTTACGAAATAAAATCAACCCCCGACACAAAAGCATTGGGAAATATGATATTGGATTGGGTACCATTATGCAGGTTAAGAATTTGGTCTCCTAAATCGAAGTTATTTAATCCATCCAGACATACATTCCTAACAAATCTTTGACAGCAAACAAATAAAACCACGTCATCAAGCACTTATTTCTCATTATTCTGAGATTCTGTAGGGAGAAATAAATAGTTTCGTACTCGGAACATCACAAGCCAGACGACAAAATCTAGCATAATACACCTCAAAATTGCCCTGCAATACCTCGCTAGCGCGTGAATCAGTAGTCAAAGAAACTCAATTAAGACCAAGAGACCGAAATAAGAGCTTACCGAGGGACGAATCATATCACGAAATACTTTTTCTCCATTATACTCGCGGCCAATTGGCATTCGCAGTGATTGCTCAAACACCTCCTTTGTCTTCATTGGAAAGGGCACCTTGGTAGCATGATACTTGGCACCCTAACAGACAGAACATGAACACTTCAGAAATCAAGTTCATAAAACCAGAAACTCAAACAAACCTGCCCAGGAACATCACATTGGAAAAGTTCTCAAGATAACACTGTCCAAGTGCTCGACACAAAGCATGGGAATCAAAACACACCTTCTTATCTGTTTTTTCTGAAATAACAACAAACTGCAGCTTTGCATCCTTTCGTTTCTTCATTGCTTCCTCCCTCCTCTTTTTCTCAAGCTCTTCCTTCCACCCTGGCTGTCCTTTCTTTTTCTGAGAATGAGTCCATTGTCCCCATCCAGGCAATGCCTTTGGCTCTTCAACTTTGGCAATCTCTTCGTCCATAGCACGGGATTTTACATCCTGAAAGTCTGCTTCCACATCATCTCCCGCAAAGGCTTGTCGAATCAATTCTTCTTGTGATGCATCCTTAACCGCTAGCTCGAGTCCCTTATCTTTGGAAGGATCATCATCGTCATCTAAGTCTAGGAATGCTGCAGTCTGTCCACTTTCTTGATTTCCAACTTTTGATTTCTTCTCAGGAATTGCAGTAGAACTGATGTTGGCAGTCGTGGATTTACTGCTGTGAAACCCTGTCTGCTTGTTGAATAATGAGACTTCGATGACCCCAGTGTTGGTGGTTTGCAGACCTTTACCCACTACAAATCCGCGTTCTGCAACTGGTGAGCTAGTGTCTGTTTTGTTTTTGTTTTTGTTTTTTTTCTTCTTTTTCTTCCGTTTGCCAGTAGGTTCTTCAGAAACATTCACCGATTTGCTAGAATTTATTTGGTCCGAATTAGGCTTATTTTCTACCGAGCTCTCCAATCCCAACTTCTGATTCCCTTGAGGGTCAACCTAGTTCAAACACCATGTCAGTTTCCATTTCCAGGCGATCAGAAATCCTCGACATTTGAAATATATGTAGCCAAGAGTTGTTAGTTATTGAAAAATAATCGTAACTACCAACCCAGAACAAATCTGTAGACCACAATATTTCTCTTTGGAACCCGACAGAACAAGCACAGGAATCTACATGAAAATAATGGTAATAATAATGACATACCATTTTCAATTTTGACTTCGGAGGCGCTTTCTTTGCTGGATGCATTTGGAACTTGCGCTTCTTGGTATCTTCGTTAACTTCTAAGTCATCATCACTATCATCATCTTCGTTATCAATTTCAAGGTCTAAATCTGAGTAGTCGTCATCATTGTGCTTCGATTTGGAACGTTTCGTATTCTGAGCTCGTGAAGCCACAGCAAGGTCTCCAAAAGCAAGTCTACCAGAGTGCCCAGTTTCCTTGTTTTCGTTTTTCCTGTCCTCATAAGCTGCACTATCTCCATCAATACCTTCCTCATCTGCCTCGGCTTGCTCTAGCTGCTCAAGAATGGCCAATGCCTCCTCCCGAGCCTCATTCCTCTTCTTTTCCATAGCGCGAGCCTGCAAGACGGAAAAAGTCAGCACCAAAATCGGAAACATCGAAGAATCACATGCCTCGTCAAGAGAAAATCAAGGTCAAAATGGAAGATAGGAAAAAACGAGCTGAGAACAAAGTACCATTTACAGATACAATACATAGAGGGAACACCCGACAAGAACAATCAAACAGGGCGGATCTTTCTGTTCGAGTCTTAAAGAATAGTCCAAAAACTAAAACTACGACGGGTACTACAAATTACAAAGAAGTTGGTTTCCACCACAACAAAATCTGTGTTTATGTGCAAGAAATCTTTTTGATATGAAGATTTCAAAACCTGCAGTATATTCCTGGCTAATTAATTTCGAACCCACATTAATTACGATTTTTGGTGGAGTGGTATATACCATGAAAGGAAGAGCAAAAAGACCAGTCTTGGGAACGTCGGCCTCCTCATCAAACTGTAAGGCTTCAAATGTAGCTGCCTTCGCCTTGGCTAGTAACTTTGACCTACCCTTGCCCGCTCCAGCAGCTTCCTGATTTTCTTCCTCCTCGTCGCTGCTGCTGCTGCTAGCGTCGCTATCGCTGGAGTTAGCATTCTGAATCTTCTTTGTCAACATGCTGTGGGCTCGAAGCTGCTCCATGATAGCGTCGCGGGTACCATCCTCATGGGCCTTTAAGCCCCTTTTAAGAATCCGCTTAGCCCATCGTGACGTATTTTTGTGCTTTAAAGTCATGCGCTCCTGTAATTAAAAGCACCAAACAAGTTTAACATGCACCTCATTAAATTCACCCTTATGAACAGGCTGGCACACACTAGAGCTGGAAGGTTTGTACAGTGCGGTTTCGTATTAGTCTGGTTCTAATGAATGAATAAGAAACAAACCACGAAAAATGCATGGGCAGTTGAGATAATTCCCCTCCTTAAACCTTCACGACCTAAATGCGTATACAGAAGTCATTTGCGAAAAATGGACACAACTGACAGACCTCAGCTCGCTTTTCTTCTTGCTTCAAAGCTGACTCTTTGACAGCGTCTTCATCTGTCTCCATGAAATCTCTCATCTTTTTACTTTTGTCAAGTCGGCGGAAGGTCTTGGACTTGATCTTTGAAACGCGTTTCGATTTTGCCTCATGCTGAAATAATAAACTGCGCATCTTTGAGAGCCGCTGCTGCCTTTCTCTGACCTCCTCCACACTAAGCTGAAAATCAGGAAAAAACAAGGAAAAATGAGCAACTTAGACAGAGGTTGCCTGCGACTACCCTGTGATGGACAACGATTCCAATTCCAAATACAAGTTCCTCACAAGGAAGTTATAAAACAATCAACAGATACTTGCACTTTTGTGGTAACTATTAACCCCTAAGTGCCCCAATGGACAAAAATGGTGCCTTAAATATCTATAGAAATAGAATTAAATCTTCTAGTTAACAAAATATATCAATAGAAAGACGAAATCAAATCTTTCATTTTTGGACAATAGAAATATGCTTCGTTACTACCATTGACTAAAAGGTTCCAATATGGACTGTCTACATTTAGCTTTGGGTACTTAGGGTTAAACGTGTCCATGATCGTAGTTATAGCCTTTTCATGATTTGCAGTCAAGAATTAGTAAACCAAGCATTCAACAGAGGCTAGGATTGAAGCTACCACAAGCTACTGAAAGCATGTTAGGAGAAAATGACCTTATTGAGCTCGAGAGCTTCAGCGGCCTCAATATCCTCCGCAACCACCATGTTACTTTGCTCCAAAATTGCAGCAACCTCTTTTTCCATATCAGTCACAGGCTTGTGCTTATCTGCCAGAGCAGCAACGGTAGTTGTTGGGAGGGCTTCCCTCTCATTGAAAGCCACAGACGGAGCTTCACGATTCTGCTTGACAAGAGGCTGCCACTTCGCCACCTCATCTTTGCTTTTCTCATATCCGGCTTTACGCTCAACTCTATCTCGTAACACCTTAGGTAACGGAGCACTGACAGCCAACTCCTCTTTCTGCAGCGGCTGCATGCGCTTCCGTAAGGTCCCGATTCCTGAAGTCCCTTGAAGAGATCCCAAAAGATCCTCCACACTAATCGCTGAAGCGTTTCCATTCGCGTTTGGATTCAAGTTGTATTCTGATTCCGTGTACGCCTCTGACCTCACTTCCTTCTTACGCTCCTTAGCAGCACCCTCTGTTGAGAACACAACCAGTTATTCCTCCACACCGTCCTAAAATGAAAACACAGTAATATAGAGGTACCACATTGCAACAAACACCTAAATGCGAAACCCTAAAATCCTACATATTTATTTTAATGATGTTATCCACCTTACATCGGAACTTGTGTCGATTAACACCCCGAGTCACTAACTAGCTGTGATTTTTCAAAAGCCCTAAGTTGAATACCATTTCTTAGCTGCTGAGGTTTCCCAGTGACAGCCTCGAGCATTTGCTGATGCTTCTCATCGTCCTCTTCCTCCTCACATTCCTCGTCCTCTTCATCACCTTCCCCATCCGATTCTTCGTCATCTTCCTCTCCAGATTCATCTTCCTCCTCGTCGCTGTTCAGATCTAAGTCACTCTCATCATCTTGTCGCCTCTTAGACTTGATGGTTTCTTCTAACCCAGCATCTTCCTCTCCCAGAGCAGCGTCTTCATCAATCTCTTCGTCCTACGCCACAACAAATTTTCAGTATTAAATACCGAAAGAACAAAAGCTAAGCATTTGAGAACGTGAAATCTTAGTTGTAATTAGGGTCAAGCAGAAACCTCAAAATCTGAGGGGAGCTCGTACTCCACGTGCTCCACATCGTCATAGCGGCGATTCTTCCCGGACTCCTCGTCCGCGATTCCTTCTTCGTATTCGTAGAAATTCTTTGCAAGTCCTTCCTCCTCGTCGTTGTCGTCGTCCTTCTTCTTCCGCCCCCCGTCTAACTGCCGAAGTAAGCGCGAGTCCAACCTCGGGCCTCTCCCACGTCCCTCTCCTGCTGCAGGAGCGCCACCGCCTCCACGTCCACGACCACGACCACGACCTCCTCCACGGCGCCCCATTGCTACAATCTCTGCAACAGGTGAAGAGCACGACGACGAAGAAGCTTAAACCCTAGGAAGCTTAAACCCTAGGAAGCTTAAACCCTAGGAAGCTTAAACCCTAAATGGAGGAGTTTTCTACTATCACTACTTTCATTCTGCTGTCACTGCTTTCTCAGTGGCCCGACGCACATGCTCACAAGCAGACCCGCCACCGGCCATCCGCGTAGGGTTTGTGATAAGGTTCCATTTAGGGCTGAATCGAAAATTTACGAAAATACGTACCCTCGGCATTGATCATTTTTGTTTTTACAAAATACACTAAGGTCCATTGATTTACTAGTCTCACACTTAAGCTTACAATCAAATGCCCTCAAAATCGAGCTCAAACGAAGTCAAAAGATCGACCTGCGCGTCTTCTAGATCAAAAAAAGAAGCCAAACACTACATCGTTCGGAATCCAGTTGTCTCAAAACCTAGCCGATGATTTGGCCCACGCTCTGCAGCGCCTTCCAGTCGTCCTCCGTTTTGTCAAAGTCCTTCCTCGCAGTCTTCACGTTTTCTCGCACTGAAAATAACCCCACGAATTAAGCTCGAATGCACCCGAAACCGAGCACATGAATGGATGCCGTGGGCGCTGCAACCTAATGCCGGGTGAAGTGGAAAACTCACGATTGCACAGGCTGGAATCCAGCTCTTGTGCTGCATGAGCTTGTGCCGGTAGTCCGCCCGCACCACTTCGGGATCCGCCGAGACGACGACAGCCAGCTTGCAGTCGGGAAATAGCAGGAGCTGTAGTAGTCCCCGATGAGCAACGATGGCTATGGAGGAGCGATTAGGGTTTCAGCACGAGCCCTTGGCCTGGGCAAGAGTGTGCAGACAAACCTCGGAAACTCGGTTTGAGAAGAAAGATGATGCAGACGAAACTTATTCTTCCCGTGGTGTTCTCACATCCATGAAAAATGTGCATTTCTTTTTCGATTTACCTAATCCTTTAACCCTAAACCCTAGAAGGATGTGGGCCCCATGACCATGGTAGTCACCAAAATCACTCCGCTCATTGGACCAATAGGTGTATCCTTTATTTCTCTATTTAACCCTATCAAGGATGTTGCATACTTATTCCTGGAAGGACGCGAGGGGTCCCTGTAGAAATCATCATTTCTGAAACTGTGGGAATAATTGGTATTAAAAAAATCAAAATAATTCATTTGAAGTTAAAATATTGTTAGAAGATCTCTACTTTCCAAAACTAATTCCAAGGATAAATAGTTGTATTTCTATCCTATACAAGAAAATGCCTTGTCATTCATCTGACACTAAATGTCCATGGTGTCCTCTCTGGATAAAAAGGTCCACTATTAATTATACATATACTTTAAATTAGGTTGCTGTTGTTTTTTTGTCATGTTTGATACGTTGATATCTAACAAACCGTGAGACGTTTGATGGCGCTCTTGGTACCACTTGAAAGCTCTTGACAAGGAGGGGTGCACGGACTTTGTTTCGTGGCATTTGGACAAATGGTCCTAAAGTTATTGAATTTTAAAGTTTTTTTATGAATCATAAATTTTTTTTTTTAATATTTATTATTTTCACCAAACCGGCATGAAATGGGTGAAAATGGTGAGAAATTTATGGATCTTTTTAACTAAAAAATTGAATTGAATTATCTCTTATTTGAAGAAAAAAAATCATAACTTTTGTATTGCATGTCCAAATGCCACAAAACAAAGAATGCAACCTTTCACACTACATTGTGAAAAATATTGAATTTGAAAAAAATTTATAAATTACAAATTACAAAATTATTTTACTTTAATTTTGAATTCTCTTTTATTTTGCACAAAATCATAACTTCTACGTCGCACGTCCAATCACCACAAAACAAAGCCCTTGCACTCTTTTGTGCATAAAGCCTTTTATTTGTAGTAGGATTGCAATCTCTCACACTACAATATAAAAGTAATTGAATCTGAAAGTTCTAATGAACTGAAAAATCATAGAATTATTTTTAATTTTTTAAGTCGCGGCAACAACACAAGGCAACTACAATATAAAGATTATTGAATTTCAAAGTTTTTAAATATTAAAAAATTAAAAAATTATTTTTAATTTTAACATTTATTGCAAATTATGGATTTAAAAAATTAAAAAAAATATTATATTATATTTTATTACTTTCTATTATATTGTGGCAACGACACAAGGCACTGGTAGAAACAAAGAATGCACCTATTTGTTCAATAATTGGAATATTTTGGTAGCTACCTTAGTCGTGGGGAGCCATATCCCTTAAAGGTTATCAAATGGAATCATCCATCATACCATTTAGGTCTGCAACATCCTAATCTTGAAAGGATGGGCCTCTGATCACTTTTTCAAATTTTGAAGTGTTTTTTGTGTGCTCCCATTATTCAACCATGAATGAATGAAAAATTTTGTACTTATTATTCAGAGATGACATTATATGCCCTCTTTTAAATCGTAAAAGTTTTAGATGTTTTGTGAAAAAACTGAAATTACTATGAATTTTTGAATTAAAAAAAAAATCATATCAAATATAAAATACACTTTAAAAATCTGAAAATATTTCCACGGGTATATATTATAAGCTTGAATACCTAGGTGCATTATTTTAATGTATCATTTAAAAAATTTTAAAACAGCAATCCATATTAGTAAATCAAAGAGTTCAAATTGTAAAAAATATTTAAATTTTCAAATTTTCAAATTTTCAAATTGGAGTAGAAACTAGACTTGATAAGCTACATTTCATTAGGTGGTTTCAAATTCAAAAGGACATTTTTATGGCACCAATTCAAATTGAGAAAAAAAAGCAAAAATTGTCAAAATACAAGACATAGTGATCTATAAATTTGCCATTTTCTCATGTAGAAAAGACAAAAAATATTATAAAAGAATATACAACAACTTTTATTGAAATCAAATTCAAACAACCAACCCAAAATAAATTGAATGAAAAAACATTTTTTCCATCCATGAGGCCTTCTTGAAATCATCCAAAGGATATAAAACGTCTTCTTAGGTGGTTCACTTTTAAAGACACAATTCATGATAGTGTATTCAAACCTCAAAATCCTCCACTCTATATCCTCTAGTTTTGTTACTATTAGGAAGTGAAATTTCTTGGTTTTATTTTTTGGAGTTGAAATCACATGTCTTACATAATGAAACTCTTAGATTTCTTTGTGAAGATTTTAAAATACTATAGGTTTTCAAAGAAAAAATTTAAAATATTCATATCAAATACAAAACATGCTTAAAATATTTGAAAATTTATAATAGAAGTACAAAATATTGTAGTATAAAAAAACTTCTATAACATTCTATATTTAAAAAAATATTGCTTTGGTTATTCAACATTCAAGGGGATTTAGAATTGGATGGTAGGAGGATGAAGCATTCAAAATCTACAAATTTTTGCTTACAAAATGACAATGATATATACTCTTTCAATTTCACATTCACAACACACACTCACAAAATGACAAAATTCAAATTGAACTAATGAAATCAACACTTCAACTCAATTTTTCAAGTTCATTTACAATCACTTCATTGTGAGCAATTGCACTTTGTGCACAACAACTTTGCCACCTTAATTACAATTGCCTTCAACTTAAATTGGTCTAGATTTGTTTCATCTTTAAATCACTTCTTAAGAATCACCTGTAATTGGCAACATTGTAGATGCATTCTTTCAACACACTTTTGTTGATTGATCATTTCAATTATTAATTTTCAAGCATTCATTTTTATTGCTTTAATGTCAAAGGCTTTACGCACATTCAATGGTAAGGCTTATACATGGCCTAAAAACACTTCATACATCCTAAGAATATGTTTATGAAAATACATATGAAACACTTATGAAAATATATAACTCCTAAAAGTTAACATACACAAAAAAACTATGACCATCCAACCAACAAGCAACTTACAAATGGAGCATGCTACTACACCTCTTCATAGTCTACATTGATGCACTTGTATAGTTATTTTCAATATTTTTGAAATAAAGATGATTATTAAAAATAATAATAATCTTTATAATTGATCCAACTTTCTTCAATGTATATTTTTATAGATGATTCTTGAGGACCCGCAGGTCTTGTTTTCATGTTTGTTTAGGTTGTACCTCTTCAATTGATAAACAAAGCAATTGAATATTGATTACTGATCCCTAAACATACAGAGTCTTCTTTACAATTGATGATTTGAGAAAGATCATCATTAAGAACTATTTGGAATAATATTTTGGAATTGGTATACACATAAAAATGGTGGATTTTGA
This sequence comes from Antitrichia curtipendula, assembly GCA_951230915.1. NCBI lineage: Eukaryota > Viridiplantae > Streptophyta > Bryopsida > Hypnales > Leucodontaceae > Antitrichia > Antitrichia curtipendula. Next base: position 755,625 of record OX579639.1, on the reverse strand, counting down.
ATTTTGCATTCTATCCATAAAGTTTAGATTCACCAATGCTGTCACCAATATTTTTTTAAATAAATTTCAAAAGGAAAATTTCAAAAGGAAAATTTCAAAATTCCTTCAAAATTCAATTACAAACAAAAAATATTTTCATTTTTTGAGTAAAATGGTAGGAATAGATTTGAAATGAGGTTCTCTTGACATGGATGATTTTTTGAAATTCATTTTTGAACTAGAGTCAATGCTATTTTGGCTTGATCGACCACTTCACATACTTCCACATTTGTAATTTTAGGAATATATCTACTCTAGTAACACCAAATCCAACCATTCAATAGGACAACAACTTGATAAAGTATCTCTATAAATTAGGATGACTTTCATCCAAGCAAAAATGAGAAAGAAACAAGATTATCAATCTATATATCATCCAGAAAGTGGACATCGGAACGCTTAACCCCTTAGGGCCGGTTCCTAACCCTGGAAAGCAGGCGGCCCTAAGGGGTTAGGGGTTAACCAAAACCAAAACCAAAACCCTAAACACAAGCTCCAGAACTGCGTAAGAATAAAAACTGCGGACTTGCTCTAAGGAAGCGGGGAAGAGCGTTCGCGAGCTATAAGAAATCCAAAAGTTACCAATCCTCTTGCCAATTAGCGTTTTCATCCAAGTAAATTTTATTAATCCCTTGCCACGCTTGACGGTGATCAAGGTTGCAAGGTCCTTAACCCCTGCAACCCCAAGGGGTCCAGACAAAACACAAATTTGAAGTTTGTAGCAAAGAAGATAATGTGAAGCATAAAAAGTAGAAAGTATTTGTATGATCAAAATTATAAAATTAATTTTAGATTCTCTTCAAATTAATTTTGAAGATATAGCTTCAAAAATTCACCAAAAATACAATTTCTACCTTTAGGATTTGAATGGTTTTTTTGATTGGTCAACATTGCAGTTTCTATTGATTTATAAAAAAAGTACATAAGATCTAGAAATGAGAACACCAATACTTTTTCAAAATAGTAAATTTTTCAATACTAGCCAATTCTAAATACTTTGTGCTATTTCTCTTATAATTTTTGTTTGACCGTAGTGATCTTAGTTTTGTATATAAATATTGAAAGACAATCTAAGATTTTTTATTTTTTATTTATAAATTTGAAAAAAAGTTTTTTTTTGCCCGAAAATTCTGCCCAAAGTTGGGCAACGACCAAAAAATGGTCGTCTAAGCACTTAGGGGTTAATTCTAACCTCTTTAATACAGTCAAATCTTTTGACACCTATGCTACCTTAACCATGTGTTGGATGAATGATGAATGTTCATTAGAAAAACTTTAGGCCTCAAACAGGCTACAAGTTTTGGATGGCAACGGTGCAATTATAGAAAAAATGATGATTTTTAAAATTGATTTTTTTTCAAAAAATTGACGTGGCACTGTTAGTGCCACATCAGATTGGATATTTTTTTAGTATTTTTTAATTTTTCAAATAATTATTTTTTAATTATTATTGTATTTGTACCACAGGGGGGGGCAAAATGAACACTTAGTAGCCCTTTGTAGGGTTCAAATTTTTCCTAGTGGTGAAAGTGCACTTTGTCCAATTAATATTTATTGAGGGAATTTCAAGAATTATTTTGACCTTTAATATATCAAATTGGAAAGAAGATAGAAAGCTCTACATGGCACAGATATATCGGAGGAATTTCGATTATTTATTGTAAATTTTCAAAAGTAATCTTATTATCTTTTGAGATTAGCATTCAGTATCTGTAAGTCAATCACATTCACAATTTTGTCACCTATTAATGAGTATAATGTAACTTCTCACTTTTAAAAGAAATTGAACTTTTATAATCACACTCTGTTATGTTGTAAGATGTTGCATAATCAAATTCTATGGTTAATCTTTTATCTTTTTATTGTCTTTTTTCAAATATTTGCTACCATTTTTGTTTTGATATATAATTTTCCTCAAATTCATCATGTAAAAGGTTTTTTTTAACCCCTAAATGCCTAAGGCATCAAAATTGGGTGTCAACAATACTTTGAAGTTAAATAAAACCTAAACAAGCTACTATTTTTAATAATATATGTTTTTTTAAATCTTGTTTTGAAGTATTGTTTTAGCATCAAAAATCTCATCTCGAAAATGAATGATTGTGTTCTTTCTATTCAAGATTTTATTCAAGGGCATCTATTGCAAATCTTGATTTTCTAATGTTGAAGGTTCTTAGAAATCAGCCCTTTAATTACATTAGATCTTAGAGAAAAAATCACATTAAATGTTCATTTAAAAAAATTGTAGAAAAGATATTGACAAGTTGTAAATTGATTGGATTTATGTAGATTATACCATGTAACTTCATAGTTTTTTGGTTATCAATTTTTAGATTTGACATGTGAAAAGAAGATTGAATCACTTTCACAATTTTAACCCCTAAAGAACTAGCATGCAGTTTTGGGCAGTATAAAAAATTTGGGCAGGTACTTGTGACTACGGATTTTAATATTTTTGGCTGAAATTTTAATAGAAGGTGGGCACAAGGAGAGTACCTTTCATATGCACTAAATTTCATGACATTTGGAAATAGGAGTCAAAAGTTATGGCCAAATATGTTACTTTTTTTCGTAACTGGGCAGTCTGGGCAGATAAAAAAAATCACTTTTTTCAAAAATGAAAATTTGAAATTTGTTTTCTAGAGTTATATATACGTGGAAAGCTTTGAATCATTCCATTTCGACCAATGAATCAAAAGTTATGGGGATTTTTAGTTTGCGGGCAGTTCTAGATTCTCTACTCTGAAATAAACTTTGAAGTTGTTTATTTAACTCAATTTTTTAATATTTTTTGAAAAAAAAAATTCATAGGATGTAGGTTGTTTATTACAGCATTACAACCATTGGGATTTACATTTTTCAATTCCATAATTAAATTCTTAATAATTTAGTATTTTGGATCATTCTCTACTTCTTGCTACTTACTATTTTTTTGTATATGTTGTACAATATCAAATGATTTGAAAATTTTTAAGCATGTAGAGAACTTGTTTAGGAAAAAGAACTCAAAGATGCACCACCATTTTGGACATTTTATCATACAAATGTGACCTTGTGAAGTGCAGCTGCCCTGTTTTTTGCAGGGACAAAAAAAAGATTTTTGCCAATTCAAATGCTTATATCTTCCAATCCACATGGTGGAAAATTATGAAAATTTTTCAACATCTTCTAAAACTAGTTTACTATAAGATCCTATGATTACATATGTCAAAAAAGTTTTTTTTTCAAAAATTTGATATTTGTACTAAAAATGGCAATTTTGGACTGTTTTTGGTGAAAACATAGTCGTAGAACTTTAGGGGTTAACACCCTCATGATTAAATATCATCATCTATCAATCCACAAGTGATATCATTTTTTGTTTTTTTTACCATGTTATTTCCAACATATCTAGTTTGAGTTTTTATGGTTAAAATTTATTTATTAAATGATAAAATTTATCAAAATGTTGGTTTTGGATTCAATTTAGAACAAATTTCTAGAAGCTCAAGAAAGGCCTTAGGCACTAAGGATCCAAGTATTATTTGGAATGAATAAAAACTTATTAGGGCAAAACATTGTCTTAACCCCTAAAGGACCGAGGCCTTTTTCTACCAAAAAACACTCAAAATTACCATTTCTATAGCAAAGAGTGCAAAATTTGAGGGTTTTTTCACATCTAACTATAGGATCTAACACCTAACTAATATGAAAATGTGTGGAAAAAAATTGAAAAATTTTGACCGCACAAATTGCAAGATTTATGTGTTTAATGTGAAAAAAACAAGTTTTTTTTATTACATTGCAGGACACAGTTGCTAGTATGTGAGCCTAGGCTCATATGTTATAGGTATCTATATTATAGGCACCTTCCATAGTTATAGGATATTTTTATTATAGGTGCCCATAATATAAATGTCTATGTTGTAGGTACCTATGTTACAAACACCTTCTATAGTTATAAGATACTTAAAATTATAAGTATGTATGTTATAGATACCTTCAATAGTTGTAGAGTACCTACTTACACCTAGGCTCAAGGCTTGTAAGCTCGCATGTATAGACTCACATGCTGACATCATTGCATTGTAGGACTATATTATTTGACTTTGAACCTTTTTAAATTAATTTTTTGCACTGTAGGGTTTTGAGTATTTAATATGTATTGTAGGGAATTGAGTTGAGAGTCTAGGAACACCACCCCCCCCAAAAAAACACCTTAAGTTTTATTCTTAAGAAAATTATTAAGTAGAAATAGGTATGAGATAGAAGGAAAATCTGAATTATTAATATATCTAAAATGAAACTAAAATGCATTAATACTAATGGTGAGATTGTTTTAGAAAGCAAAACATACTATGTGGAACCTTTTTTTTTGAAAAATTGTAAAAATTTCATTCAGCAATGAATTTTACAAGTTATTTTTTCAAGAAGATAAAGCAATTGCCCCAAAAGCAAGATTGTCTAGAACTTCTTCATTACAAATCCAAATGGAATGAATCAACACTTTCCATGTAGACAAAAATATAATCTATGAGAAAAAAATTAAAAAAAAAAAAATTCAAATTTTGAATTTTTTTTTCTACTGCCCATTCTTCCTTGTTTTGAGCTTATTTGGGCATAACTTTGTTTCTAGGCACTGATTGCAAAAATAATATTCCCATGCAGCTAATCAATTTTTTAAAATCAATCTTAATAAAAAAATTCAAAAAATCATGACAAAAATCCAGCCCGTAGGTACATGCCCGAAATCCTATTTGTCCTCCAAAGGGACAATTGTCCTTTAGAGGTTAACCCCAAAATGTCCAAGGCCTTTTTTAGCTTTAAACTCAATGACACTTGACAGTTTTGTAGACTCATGTGATCTTAATTCAAGGCATGATCTTTTGAACCTTTTTTTCAAGATAAAAAAGAAAACTAGTTTTTTGGAAATATAATTTTTATTTCAATCAATGCCCAAGAGGAAAAATTATACCACATAGAGCTCAAAATAGTCAAGAATGAGCAACAAAAGAAATTGTAGTAATAAATTTTTTCTAATAGGCAATAATTTTTTCTATACAGAAGGACTTGGTTTGTTCCATTTAGATAGGTGTTGAGGAAGTTAAGGAGCATATTGTCTTTTGGACAATCAAAACCTCTTTGTGAAGAAATAACAAATTGAATACGCTTTTGAGCTCAATTTTCACATTTTTCTCAAAAAAAGAAGTTGTAATAGCTTAAATTTGATTGTTGAAACAATCTCACAATTGGGAATATTTCAATTTCATTTGAGAGCTGTGGACAATTTAGTTTTTTCATCTATCATGTACGTACTTCTACTTAAAAAAAATTTAAAGGATGTAAATTACATTATTTATTAAAAAAATTAAGACACCCAAATCAATTATTCCCTTAAATCACTTTGAATGCAAATATCTTGCAATTTATGAGATCCAAGTTTTAAAAATACTTCCACACATTCTTACACTGGTCTATTGCAAGATCCTAAAATTAAAAATGTAATTAAAAAAATAAAATTGTACTCATTGCACTAGATATGGCAATTTTGAGCAGTTTTGATGGAAAAAAAAGCCTATGAGCTTTAAGATTTAAGGTAGAAACACCCAAAAGTGAGGAAAGTGCTAGCATGTGAATATAGAGTCTAGGAGTCTATATTATAGACACAATCTATGGTTATAGGTGTTTATGTTATAGATAGTTATATTATAGACTCTTTTTATGTTAAAATGTATCTATGTTATAGGTACATATATTATAAACACCTTCAAATGGTTGTAAGTACACACCTATAATTAAAGTTAAGGCTTGTAGGCTCATGTTTCTTCACTCCTACACTTGCATCATTGCAAAATGTGACACCTTTTACCCCCTCACCTACAATCATTCAAAACCACACAAGAACAACTAGTGGGAGTTAAAGTACTTTTTGCTTTATAAGAAATTCGTTAAGAGGAGGACTTGGGGCTAATGTAGGCCCCTTTGCTTTCGACATTAAAAATTCACAAAACAATATTATTTGAGTGTAACAAAATATTATTTAAGTGTCACAAAATTATAGTCCAACTTAAAGTTGGATTTATCTTGGATTGGCCAAGAAACTCATTAAAAAAATCCTCGTTTTCCTCGTAAATATGTTGGATGAACAAAAGTGTTGTTTTTCAACATTGCTACTTTAAATGAATTAGGGTTACCAAACCTTGTACATAAGACAAAGAAATTCTAAAATTTTACATAGAATTGATGGCCAACAAATAGTGGGAGGGGGACTTTTACGACTTTCAAAAATCTATTCTATTTTTAAAATTGGACTCAAACTTTTGGATTGCTTCTAATTTGACAACAAAGCCAAGCTACATACTTCTAAAATGTGGTTCTAAAATGTGGTTTTGTTCTACTCATATGAAATTAAAAGACTCATTAATCCTTGAAGGACAATTTTGTTCAACTATATTTGATGCTTGAAGGGAGGAGGGGACAAATGCAGTTTTTGAAAAGAGAGATTTATAGTAGCTCCCACAATTCTTGTTATTCCCTAAATAAAAGGACCAAGGGGCAGGAATGTCCTTTGAAGGTTAACCTTGAAGCGCTCTGAAGTCTAATTTATGGATGACTAACAAATTGAAACTCAAGTTTCATTCTCATTATTGCTTGGATGAGAGTCATCCTAATTTGTGGAGATACTTTATCAAATTGTTGTCCTATCTAATGGTTGGATTTGGTGTTATTAAAGACATATTTTTCTAAAATTTACAAATGTGGAAGTATGTCAAGTAGTTGACCATGCCAAATTGCATTGGCTCTAGTTCAAAACTAGATTTGCAAAAATGAGGTCATAGATTTAAAGAACACAATTTTTTTGAAAAAATCATTGTGTGAAGAGAACCTCATTTCAAATCCATTCCTTCAAATTTTCCTCAAAAAATGATAATTGAATTTAGAAGGAATTCTAAAATTTCCCTTTCAAAAAAATAAATAAATATTGGTGAGACAATTGGTGAATCTAACCGCATAAATGGAATCTAAAACTCAAAATCAACAACTTTTATATTTCTACCAGTTCAAAAATATTCTTGGACCAAATAGTACTTTATGATGATTTTTCTCAAATCGTGAATTTTGGAGAAGACTCTAGATGTTTAGGGGTTAAATTCAGCAAAGGCAACTGCAACTCTGAAAAACTTTAAAATTAATATCCAAGTCTGACACAACATGGAAGTTTCCAAAAAGAGAGGAAAAATTATAAACCAAACCTTATTCAAAGGGTTGAGCTTACAACTAATTCAAGCAAGAAGACAAAAGCGGCTCCACCAATTGTCTTATTGGAGTGGGCACGAGGGAATGGTGGAGTTGAGTTTCAGTGATATCAACGGACAACCTCATTGGTGGAGACTAGTGAATTTAATACATGTGAATTTCTAATAGTATCCCTATCCACCCCCTGCCACATGAAAGTGCAATAGCTATTTTACCCTGTAGCACCCATTGTGAAACTTTCCTGATGACCGATACATGTAAAGAGGGCCGGGGAGGATTGGCCCCTATGTTGCCCTGTATTTTATCCTTACAGAAAACAATGAAATTTTTTATTTGCCGCATGTGATAAAATTTTCAAATTATGAATTCATATTTTGCAATCAGAGGCCCCGAAATTAGCTAGGAGGCATGAAGGAATACAAAATTTAAACAGCACAAAATAGGGGGCAATTTTTACATTTACCCTTGGATGGGGCAATACAGGGGTCAATCCTCCCTGGCCATGTAATAAGGAAAGTCCAAAGTCCCCCCTCCCTTCGGTCAGGTCCCCAAAAGACACGACTATGATTTGTTGAGATCAGGAACTTTCGTTGCAAATGCGTGACGTGAAGGACAAAAAAGAACCCTTTGTCAGTTGCACTGTTCAATCAGCCGGATCAGCCGGATCAGCCCTCTGCCCTTCCTCGCAATCCGATTCCGCCATAGGTCATCGCAGCCAAGGATCCGTGGATCGGGTGAGTCGCACGGGAAGCATCCGTCGGAGACGAGAACAACTTTTTTCTGTTGCGCATTAAAATACTCAGATATGCAAACATGAGTGACGACTATGGCAGTAGGGAAGCATCCGTCGCAGGCGAGAACAACTTTTTTTGTTGCGCAAAAAAATACAAAGATATGCAAATATGAGTGACGGACTACGGTAGTAGCATCGACGTCTAAACAATAGGATTTCGTTGCTGTAGACTGGGACTCGAATGTCGCCGCTAGTGTCGTTCATCTATCCGTCCTTCAATGGCGAAGTTGCGACGAATGTTGAGTGAGTTTGGGGACACAAGCCACTCAGGGCAGACAACCTCGAGAATTGCTCTTTCTCCCCCAGATGCGCGCGGACCACAGAGGCCTATGGAGCTTCTTTAGAGTAGCTCGCCAGGACTTGTACTGACTGAGTTTAATCCTGCAGACAGGGGCGCTTTCTTTGTTTCATAATAGGTTAATTTGCAACTCCAACGAAGTCTGTCAACTTTTCTTTTCAATTTTTCACCAATCAATTCTGTCGACGATGACGGCCGGGCATGATGATGGTGACGACAAGTCCGTGCACATTAGCGATCGAGTAGTTACCTAACAGTGTGGACGCGAGTGGCATCAAATATCTGGCAGAGTTTCAAGAATTGCTGAGGTTGCATGATTAAATCAATTCTCTGGACAGTGAAAAATATTTGTGGAGAATTACATGTAATAGAGGGAGAGAAATTCAGAGAATGCACCAGCGTACGAAGCAAGCAAAGAATGGCAAGAATGTCGAGGAGGATGGTGTTGGACCGAGTCTGGAGACGCTGCTGTTGCTTTGTTAGAAAAGGACAGACATGCGGGGGGGGTGCAGGTCGGGTGGCAGGGTACTCCTGAAACACCTAACTCTAGCTCTGGCGTGTCACAGACAAATCGACGCTGAATTTTTTTTATTACAAGTTAATTCCGTGAAAAGTGCTTTCGCTGTATTGTGTTCTGAATCCCTACATTCTCCAATTTGGAGACTTTCTTCGCACGCTTCAATGGGAGACAAAGTCAATGGAAAGGTGTATATATTTCCCGGGTGGTGTATAGACTCGGTCGTTTGATCGAGTGGTGAAAACATAGCAGATTGTGCACACCTACTTAGTAAGATCTTTTCGACCTTGGGCCGGGATGAATTACAAAGCACTGATGAAGAGATCTCGGAGGAGTTAAAATTAATTGCTGTGAGCGGTCGTCGGACTATGTCAAGCTATTGCATATAAATTCTTTGGTCGGTTTCGTTCTCGAGAATCTGCGTTCCTTCAACAAGGGTTTGATTTTGTCCTAAATTGCGTGCGGAGAAGGTTTTGTCCTCCAGGATATATGAAGCGCACTCCCTTCCTTGTCTCTTAGGATTCTCTTCTCAATCTATATATGAACTGCATTGGTTAATTTCTCGCCGCGAGTGTAGAGTCTACTCACTCTGCAATGAATTACAGCTAATTTCGGCAAGGTTTATTTGTGCTCTGCATCTTCTTCGCCACCTACTCAAAACCCCCGACGCGGCGATAAGCGAGCACTTCAGTGATGCAAAGATATGTTAACTGCAAACAGAAACTTGGATTTGGCTGGCAGGCAACAAGTAACATGAGCGGGAACAAAAGACGGAAAGCTGCGAGCGTCGCTATTCGGAAACTAGCGCAAAAAGTCTTGGTGTTTAGATATAGACCCCCATCCCCGAACATCTAACAATTTTTTTGTTTAAAACGTGGAAATAGATGTCGCCAGTTGTTGTCTAAATTTTTCTCATCTTAGACTCTCGCAGAATTCATTATCAAAGCCTCTTTACTTGGAACTTAGAGAGTCTGTGACTCTGCGTTCACCGATGATAGTGTCTCTGTCTGTGACCGCGTAGCCATAAACGGCAACAGAACTGAATTCTCTGGATACAACTCGGAATGTTCAGGAGAGCCTCTTCACAGTAGTAACTCTCCCGGTGGTCGCCAGGCACAGTTACCTCGACACCGCTTTCTCAGGAAGGTACAGTTGTACCGAAAATAGTGTGTCGGCAACAAGGCGCGTCCCCGCCTGAAATTCAAAACGCTGCGAATATCTTTTATTTATTCAGCTCGGACTGCAGTTTCACGCTTCTCAACATCGACGTCGTAGAGAAGCTCAACTGCGTCTCGAAAGTTCAGTTTGAATCGGTACCAAATCGTGTAATTTCCGGCATATTCACTTGACATCCGGTTTTGCGTGAATTATTCTCAAACCTGGCTAGTCCCTCCCAGTCAGAAAAATAAAATAGTTTCTGAAATTTCGAAATTGTCTGCGTCGTCAAGAACTCCTTGCAGACGAGCCCAAACGGAACTTTCGAGACACAGCATCTGAGAGAGAGAGAGAGAGAGAGTCCATCACTGAGAGGCTGTAGTAGGGCTCCGTTTCTCTTATCACCCCCCTACTCGATGCAGCACGTCACAGTTTGCTTAGAAGCGCAGGAATTCTGCCTTCGTTGTAAGTTTCTTTTCCGCTTCTGTCTGTAGTCACAATTCGTTCCGCATACTCTGATAAAGCTCACTCATCATTCTAGGGACGCGCATATTGTCAATGCTAAGTTCTAGTTTTTGGTTTCTGTAACAGCGTGGAAGTTTCTAGCCCTAGGCTTCTTCCGATTGGCAAACACGGAGTGCGAGTGTGGACTTTGTGGCTACAGTGAACTCCGCAATTGTGCAGGAGTATTGTTGGGAATGGTGATTGATTGATTTCGCAACGTACGCGGCTGTTAACGCTTACTCGGCCACACTCGATCCAAAGAGCTGTAACAGAATCAGCCGACAGGAATCGCAAGCTATCTTGGGAGCTGGGGCTCGACTTTCGAGAATTTAACTTTTTATTTATTTTGGTGGACAACGCAACATCCTTGGATCGTAGCTAGGCTGCGGAGCACCGATGCAGGCGGACATCGCCGCAGACTGAAAGCATTTGACGGCACACATACACACGCATTTTGTGGAGGTAAGTGCTCATTACGTACATACAGACATTCGGTAGCTTGCCAGCTTGCTTGATTGGCAAGCAAATAAGCGGTAATCGGAGCTTATTGAAGAGCCTTGCGTGGCACTCTCTATAACTTTAATTGGTTTAATTGGTCAATCAACACCGTGTCGGTTGCTTTGCTGTCTGTACGTAAGGTTTCCGGTCTCTTTGGAAAGGACAGAGTGACTTGCGTTTCTCAGTCTACTCCTAGATGATTAAGTACGTACGAAATCCATTTCAGATGTACGAATTTTCTTTGAGGGAGAGCCAGGCCGATTTCGATCTTTCAGGAACGTAACGGATGTGTGTGGGCGGACAATTATTCCACAACTTCTTGTATTTTTCGATTATTTTAGGTTTCTATTGTCACATGCGGTTGCGCGCAATGGCTTGGCCTGGCTCAGGCACAAGGAGGATGACCCGTCGGTCATCGCTGTCCAATTCTGAAGAGAGAAGCGGCGAAAATGCCATGGACGAGGAGAATTCGAATTCCTCTGCTGAGGATGTTCGGCGCAACAGGCCCAACGTCCGGCGATATGTGCGCTCGAGCACCGCAAAGAGAGATTGGGCAATTGGTGACATTGACGAGCGGTTCCGGTGTGCTGTCGATCAGCTCGGTGGTCAAGACAGTAAGTAAATTTTGTCAACATGTGCATTCTGGAATTTGTGTTCTACTCAAGTCACTGGTTGGTAGCTAATTGGAGGGGGAAAACGCAATTTGATTACCAATTCGCTTTCTTTTCAATGTTAGGCGAGTTAAGTGTGAATAGCATGAGAAATTGCATAAGAAATTGCATTTAAAAAGATGGTCTTGCTTTGGAATATACTAATCTGGCGTCTTCGTGGCATTTGTGGTACAGAGGCGACACCGAAGAAGATATTACAGCTCATGGAATTTAGGCCGGAAGGGCTCACCCTTGGACAAGTAAAAAGCCACCTTCAGGTCAGTTGCACGTTCATGTACATTCAACCGTTTTTCAAAGTTGATGACGTTATTTCATAGATGAATTGTAGAATCTAATGTACGATTCATCCAGCAGCTGTCCGACCGATTGAACGATATCCTAATTATCTCTGGACATATCTTTGTGCAGATGCACAGGAAACCTGCAAAAGAACCTTCAGGGTTGAGCGAGGAATCCACGCCCAGATCTGGTGAGTTTAATAATATCCTCATTTCTCATAATTAAGTACTGGTTGAATTTCGTCCTGAATTTAAGTCAAAGCCTTCAATCGAACGTCTTTGAATGCAATGTTTGAAGCCGAAGTTGATGTCTTAATTGTGTATGTAGATCAAAGGCAATCACAGTCACATCGCATCCAGCTCCAGGGAACTTCAGTAACAAGCCTTCAACTGGGACAGCCTAAATCGGGGTTGGATGATATGGCAGAAAATCCCCTAATAGAAGGAGCTGCGGCACTGTTGCAACTTAAGGAGGATTCGGGGCGAAGCGCTGATGCTGCTGGAGAGGAGTTGCTGAGGGGCTCTTCGAGTGAGCACATAGAAAGTATTCAGACGGAGAAAATGGGGACTCCTGAGATTTTCTCCGTTGCGCTAGACAGAGATTACGTACAAACTGGAGCCAACATGGAGCATGCTTTTCGCAAGCAAGATCCCGGTCCATCATCCAATTGTCAAACAGGTCGACCCTTGCGAAGTTTTCTCGGTGAAACAAGCACCAGCACCAGCTCAAGCAATCCTGTGGATGTAACGAAGTCCCTGAGCGGTTGCAAGAGGATAGCTGAGGAAGGCATTGAGCTGGAGCTCACAATGGCCACCAGATCCCGTGGTCCGAACTTCCAATTCGCCTCTCCTTCCACTCAGGAGGAAGCTGATTTGGATCTTGGACTGGCCTGAAGTCAGACTGAAATGCATTCAACGCTTTCGCATTGGTCAGTTGTACATTAACTAGTTCGGTGGTAACCCTATTCGGAGGGCCTTGGATGGAGTTTGAGACTAGTGCTCAAGATTTTTCTAAGAGCCCAAGACACATTTTGGAGATTAAGGTTATCGAGCCCGAGACATTTCGGAGACATTTCGGAGGAAAATGTATTTTTTGGAGGAAGATTTTGAGCCAGGCTTTTTAGAGATCAAAGATTTTGGAGACCAAGCCCATTCGGGAATCCCTGAAGCGCAAGGATGGTTTGGATGGGCAATCACGTTCATCAGTGAAGAACTTCGGGTGTGGCTTTGTTGGCATGAATCAAGGTTGAGCTTACATTCATTTGAGACCCACCACACAGGACAATGACGAGTACAGGGAATTATCACAGTCCATTTTTTTTCAAATTAAAAAGACGTAGAAGTAGAAAATCAGAATTGTACATCAGTCAACCCTCATGTAATTCAACTGTACATATATCACTGGGGAATATAGATCAGCCCCTGTCTAGATCAAAAGACCTACAGAAAACATTACATGACAGTTTTGTTGTTTGCCCATTTCTTTTAAGAACGGGAAGTCCATGTATACGAGATCATAGTACCGTATATAATTATTCATCCAAGGTGATTGTTTGGCAAGCTTGTGTTGTATATTGAAATTTTAATGCATCAGCATGAAGCGGTTTTATAGCAAAGATGCCACGATTTAGGTTTCATTTTGGATTAGTTTAGAGTAAATTTGTCAATCACCGCACAAACAAAATCCAAATCCCTCTTCACATAAATACATAGAATTGCATGTTTTTAAATTTGGCATGATTATTAATTTTCATGTTAAGATTCACCTTCAAAAAACAAAATGCAAAAAGATTTCTTCATACAAATTTTATTGCAATTTAAAAAAGTGATGAAGTTGAAATCTAGTTAAAAATTCCTTACAACTCTTTGCCACATAGTGTGCAATAATTGGGCAATAATACAAAATTTTGTTTTCATTGCAATTGAATTGGTAGTTGAATTGTGCGGTTACAATTCAATAAATGGCAACAATTATAGTCCATTTTTGGAATGTGTGCAGTAAATGGTAGGGTTATTCTATATATAACTCTCTTCCAAACTTTTTAAGAGCAATGTTTGTCTCAATCATTCTTTTTATCTACAATTTAGTGTACCCTACGTGAAGGTGAGATTCAGACATAAAGTAAGTATTTTTTGGAGTGTTTGAATGTTTGGAATATTACAAGTGAAAACAATATTCGTAAAATAAAAGCTCTACTATTGATACTTAGTGTTGTGTAGTTAAGAGAGGTCAATGAATTAAAAATTAACCAACCACAAAATAGAAGGCATATATTACATTTATTGACCTCTTTTCATTGATGTAGGGTATAGATTCCAAAAATAAATTATAATTTTGATCATTTGTGGTAAAATACTAATAACCAAAACCATGCTCTTTTAAACAACTTTAGATGTATTTACTTTAGATAGATCTACTTGTCAAAGGCTAAAGATTATTTGTTTTTTGTAGACTTTAAATAGAAAACCTCTAAGTTTATCACCAAGGCACATATTAAATGTAAAATGTGCCCCTAATTTTACAATTGGTTAGTTTTATATTTCTCACTTCTTCCACAAATTTAGGGTCACTCCTTCCTTCTAGATGTAATTCAAAATTTTCAAATTTCATACAATCCTTAGCAAATTATGTGAATTTGCGTAGTTGATTCCACAAGAATACTATATATGAGATCTTTTCTAGACCTTTCACCTACAATTAGAAATATATTTTTTGGATTTTTACATATTATTAGTGTCCCAATGGAGTGTAAGGTGATACAACATTGTCAAATCAATAGCTTCCTTCCCCTATGATTCCTAGACAGAAATAATATTCTTTCCCAAAATACTTGGGATTTAGTTAAATTTAATTCATCAAACAACTTCATTGGCTATGTTTGAAATGAATGAAGCAATGCAATCATGGCTTCTGTCATTCAAGGGAGCAAAAGGGACCCTCTTAGCATTAGTCAACAATGTTGTGAAAGATGTCTATTTATGCACCTTTTAACTAAATTAGTTCATGTGACTTACATTATTTACTATAACAAAAAACACTTAGCAAATCCCTTAGTGAAATTGACAAAAAAACTATCCAAAGAAACTTCAAAACTCCTACACCCTTGTTGCAAATTTCATGGCAAGTCAATAAATCACCAAAAAATTTACATTGGTTATAATCAACCTTTTTCTTTTTAGTACCATAGGGTGAAATTGCACCATTTCAAAATAAATCTCTACTTTTGCAAAATAGAAGCAATCTTTTTTTGCCTAAAAATTTCCATATCTATTTAAAATGTAGGTAAAGTCATCAAATTTGGATGAATAAGTACATAAATACAATTGGGAAGTGCTTTTTGGTCCAGAAGAGGGATGAATGTAGAGATACATTGCTTCCACCAATTTTAAGTGATTGCCATCCTGGCACTTTCTCACAAAGTAAAAAAAATAAAGCCCTGGTTGGAATATCCCAGAACATTGGATGAGATTACCGGATGAGACTACAGGAAACCATCCGCTGCCGTTTTGCATGGAAACCCCCCAGAAATCTCACAACGTGACGGGGTGTCGGATACGTGGCGACTCAACAATGGAAGTCTATCCACATCCGCCAGGTGTTGCCCCCCCAGACCGCCACTTCATATCCCCTCTCACAACTGGACACATCATAAACCCCGCCGCAGGAGCAGCTCGTCTCACAAACCATCATTCCAACTTCCACAAATTTCAGTTCTCTACTTTCTCAGATTCCAAGTTAGGTTTCCAAGTTGTGGGTTGCGTGCAGTCTTGTTTTCCAAGTTTTGAGTACTGTTTTCCAATTCAAGTCGTTTGGTTGAGTTCAGTGTTGTCACTCGTGTTTGAGCATTCGTGGCTATGGCGGAAGAGGCTGGAGGATTGACTCTGAGCAGCAAGGGAATTAGTAGCGGCGGAAGGATCCCCCGGAAGTACACGCAAGATGGACAAGGCGCAGTGAAGGATGTGTCGCCGCCGCTGGAGTGGCATGAGGTTCCCGAGGGGACGGTGAGCTTGGCGATCATAATGGAGGATCCCGATTCTCCGGATCCCGCGGATCCCAGCCCCAACCCGTTTGTGCACTGGTATGCGCACGGTTCCATTCTTTTTCCAAGGTTTTGTAGAGAGCTTTTTAGCGCGTCAATCGCTGCAATAGTAGAAGAGTTTTCAATCGCTGCAATTGTAGTAGCAGAGGAGCTTTCAATCGCTTCAATCGTTAGAAGAGCTTTCAAGTGTTGTTTGGACCGCAGCCGGTATTGCCATTCGTAGTTACCGCTTAGTGGAAGAGTATCTTCTCAGTTATTAGTAACCCTGTTTTGTATCCCTCTCTGTTGCGACAGTTTAGGTGTCGGAAATGTCGTCAACTATTTATAGAGTTGTAACATTGTGACGAGCAGAAGTGTTGCATGTGAAAGTGATATTCATAGAGAAGTATTTTAGGTTCGCCGGAGGTGGAACGTGGTGTGATTTCTTTTTTCTTTTTTCGCTCTTGCGACTCGTTATCATTCCACCCATTTGTGGTAGTGAGAGGATTGAGTGAGATTTGAAGTAGAGATGAGCTTTGCCTATGGTTTAGTGAGGGAGTAGAGTATGTTTTTAGGGAGTGGAATTGACGGGGCTGAAATGTGTGAAGTCTTGGTGTTTGTTACGGTTGTCGTCTCTCACTACTTGTGATCTGGAGTCTAGGCTGGAAGATTAGGCTAGATCTTTGTCTAATATGTTGGGACACTTTAATATCCGCTTCCTCGAATGATGTTGTGGTGAGAAGGATTCCATGACCGTGATGGTTTGTACTGATTCCAGGTAGACATTGTGTCTGTCTTTGACGATGAACTGATGAGTAAGTTGCGTGTTTGCTGTTGCATTTTGCCAGGGTAGTAGCCAACATCCCTCCTACCTTGAAAGGTACGTGCAATTTGGATGGTTGTGTGTCTGAATTTGAGAATATTAAGTTCCTGGAGGAGTAGATGAATTAAATATTACACTCAATCCACTCTATTGGGGGCATAAATGGAGTTATAAATGCACCTTTACATGTATCCACGACGGATATGTGGAAGTTTTTAAATCAGATTTGTACAATACATGCCACAATCTCTGGGTGTAACTGAAATATAATCCTCTCATTCGACTGCATTGCCTTGTATTCATTACAAACGCACAATTTGGTTTCCGATTTATCTTATGTGCATTTGAAATCTGAGTTTATTTCAATCTCGTCTTGGCCAGGATTGCCGGAGGGTTTCACAGTCAAGGACCATGGCAACGACGATGACGATGCTAGCGAAATCCTGGAAGGTGGAAATGATTTCAAGGCCACCGGCTACCGTGGGCCAATCCCCTCTGACAGCGAACACCGTTACGAGATCCATCTCTACGCACTTGACACAAAGCTCAAGGTTCCCAAGAAGGTTAGTCTATTTCTGTAACGGATGGTGTATACTGGGTATGGTTAGTCTTAGACCTTTGATTGAGCAGGATTGAGGTATTCAGGTCTTTTCCACTAAATAGAAGTAAAATGAATGTAAATAACAGCCTTCGTGATACCTGGTAACGATACAATACTTTCACGTTTTTTGTCTTGTTATTTTATCGACTGCATTGTGAACTTAAAAGAATGCTTGCGTAGTATGCATCGCAATCTCCTCTTTTTCGTTGTTGTTATTAGCTCCTGTTCTTACTCCACCAATGTAATTATTCTGTGCAGCCCTCACGGGACAGGGTTTTAGAAGCTATGGAGGGTCATATTCTAGCAGAGGCGGTGCTGGTTGCCACCTATGGCATGGAGAATGCGCAAGCAGGGCATAACAGTTACCTGGCGCCAGGATTGGCTAATCTCTCTGGTCCTGGGCGCGCGGATACGAAGGGTCACAGTAACGCTATGGGGCAGATCCACGGTAGATAAATCCTTAGACTTAAAGTAGCACATATGCAGGACGTAGAGCGAACTGTTAATCTGTCTTAAATCCTGTTGTCTATTTTGTGCGAAACTGTATAAAGAAGTGAAATTTGCTGGTAATTTGCGCACTTCCTTGCTCTTCAATATCTCCCATGGTCTTGCATTGTATGAAAAATCGGAGATCTCAAATGCAGTAACACTTTATATATAAGTAACACTGGCAATACTAGAATTATCTTCAAACTGATGAGAGGGCCCTAATCTCTACCACAGTTGGGCAAGATGTTGTAGCCACCAAACACAATGAATGCTATCCAGGAGTTTTGTCCCATAAAATTCCCTGTCACTAGAACATTCTTAGGATATATTCCCTAGGAAACAATAATATTTGAAAATGCATTTGGAAGTTTGAAAAGTAGTCTGGAAATTGAAACTTTCCAAATGATCGGATATATTTGACACGGATCCAAGCACATTGGACGTGAAATTATGACATGAAGTCACGTAAAGCAGCTCTTCTGAACTTGCTCTTAATGCAAAATGTACACAAGATCGGAATGGAGAAGGGGGGTGTCGGGTTGAGGGTTGGTGTACACAAACGAAATAAGGGAGCCGTTCGTGCCTCTGTCTCTGTACAGTCCCAATGCAATAGTGCCTTCTTCCCGAAGCAAGCCAACGAACAGCTCAATAAACGTCTGGCCAACATATCGCTTTGGTACATGAATTTGGTCTAGTTGCCGTATGTCCTTGTGCATGATGCTGTTGCTGTTGTCCTCGCCCATTTGTACTGAGTCGCTTCCAGAAATCAATTGCTCTACTATTGCCACTGTGTGACGGTTGTAGAACGTAGAGTACCTGCAGAGGCAGATTTCTCAGTCGTCAAAAAAGCAAATCAAATATCATGAACTTAAACCGAATGGATGAGACTTATCACTTTTCCAAAAATGATCTGATTTTTGGACCAGTAGGTGCATTCTTCATTTCTACATTGATCTGCATTTTTGGACCATCGCCCGCTTGCTGGCTGCAGCGTCATGGGTTAAGTGCCTCATATTCTAACGGCTTTTCAAATCAAGTTCGTTACGAATGTAACTTAAATCCGTTTGAAAGACACTGCCTCATCGGGACAGAGGGTCTTCTTAACGCGCTCTAGTATCCGTTCGCCACTTCACATGTGAAACCATGACAGATGCTCGAGATACAACTAAGGCAAGAAAGATCGTTTCTGTGGAGCACAAAACACATGGCATGAAGTATAAATAAATGTTTTTTTTCTCTATGTTATGGACTTTCTCATTGTCATGTCATCTTTCGTGTGCCACGTACAATGTCCAAAACATGTCCAAATGACTATTTCAATTAATCACACGCTTCCACTTCATTGCCTTTCATCTAGTGTACAAAGCCTGTGCCACGTACTATGTCCAAAACATGTCCAAGTGACTCTTTTAACCAATGACACGCTTCTTCTTCATTGCCTTCCATCTAGTGTACAAAGCATCTGAACAATAGGCCACTTCAGGTACCTAAAGTTTGAACAGAATCACCTGCGAAAAAAAGGAGAAACATTGAAATTACGGATTTCAGGAGCATGAAAAGTTCTTACATGAGGAAACCAAGTGTGGCAGGGCAGAATCCTTTTCCCTCAATATACGAAGGTGAGAATTGGAATTTGGCTGCTTGATTTCGACGATACATTCCAGGATAAAAACACTGTCCGTCGAATCGGAGTTTGGGCCGTAGATACTGGATTTCAGCTTCCTGTTGCAGCTCCACTATCACTCGTGATGACTGAACCGAAAGGCGCTCAACCTGAACACACACAATAGTTCAGGGATCTTGATGAAGGTGTTACTGTTGTAGAATTATAATCTGAAAACCACTGTATAAATATTAACAAAATGCTACATTGATCAGTCAATGCAGATATTTTAAGTTCTCTTTGATTGAGAGGGAGAGGGTTATAATCGTTGCATTCAATGAGAGCCCTCTAATAAATTTTAGAAATTCACTTTTTGGCGTTCTTATACAGATCACAACTTAGCATTAAGTCCTACAACCTTCTGGAGCTTCCCCGCTCTTGAAGCTTATCCAGACCGTAGAGGTGGCATCCCGATCGAATGGATAATAGACAACGGACAGAGTTTAGAGAGAGTGCTGAGTCGGGGTTAATAGCGATCATACCATTCAAAATTTTAGAGCAGGTTGACGTATTTCAAGCACGGAAGTCAGCCCACGAAGCAATATTGTTTATGAAATTAGTGCATAACTAGAGTCATCTAGATAGAGATAGATACCGTTGCGGCAATGATGAGGTTGTTGACGTCAAGACTTAAAGTTTGAGCTGGATGAAAACGGTCTTGGTCATTTGCAATTTCTAGAGAAGGTTGCTCCAGTTGCTTTCCTTGACTTAAGATCACCACCTTCTCTGCACAATTTCCAACATTCAAAATCAACAGAGTTGTGCCAATCACGAAGTTCAATTATGGGACTTGGTCGTGCAGACCATCACGGAAGAATGCGGCCAAACAATCTACAGGCACCAGCTTGGGATGTGGGTGCCCACCTGCTTGCAATACACCTGCACGTACTAAGTCAAGCTCATAGATTGGAGATCCCTTCACGAAATAGACGTGCTCAAATAAGCCCACGCATCCCCAGTCGGAGGCCTTGGGGTCATTCGGATGCAATATCACAATGGGTGGGTTGGGCACGATAGGTCTCCGCAGTTGCTCGATGAAGTAGAAAAGGCTCACAGGCCAAGTTCCTTGAATGCACAGAAGGATATGAGAGTCTTGCAGCTTGACCATATGAAGAGTCCGCTCGGCAAGATTTTCAAATATCTTTCGTGCTTGTCGCTCTAAGACGGGTTGCTCCGGCTTCGTACATTTCACAACGGGAGGCCAACTCATTGCAATGTCCACTGCTTCCTCCAACGAATTGTCAGAATGACTCCCCCATTTCGAATATGAGTGAGGAGGCGGATTTGCTAAGATAGTATCATCACTTACAGCTTCGATAGAGTGACTATCCACTGTTGGAATGCACAAGCCATGATTCTTCTTAGCTTGGTGATCCCTTGGTTGCACAAACCTCCTTGCACTTTCAGCCACCTTCGCTCTTGTAGGGGTTGATTCCGCAACGTGAGATGCTGCTTCAACATCTCCTGAGGTATCTCTTCCAGATGCTAATTTCACTGTCTGTAACAGCAGTGCTTCTTCCGATGCTTTACTTGACAATTTAGGTCCGCAAAGCTTTGATTGCGTGTGCGGAAAACAATTCATCTTTCCATCTCCCAGGTCACTATCAGTAGTAAATTTTCCAAACTTGGAAAGCAGTTCAGCAGTTTCAAGATTTTTGGCTATAACTAAGCCAACATCTGTTCCTTGAATAAGGCGGCCTATTGGGCACATTAGGATCTCCCGCGACAGATTCGAATCGCAGTCTACGGTAGCAATGTCGAGACCAAATAGAATGACACCATACCGGCAATAAGCAAGCTCCACGACCTACATAATTGTGCAAAAAATTCACAGGCACCAATAAAGTTCCATTCAAAATACTTCTGATACGTCTGATTGGACAATTGTGTATCATTCAGCAGCATCCTTCAGAGCGGCATAGAATGAAAACACATGAGGTTCAGCACATGAGCACATACAACATTGACGTTGATCAGTAAACAATGGAACTGTTTCGGCATGGCCTAAGTCTCTTACTTGCTCAAATAATAGGCCCTCCCGATGGAAGCAGTCAGGCAGAATCAGGGGGAAGACCTCTTGGCGTAGCCCATAACAATATTGCTCCATCCAAGCATTGGGTCTTGACATAGTAAGTCCAGTCCGGAACAAGTTCACCAAGAAGGTGGTCAATCCTTTGATATGGCAGCTGCATATCAATAGATCACGTTTAGCTGTCATTGGTGATAAGATCAAGCCCCATTTCCGATAGGTTCTTGGTCATTGCCGTAGAACTGGAAGCAAAATTAAGACAACGGGTAACCTGTATTCTTCATCATACTAGTCATTAAATTAGCGACAAATGATATCAATTATGAAGCTCAACACTCACATTGTCAGAACCTAAAACAGCAGCTGCGATTGTGGATTACAATTTCTAAGCGCTTAAATTAAGGTAATTTATTCTAATGACACGCTACAATTACCTGCTGAAATACAACATGATCCAACAGTCAATGTATGTATCAATTTAAGTGACAGCTATTCCTGGCTATTGCAGAATCATGAGAATTCAACGCATTTTCATGCTCTATTCTCGAATAACGAAGTTCTAGTCACAGAAACCATCATTAAGTTCGATGAACTTCGTTACTTATATCTTGAATGTTGAATCACAATATTAAAAATTGTGAACTTTGACCAAATCAGATTCTTACCTTCGAGCCAGGAGCTTGAAGCGGATTGCATCAGGACAGATAATCTCAATACCCTCTTTCATGTCATCCCAGATCGCGTTTTCCTGCCTCTCAGGCTTCAAAAGTTCCACGATTACTCGCACCGAGGGGCCACAATGGCGGTGCACTGACAATGCCCGCACAACTTGGGCTGCATCTTCCGCATCAGGATCCTGCAACAATTATTCACAATCTGGTCAATGTGAACTTGTTACTTGTGTGAGCTGTAATGGGGTTTCCATGGACATTCTTTTGCATTCATTTTCTGATTACGCAGTTGCTTAAGAAACGGGAATCGAAACACTGCAAGAACTCTTGCAAGCTGCCGAGGCATTAATACATGGCGAGTAGACTACAGTGAATCAGGGGAGAGCAGTTGTAGCTATCATACCCAAAACCAGATCATATAGAAACGCCAAAATAATAGAAATACTTGAAACGTTCATACATTACAAATAAGTAGTTTAATATTTCACCTGCGCTAACTGATTCCCCAACAAGTAAAACGCAGATGCAACATTGGCGCTCACACGATTGAGGTCAGAGTTCTTGACAGGGGTGCCCTCGATAAACTCCACCTTCCCTTTGTAGTACATCAACAAGCTCTTCAGTGCAAACCTGCCCAACAAGAAATTATCTCAAAGCTCATGCTACAAAGAACTATGATCAAGAAGAGTTCAACGTTTCCAGTCTTCCAAAATCAAGATTGCCCCTGTTTGCAATTAAAAGTTTGACAGACATTGCGCTCATTTAGATTACATAGTTCTACCCACGCACCCTGGCATTAACTTACTGGAGAGGAAGAAGAAACAAACAGAGAGTCGAAGGCTGCTTACGAGGGTTTGAACGGAGCCATTATGACGACTCGAAGAGGAAACGCTCGCATATCTGTGCACCATCACCAGGCGCACGGAATAAATTGTTACAGTCAGAGCTATAAACCAGATCAACGATCATTCTACCGTACATTGGGTTATTACAGCATATTGACTCACCTTTGTTGTGGTTGGGATGATAAAACTCAGCCAAAAAGTCTTGAATGGTTCTGAACGACAAGTCGCCACTTACAATAATGAATCGGGAGCCAACCACTTTCTTCACTGCAAAACACCCTCCATACGGCCTCCACATAACCCAACCCTCCCTTGGTCACTTGTGAAGGTACCGTAAATGAAGCATGCAGCAAAGTTGAGGAGCTAATTGGCATACTGTTTCATACAATGCCTATTAAAACGCAGAGAAAATGTTCTGATTCTACTACTGTTGAGAAAACTGTTCCAGAGGTGTAAGTCCTCATTAATCAAGTGAAACAAAATCCCTTTGCACTATGAACCATCTAGTTGAAAGAGAACAGAGAGACTCCAATTTCTTAAATTCAGGACTTCAGACGATTATGAATCCAACATTTTGCAAAAATTGCCAAAACACAGATTAAACCATCAATGACCTAAGACCTACAGATGGGCCAATACTAAACACTGACTGGTCACCGCTGGAACTAGATGAGCCATTGGAAATAACTTGAATCTCAGGTTCAATTCCATCACTATATTTCAGTAGTTGAAGAACATGCATACCTGCGAGAAGCAAGGTGCAGGATATCATTGATCTGAGAAGGAAGGATGACAAGTGCTGAAACAATGGCGCATAGAATCACAACTCTGCCCCAATCTGACTTCAACGTCACATCTCCATATCCAACCGTTGAAACCTGCACGGCATTTAAAAGTTCCGTTACTAAGAGGTGTCCAGATATAGTGCAAACTATGAAACATATTGTGCAACTACTGTTGTCATGGTTATTAAGCATTAATAAACTCAAATATTCTAAACTCCATCGAATCAAAGTTAATTCAGGATAAGATGATGATGATGATAAAGAAAGTTTGGTTTACAATTACCGTTACGATCATGAAATACAGAGCCTCGAAGAAGCTCATGCAGCCTTCGGGTGGACAATTGAGTCTTTGCCTCACACTTTCAGGAGTGGCGCGGTACTCAACCCATTGCAAGAGACCACCAGCAATAAACACTGCCAATCCATACAACATTTAATGCCGAAATAAAAAATAAATACTCTAGAACCGCATTCGTGAAAGCAAGGGCAGCTCAACCCGACGATCTTGGCTGTAGATTTCTGACGTCCTAAACGGTATCAAAATCCAGGTGAGTGGATAAACAAGACAAAGGTAGCAAGTTACAAGATATTACCAACGCCAAGGGTATACATGACAAGAATAAATATTTGTTCTTTGATACTGCCTGTGAAGCCACCTGCGGACGAAATCACAGGCATGACCCTGAGTAAACACACACCACCAGTCACATATCAAAACCAACTACGTAGTTTATCTTCTCAGAAAATGGAAAAGCACAAGGAAGAATCTTACCTTAGTGCTCGAAGGAATAGAAGAATCTCAGCTCCACTGTACCTCTCCCGGGCACTAGATTTTCAACAAGATAAAAACAGGATTTAACCACATCCACAGTGATCTTGAATATGAAGGCAAAGCATCTGAAACATGATCTAGATTTTGATACGCAGAAATTCAGAAATAAATTATTTGATCCTTTACAAATTACGTAGTGAACACAGCAATCTAATGAATAAATGTCTTTGCTGCTACCCCAAAGAAAGGATGATCGGTAGAGTGCTGGTAAAGTCGACGAGTCCCTTAGTTGAAAATACGTAATAAAGACGCACGGGAGCACTGCATTTCAAAGATGACGGAATGATCACACTTTACAATCATCTACATTCACGCTACATTAATGATTGTCAACTGGGGTAATACCCGAGCCAAAAGCACAAAGACTTTACTACATCTAGACATGTTACAAACAGGATGAAGCAATTTCTGTTCAGCATTACCCCATTTAATGAACCCCTTCGCATTCGCTCAAGCGAGGAGCTACAGAGGTATCAAGAGAAGTGCTCTACAGACAACTTATCCACCTATGAAGTCGGTAGCAATAACCTCAGGCAAAATTGATACCCAAGACAAGTTCCCTATAATTCTGGTTGTGAGTGTAATTGGACGAAAAGGCACGATATAGCTAAACCTTTGCAACATCGAACCCATAACACTTTTCGATTTTACAGAACTGTACCTCATTTGGCATCGGAATGGAGGGAGAGTGTTTGGGTCATCCCATTAAAAAATTCCGAATGTCGTTCGAGACAATTGTATCAGACTACGACTGCGATTCAATGTGTGACTGGTGCCTAACGACTTTCAACGGGGTTGGATTAAAACTCAAAAGAAATAACTTCCCACCTGTAAATTTTTATGAAGTAATCCACCATAAAGAAGCCACCACAGACCATCTCCACCATCCTAATCCACGGCTTCTCTTGTGAAATTCTATCCACCCTGTACCTGCTCCGCAAATCCGCGTTCCAAATTTATTAATTGAGATATTAAAAACTAGCATGTTCTCGTATGTAGTTGTGTGTGTTTAAACCACAGTTGGGCTCACTGTTGCTGAGTAAGTAATCACAGGTTGAATTGCATTCAGTCAAGTTGACATCCTTTGAGAATTAAGAATAGGGATTATAGAACAGCTCATCACGCGCCTCAAAGCAGTTGCGGTTGTCCGGTTCAAATAAACTGCAGAAAAGAGTATCTTCTGTCGAAAAATCCTAGATCGAAATCGTCTAGGATTTGTCAGACACTTTCCTGAGACTTTCCAACACAGATGAAATACAATGATCTCCCCAATTCAGACAGTCTACATATCCCCAACGGGACGATGCCTTCGCACTTAGTCAAAATCGGTTAAGGATCCATAAACTTACGTCGAGACAATGTAAAGCGCCACTGAAAGCATGGCCGCCGTGAACTCCAACTGCAAATAATTCTCCAGTATTTTTGCATTCTAAGTATCGTTAGAAAGATTCAATAATACACGCAAAGTCATGTTTCAGGATGTGTCCTTCCCAATTATAAATCAGACAAAACGGATATCCATCAAACGAAAATCAACCGGAATTACGGTCACGTACCCATAGTAAGATGTATTTCAAAGGCCATCCTCGAATTGCTGCACGCACTTTGATGGTGAGAGGCACCTCTCCGTACAAGTACGAGTCATGGTAGGTTGACAAGACATCCTACATAGCACACGGAGTCATAATTGAAACGGTATCATATAACACTAGCGAAGCTCCTTGAAGTCCTCCAAAGAACTCCGTAATCAGAGGCAATTGACAGAAGTAGAACGAGTATAAAGGGAATAAGCAACTGACATATTCATGATTAAAAAAGATCACCTTTTCCGCATTAATCTTCTTCCTCTTGCCTTTATGATACTTTAGCATTACGAGCAGATTCTGTTCATAAGAACTCTTGAATTTGTCCCAGCCGGATCGGTCTAAAGTCGTTTCATCTCTTGGTTTCGCAACAGACGCTTTTACTTCAGGACTTTGATTGGAAGCTGTGGCTTCCACTTGAATCGGAGCACATTGGTTTCTCGAAAGATCAAACAACCTTCACGAGAAGTACAGTCCACGAAAGAATTAGCCCCGAATATAGATACACCTTGACCTCTTTAATCAGATGCCTGAGGTTCAAAAATAATAATCATGACACAGTGTGAAAGTTTGAATGTGACAAGTTCCCTACAGTCAATGATAGTGTGGCAAATGTGCAGAACATTCCAGAATGTCATTTTAGAGGTCACCTTAAAGAGGTTTGAGTGCATACTTGATGAGGAACAGAGAGGCAATTGAAGTAGCTGAGGCCAAATTCGTACAGAATCTAGCCTCCTAATAATTGTCTAACCTCCTAGTAAATATCATGACATTGTTGCACATGACTTCAGTAACCCATTTAAATCTTGCTAGTGTTGAGGCCTAGTTGAATGAATGATTTGGTTGGAAAGAGAGCGTATTGCTTTGGGTACCTGTCATGGGAGTTATTCGTAGGAAAGTCTGACTGTGTCCGCATTTCATAAGGCAATGGCACATTCGAATCCACATAATGTTCCTTGTCACGTCTATCTCGCCTACAACGTCTCACAAAGCACAATCAATTTCTGGGAGTATCTAATGAATGCCGTAACGGCCAAGGACCATTATAGGTCAAAAGAAACATAGAGCCCATTATCGGAACGACAACTTTTACAAGTATATCCTGGCCAAGGGCAGATACAACCAGAGGTTTGCTTCAATTACTGAGAATAACAATTTTGGCCATGTAGAAAAGACAAAGAAAAATGTAATGTGCGCACTGCAAATGCCTGTAGAGAAGTATCTACCGTATACAAGATCTTCAAGGGCGATTTCAAAACTGTGCTGGAAGCACTAAGAATGCACATGTAGCACAGAAGCAATCAAAATACCTAGCAATCTCTGAAGTCCGCCAAGCAATGCCTGGAGAGGATGACTTTGAAGCCTACCTCAAGTAGCTGCTGAAAGTCCCCAGTGAGAACTTCCTCGAGATTGTCATCGGCGAGCCCATTCCCAGCCAGCTTTCGTCGACTTGAATTCAAAGAAAAAATCCACACATAGGATGCAAACACAAGATGATCATAAGGCAGATTTAAGAGACTCAGGCTCTTGGACGGTCTTTCAAATATATCTAGTCCGCAACGGTAACCATTCGTACAATGTAGCAGTGACTTTCAATACAGAACACAATGTCGACGTTTCAACCATCTCATAATGAAAAGACACAGAGGGAGCTAGCTATACCTATGATACGAAGGCCTGAATAAGCGACTGAAGAAATTTCGTACTACACTGCACTTATGACAGAACGATTCAGACCTCTACAGCTTATTCAGTACCTAGGTCCCATAATCCTTAAGATTGTAAGTTACACCAGAATGACGAAGTCTAAAGGACAAACATCACAAAAGCTGTGACTCAGCACGCTCTTGCAAATTAATACAGGATCTCCTGGGCAAAAAGTTAGGCAAAGTACACTGGACTTCTGAAGAAAGCATACTGGCACCCCACAAATGGTAGCTAACAAATGATTGTCACATAGGTGCTGTAGTCTTCATATTTTTCCTTTCTTGTAAAATTAGGACAGGACATGGTCTGTGAGCATTAGGATGCCATCATAATAATCAGTCAAAGAATTAAAATTAAAATGATCAATAGTCAATAAAGATGGAACTAAGTAAGAAAGAGTTAGTCAATAAAGACAGGCCTAAAAAAGAAAGAAACGACTGAGAGGATGTGCAGATCTTAATTTCAAGACTTAGTTCGAACAGTCCTAAATTCAAATTAAACCAAATGGGAGTTACTCTCCCCTAAGACATTTGCCTGATAATAAATTCACAAAAGGAATGGAAGGCACATAGAGCAGTCACTAGTCTACATTCCCTGGGAAGTGACGAGGAAAGCAGTGTCTAATTGACTGCAGTACTGCTCTAGTCCCTCCCCTTCCACTTACAGCTAGTGATTTCTAGCACAGCCTTCGCTAGGACCACACGTAGGTAACACAACCTGAAGACGTCAGTTTCCTGTTTCAGCACTTACCACTCACCCGTGCGTTCTGAAATCCCATATCAGAAAGGATGCTAGCACAGCAATTCAAATAGAATACTAAAGATGGGTTACTTACTACAAAGCAATTGGTATAAGCGTGGGTGGATCTGTACAGGGTAGACATGGCGAGTATCCTGTTCCCCTCCATGTCTTAAGCTTCACGCCGTCCTCATGAGATACCTACCCCAAGCACGGCAGTCGGCACTGGAGTGCTCCCCACCCGGAACAATGACATTCATAAGATGTACTACTAATCATGATGACATGCCCCGAAACGTAGAAGTCCTTCATCATTACGTCAAGAATGAGAATCCGGAGGTATGTACTTGAATGGTAAATCATACAGAGACACAGTATGGGCAACTTTTGAAAGTTTGACCACAAACTGGGTGACTAAGGAGTCAAAGTTTCTACTGACTGCGGGTAAATGCAGTAAACTCGAGCCCCATAGTCGGCCACACAGAGACCCGCAGCTTTACATCCCTGAAAGAAGAGATCTTCATCATCTTTAGGTATCCTTCGTCTCCAACTCATCAAGAAGCCAGGCTTTGGAAGAGAGAGTGGGACAGGGACTACATTATTCCTTTTGTCATTCTGTATCTCCTCTAACGTGTTTGAACGAAGATGATCACCTGCTTGTAGAGCTCTATCTGCAACAACAGTTGAACCAGATGGTAGGATTTCCATGCCTACTGCATTTGGCTTCCATGATTCTAGAAGAAAGACAAGGGTCTTGACAAGATTTGCGTACTGCTTCACATCTGTAATAGCAAACAATCACTCTGAATTAGCACCTGTAAATGGTATTATCATCTCTTAGAGAGAAATTAAACATAAATTTACCATCCCAATAGAAACGAATATCCACTTAAACAAACAAAGCGGTCATTTAGAGGTTTGGAGTCCACAACAATGAACTCACAAAGAAGGATGTCACTCGCAATAATCAAGTCCCAGTCCGCAAATTCACTTGGAAACGTGTCGCCCCAGGTATCTGCCACGTATTACAGAGCATCAGTACTTGTACTTGGTGATTTAGCAGAACACAACCTACTGGTACTAAAAAAATATCTTCCGTTCTAAACAAGTAAGAAATCCATGAACATCACACAATAAGTGTGAAGAATCCTGCGAACCTCTACTACTTGCAAAGTCTGTGACAATTATTACAGAGCGATTCTAATCTCGTTTATCACGTATTGTCATCATTACAAAATCAAATGAAGTAAATATTTGGACAGATGTGCATAAGGTCTTGATAATGTGAAGGACAGCGAGCGGAATGGATTCAAGTTGTGCGATTGGCTCTTACGGCGAATATGCGGAGAGGCGGGAACGTCATTCGCAACATGATTGTAGTGAATATTCTTTTCTATGTCCTCGTCGTCATAGTCGGATGTGGTGATGTCGAGGTCGTATTTCTTCCTCAAAAAAATGGTCAGCGCCCCTGTTCCACTAAAAAAATCAAAGAATTTGCAATTTGTAAGCCAGGATCATAACCTAATGCACACAAACAAACCACTTTATAAAAAATTATTCACAAAGGATACACTCAAGAAGAAAAGGAAGTCACCTCCCAAGCTCCAAAATCCGACGCCTAGAAAGTAGAGATGGATGCTTGACTAGCCATTCGGCGAAAATATGGGTTCCCGGCCATAACAAATTAGCATTCACTTGGTGAAAAGTAAATTCCCGAATCTTTAAAATCTGATTTGGGTTCCAGCAGACGCAAAATACAAAATGCATGAGCACACAATCAAAGCAGAAACAAAATGCAAAATGCATGAGCACACAATCAAAGCAGACACATGCACGTGATAAAAAAAACGCAGTTCCAAGTATTAGGACAGAAAATCCTACAAATGATACTGTTAGGCCAATATATAGTACATAGAGACACTCACAGCTTCAGATCTCAAAGCACAACAGTGACGGTCGAGTGAGGATGTGGGGTATGACTGATCAATATATTAAAATTGTTCTTTACCTAGTACAGATCCTCAAGTCGAAGAAAGATTAAACAAGGGAGTAGCAATAGAGAGACAACTGCCAATGATGTGGTACACATTATCACTAAACATTATAAAATAGTGAAAGCTCCTCGTATTCCGTGAGAAGTATTGAGAACTTGCAGCAAACAGAATACGTGGACTCATCACTGAACATCACGTAAAAAGAAAAGTCCCGTCGTGCTTCACTCCTCGTTGGTGGCCGATCAATATTAAAATTTCAATTAAATTACTGGTCAAGCACATAAAATCAATTCTAAATTCAAGATGGAAGCCATGAGACATAAGCACTGAATCAGGTAATCCAGCATACCGTGCCAGGAAACTCATGATCTCTTTCGACAAAGGCACAATCACCAGCTGAATCTGCGGAATCATCTGCAATCCAGGTAAATGGTGATTGTTCAGAATGAAGACGGTCATCAAAAGGAACTAGTGAGCTTATTCCTTACATACTCATGTCATATGAAACCGCAAAACAAGGAAATAGGTAACGAAATAGTGAAGATTTTTTCTTCCTTATACGCTCGGATGGCATCAATTCAGTGAGAGACTTCGAGAAACTAATCCTACCTGAGTCATCACCGGCGAACAGATTTCCAGCAGAGAAGAGCGCCGTGTCCATAGTTCTAATTCAGAGACTCTTACAAAAAAAACTCCGGCGATCACCTAATATCCTTCCGTTCTGCAAAACCTTCATTAAAATTACATCAACATGTTAAAATAGATGTGACGCTAACAATCCAGATTCAAATGAGCAATAACGAGGAATTCACACAACCGATAGGATTTACAGCAAGAAAGTTCATGCTTGCCAGAAGTAGAAGCAACGTCATTGAATTACAACAGTAGCATATCGATCAAACATAGTCTCAAACTTCCAAACTCATGCAAACATCTCCTACACAAATGAATAGTATCAGCAGCGTGGACAGTATTCATACTTCTATGCTAATCGTTTCAAAAGTGAAGAACACCGCAAAAACACCTTTTCTACCTGAAATGCTCCTACGAAATACAAGAATGCCATTTATAATTCTCCCCCCGCAAGGCAAAATACTCACTGAAGCGCTTGACATGGCTGCAATATTCACACTTATAAGCTCATCGATGAAGAACACCGCGAAAACACCTTTCCTTCTTGAAATGCTCAAAAAGAAACAAGAATACCGTCTAAAATCTCCCGAATAAAATACAATACTCACTCAAACGTTTGGAATGGCTGCTACATACACACGTCAACGCTAATCGATTCACAAGATAAATGTACACCGCAAAAACACCTTCGATACTTGAAATGCTCATACGACAAACAAAAATACCGTCTATAGTACTCCCGAGACACGCTAAGTACTCACTCAAGCGATCAGATTGCGAGATTCTCTGTTTGGCGTGAGCATTGATCTACTTGATCAGGAAGAAGAAAAAAGAAAACTAACGAATCGCGAAGCTGAGTAAAAAGCTGAAGGGTTAGGGTTTCGGGCTTTGCCTTCGATCATGACGCCGGAACCGCCATAAGAGTGGTAATCGGCTCGTCGTGTCTACAAAGTTGATAG
The DNA here is from genome assembly GCA_951230915.1 of Antitrichia curtipendula. NCBI lineage: Eukaryota > Viridiplantae > Streptophyta > Bryopsida > Hypnales > Leucodontaceae > Antitrichia > Antitrichia curtipendula. Next base: position 723,265 of record OX579639.1, on the reverse strand, counting down.
AACAGAGAAAGATGAAAAGGAGACGGCGAGCAGTGTTTCCGCGCCTACATATGTACATATATAAGCATTTGCTTTCAAGGCGAATCAATTTGAATGGACAACAAGCATATATTAGAAAATTAAGGCTTACTATCTCATGCTGCCTTCGGAACTCAAAAGCTCCAAGCGCATCATACCAGAATAACTTACAACCGCCCGCAGTCTCAGGAATCAATGCAAAACCTAATTTAAATTTACACAACAATATAGCATCATATAAGGTAAACTGGTAGAGGATCCTATTTGCGTTACTTCAAGCAATTTCTCGTTTGGAGTGGCTTGCTGAAGGAGAAGGAGATGCATTCCAAAATTTCACGAGGAAGCTAGGTGGAGAAAGAAGAATCATCTGGTACCCAATTTGACAGCAAATCTGCAAATTGTGGAAAAACAAGATCTTACATCCGCTTAGGTAAAACATAAATTTCTTCAGCAATTTCAAAGAGGGCAGTGGTAGACCACGACGTCCAATCAATATGATAGATGAGTTCTTAATGGGTAACATGAGTCTGTGTAGCGTTTCTAGTATCCTCCACCTTGCACAAGGTGCGCGCCAACGTGCTCCCATACTCGTGCTAATTAGGGCAATATATTGCAGATTTAGCACCACAGATGCAGAAGAAGCTTGAACCTGAATTATTTACAAACAACTCCGTCGAATTCTAAGGCAGGGACTGAACAAAACGGCTTGCAAACGGTGGACAAGTGCAGTGTCAAGAGATCTGGCTCGAGTACCAATGGCATGCTGCTAGAGAGCCTTTGGATGACATGATCAATTGCTCTTATTTAACAAGGCCTCGCAAATATGTTCCACATTTAGAGCTGCAGAATCACAGGGTTCGCATGGATTTGCAAACCTTGAACATTTCATAATCGGTTCATTCTTGTGTGTCCAATATTATAGCTTCAGAAATACAGAAATATCAAATGAGGGTCACACATCAATTTGATCCATAACCTAAAGTAATTACAAGTATTTTTCTGTCATGACAAGCCTCCCAAATGTTGGCATATATCTTGTCAAAATTTGTAACTCAATGTTGCATCCCTAAAATTTCCCTGAATCGTATGTCCTCCCAAGTCCACAAATCGATCTCTCGAGCATTTCAGCTGCTGCTCGGATACCACCTGCAGCAGACCAGGTCACCGAATCAGAAACGCGCACAATTCAAATGGAACAAGCAATCTCCGCTTCCTGGGGGTGCAATTCAGGTACCGGATGCAATTTAGCTGTGACCCAAAATGCCAAAAATATGGATGCTTCCATATCTTCAGCAATTGAATAAATCAGTTAGAAAGCTTCAAGGCAACAAAATGTGCCAACAAGCAGGAGAAATCATACCCAATATTTTGAACGATAGAGCTATGTTCTGGAAGTTAATGAACTATTGGCTTCCAAAGTGAACATCAACTTCTAGGTTGGGTTTAACAGGATTGGATTTCATGAGGAATATAATGCTCACCTTCGACGTGCACTGCGTCTCTGCGAGCTAGGGAAGGCTCAGATGTCATCTCCACCACTCGACAACCTTTTCATAATTAGCATAGAAAGTAGCTTCTTTCTCCTTCAATCATGCAGCTGCAAGCTTTGAGTCATCGCTTACCTGCTCGGCAAAGGAAAAGTCAGTTCACAATAACAGGATATGCAATTACTTACGTGTCCTTGAGCAAGCACAAAAGCAGCTCAATTCTTGGTAAAGCTTGGCAGGCATGCAAGCCTGACCCTCAACAAAACTCGGAAGCATCAGCAGCTGCAACTTGACTTGTTAGAACTGATTATCCTCTTGACTGGGAATGATCCAGATTCACTGGAAAATTAGTACAAATTTGGTACAAAACGCAGTCCAGCGAAGACTGGGAATCCTCTCCATATTCGTCTGCCTATATATACACCTATCCCTCACCAAACTCATAGATTGATGACAATTGGTATATTTCATCCTCATCATACAATCCTCATCCTGCAAAGCTCTACCACGAGGATAAACTTTACTCAGCGTCTTCAACTGGCGGACCTGAAGTGCCTGAGACAGCTCGTCCCCACTCTTGAGAAGCCCCAAGATTGGCGATAAACAAAGGACCGTGCTCAGGCCCCGAGCCTTCCCCCTTACGCAAACGATCTTCCACATCCTTGGCCGCGGCTGCCATGGCTTGCTGCAGTCCTCCCTCCACCTTATTCACATTCATGGCAATCCCCATCATGGTCAACTTTGGTTGGAAAGTTTCATTGGTATCCTTCTGTGCAGTCTCTTCCAGATACTCCGAATCTGAATCTTCCTCCAGAATTCCAGCATTCCCTGAATCTTTTCTCTTGGACACTAAATTGGCATTGAAGCCCCATTTCTTTCCGAACAGATTAAACGGAGGATTGGGTGAAGATTCCCCTTCCCTGTAGTCCTTGGAAACTGAATTGCTGCCATCACGACCTGAGTTGCTTGACTCTTCGTCGCTACCGTCTTTCTCCTGACCTTCCTCCTTTTTAATGGAATCTTTAGGACTGGAAACTCTCCCTTTCGACCCTGACTGATCCACGTCCGATGCAGACACCAGCCGCTCGAAAGAATCCACGATGACAGGAAACTTGGGTTGCAAGTGGATCATCCGTCGGCTCCACTGATGCCCCAGCAAAACCCTGTCTGCAAGGTCCATGACTTGTGCTTCTAACACCTTCAAACCAGCAAACTCCACCCCTCCCCCTCCTTGTCCCAATTCTTCCATGAGCTCTTGCACTTCAGGAGGATCCATGAGCCCATCTAACTCATCCTCCGGAGTCTCCCCTCCCCCTCCTCCTGCCAGAGAATCTCCACCACTATTTTCTGACATTTGGCTACGCCGCTGCGCTCTCCGAGCACTGATCAGCATTTCGTAATAGTGGTCTACGGAGTGCCCAATTAGGTTGTCCAGCTGTTTCTTATTGAAGAAGTAGGGCCTAAACCATCGTACTCCTTGGGGAGTACTCATAGCGATTGTTAGATTCCTAGCCGAAAACACGGGAACGCCTTTGAGCCGCTTCGCTGCCTTGCCTCCCCGTTCTTTACGCACTAAGTCCTTCGCAATTTTCACTTGTCGGTGGTCCGCCATGAACTTAAACATTTCCTGCTTGCTTTTGTAATACTTGTAGGCGGCGTCCAGAGAGCAAGGACCGACGGTAGAGCCCGAGATGTTCAAACGCTTCACATACTCTGCAGCGTCTTCTCGATTGAAATAGAATCTAAACACAGGGCCCTTCATGTCTTCGGAAAACAGCAGGTTCATGGCTCGTTCGTAAGCCTTTTCCATGAATTTCATGTAGGGGGGAACCTTGATCTTCTTCAATACGTCTGCAGGTCTCACTGCAATCAACCCACGGCGAGAAGCATCGCACATAGTGTACACCTGGCCAATGAAGGCCGGGCCTTTACTGGCGACCTCCCCCCCATTTGTAACGTTGTCCTTAGCAGCGGGATCCTGGGGTTTAGAAGCAACACTAGACTTCTGGGGAACGGGAACTGAGGAAGTCGAGGAAGGAACAGGGACAATGAGATTATTGAGAGTGAGGAATGGGGCGGGCAATGGAGAAACTATGGGTTTGTATTCGACTAAGCAATTAAGAGCCTCAAATTTCAAAGGTTGGACCGTCCATATGAAGTTCGAGGCCACTCGTTGAACCCAGCTAGAAAGCAAGGCAGGGTTAGGGAACTTGAGGGAGGGAAATTTCGGACCTACAACAGGGCAGAGCTCCTTGTTCTCTCTCCTGTTGCAAATATCCCTGTCGCCAGCCATTACTGGATCCAAATCGAGCAAGTGCGAACTCTGCACTGGTCCCTCTAATGAGAAAACATTCAGTGAGCTTCACCCATTTGTTGGTGTAAGTGAAGCAGCAACATGTGCATTGTTTGTCGACGAGTTCAGGGTTAACGTTGAAACCGACCCTTGCTTGTGATGACCCTATCGCCAATGTCCTCCATACAAATGTCCCTTCTTAAGGTGAGCACCTATACATGTTCTGACGTTCTGTACACCATTGATCGAGTTCGATATTCCATGATACAGCTGCCATCGCAACCACAACAAATCAGTCCACGAGACACGAAAATCTTCTATATCAAATCTGGTGAAAAGTATTGAGACCCAAATTGAGTTTATTGGTCCTTGAGGGCTCAACTCCGGAGTAGCTCTCTCAATCCACTCGAATCGCAGTTCGTAAGATCTTCAAATGCAGAAAAAAACCTAATTCGAGCGATTCTACAAAAACTTGAACTCATCCTTTCGCCCTCCCAGACGAACTAGCTCTCAAATAGTTCAAACTTGTCATTTATTTCTAAACCATTCACCAGATATTCGACTCCATTTCCTTCTCAGGAGAAAAATTGTATCCCGACCAGAGGAGTCTTAGACCAAAATGCTCAATCCAATCCCAAATAAGCACATGAACCCGCGCCCCCACCCCCACCCCCGAGAACCAGCGTCAGACATTTTTTCCCCCTAAACCCCGCAAGAAAATATCACAGACAACTCTCAAATTGCTTCAACTCTTCGTTTTGTTTTTAAACCATTCACCAGATACTTGACTCCATTCCCTTTCCACAATTGCATCGCAAAACGCTAAAACCAAAAGATTCTCAAAAGAAAACATGTCCAATTCTCACCCAAACACTTCCAATCCCAGCTCCGTACATTATCAGCCCTAACACCCAGCCTCAGCGAGATTTTCCTCCTAAAACCCCAAAATTACCAAAAACATCGCACCAGCTCCAAACTCCGCAAAACTGGAACCCTCAAAAGACTTTACGACATAAATTTCTTTTCAACCATTCACCACATATTTCTCGCCATTTCCTTCTCAGGACTATGCTTGTATCACAAATTCAAAAGACCTAAAGATTCGCACGTCCAATTCTCCCCCGCACACAGACACACTTGCAATCCCAGTTTTGTCCATTAAAACCCTAAGAGACAGCCTCAGTGACATTATCCTGCTAAAAAAAACAAAATTGAACAAAAAGTCTCATCAACAAGACAGCAGCGTACCATCCAAGAAACGCGTTCTTTCGGGCTCGCACAGAGAAGCTCCGCGACTAACCCTTCATGGCTGGCTCCCCAAACACGAATTGGTGCAAACTTCAAAGTTCAAGACTACCAAACAAGCTCCAGCAAATCGAGCATCCAAAGTGGGATCAACAGAATCCAAGCAGATGGAGGGATTTGGGGTCACGGATTGGGATGTGCGGCACCTCGAAGCCAACGCCGCAGGCCATGCAAAGGGCACGGGGGAGGGGAGTCTTGGATGAGAAACGGAGGATGAATGATTGTGTTCGCATCTAGTTGTCGGAGAGGTCTCGCAAGCCCTGCGCCATCCGATCTGCCTGCCATCGAATCCATCGTTCATTTCATTGGGAGTGCCCGGTGTGAGGTGGCGTCCCCAATGAAGCAAAATCAGACCAACTCCATTCCAGGGTGGGTTTTTTTTTTCATTTTTTGTGAAGTGCCAAAGTGGCGATATAAAATGTCATAGTCGGTGGTGCTCGAAATTTCAACATTCATCCACATATTAGATAGAAAAGATCACATTAGCATATATCACATATCTATAATTTCGTTTCCATTCACAATATGGCAATTCCATCTAAGATTTATTTTTAATTTGAAGTTTTATGGTGAAAAACTTCATGGTTTTTTGTCAATTTCTAGCTAGATTATTTTTTTGGTGCATTCTGGCACTATAAAGCCGGAAATAACCTTGCTCCATTCACTACTCAATTCCATTCCTTACTTTTGGCCCCAATTCCATCTACAACAACATCCAAATTTGTTCATTTTTTGGGATAAAATCAGTGAATTAATGCCTACAAGGGGTAACATGCCAATCCTTTATTGGTAAGTACTTAAGCAGTTATGGGTTGTTTATAGGACATTTATGACTTTTTTGTAGGTGATTTTATAATTTTAGGGCATACCACTTTGTAAATTTACAAAAATTACAACTATAATCAAACAATTATAATTCTACTTGGGTTTGATTTGTAAAACAAGCGCACACCTCTAGAAAAATATGTTCTCTCTTGGAATTGGCCCCAAGATATTCATATTGCAAATCGGGGACACCACCATGATATCAATGTACACTTCTTGAAATGTACACACATTTTGGATGCAATGAAAGAAAAATGTACCTCTACGTTAGAAGTCTATTTTACAGCCCAAGAGCTTTATGATGACCTACCTTAGTGAAAACTATGAAGGGTTGCATTATTTATTTTGTGTGTGGAATTGGGGTTGAAAGGATTGGAATTGGGTTGAAGTGTCACAATTTTACAACTTTAAGAAAGACTACCATGAAATTTAGACATATAGCAACAAGTTCATTTAGACATTCCACAATTTGAAAGGATGCTTTTGGATAATCATTGGGAAGTCCAAAAAAATACATTAGCATCCAAGTGGTCAAGAATAGTCACCTTCTAGGGACAACAATGGAAGTTATATGTTTTTGCTTTAATCACCTATAATGTGTCTATTGTTATTGAGAATTGAGTACCAAAATACATGGAAAAAAAACTTTTATTTTACCATTGTATTGCAAAAAGATAACCATAAATCCAATTAGTCAAAGTATATGCAACATTGAACTAAAGGAACAACAATGAGTCATCTTAACTTAAATGCAACATTTTGTGACATTTTTTTATGATCCCACTATTTAAAGGATTAAATGACCAAAAAATTTGATGACATTATTAGCAAAAATCAAGAGAAATGAAAACCAATTGGTTTAATAATTTTTGGATGCTTTAATAATATATCACAAATTTTCAAAGTTGAAAACATAGGAACTAGACTCACCTTGAATGACCCTCTTTTTTGCACAAAATCGGTCTTTTGTTGCTTAAAAAAATTCTCACCTCTTATTGGTTGCTTTTGAAAAGTTGTTGTGGTTTTGAGTCATAGAAGTTTTCATTTGAGACCATTTTTTAGGTGTTGGAGAACCATACATGTCACAATTAATTGGATGCACTTATATAACCTTGCAACAACATTTTGGGGGTAGGCAAGCCTAGAAAAAAACCAAATTCATGTCCTAGTGTGACTACAATCTAAAGGCATACTTCCATGCACCTAGAAGTAATCAAAACTTGCTTAAAAGACAAAAAATCAATGGAATTCTACATGAAAATGTAAAATAGTGGCCTCCAACAATAAGGGGGGCATTCCATTAAAGTCTGAATTATAATGTAGTAATAATAGTAAGATAATTAAAAAGATAAAATTTTATAAAATTTTCATAGTTTTTGTCACCTCTTAATTTTATAATTTTATAATTTGAAGCAAATGTAGACACTTTTAACTTTGTTATGATTTATTTTCTATAAATTGTAAACAAAGCTAATTTTTTTTATAGAAACTGTATAATTCCATTTAGTTTGGCTTAGCAATTTTACAGACTTTTTGAATTATACTTTTTAACTTTAAGAATCTACTTCATTGAAGGTTGATGGCAACAACACTTCAGCATTCTCAACAATGTCTTTAAGTTCACAGAACTAAGTGTTGTAGCTAGAAACTACACTTGATAAGCTTTAATTCATTAGTGGGACTCAAATTCAAGAAACATCATTTTCATGGCTAAAATTCACGTCAAGAACATATAGCAAAAATTGGTCAAAATACACTATGAGTGGAATCTATAGATTAAGCATCTTCTTCTTTAGAAAAGTCAATAATACCATAAATGAAGGAATTTTCAATAGTATTCACTAGAAATACACTCAAGTACCTTCACCCCCCCCAAAATGGATGAAAAAATATTTTTTTCCATCCTATAGTCTAATGTGAGGTCATCCATTGCACTTAGTGTTTGCAAATAGCATTACAAGGTTAAAGTGAAGAAAACAAGTTTCTTTGCCAATTTCTTTTATTTTGACTCTCCTTAACTTCAAATATGTGCACTATTAATTATGAATTTTTAATATTTAATATTGAAGAATTGAATTGAAAGTCTTCAAAAAAGACTCGAAAAAAGCATTTAATTTTCACACATTAAGAAATTGTTAGGTAGAAGTAGGTTGAAGATTGAAGGAAAAACTACACCATTAATAGCTAAAAGATGGAATTGAGGGTCATTGCAAAAAAGACTAGTCCTATTTCAAATCACAACAAGGATAGACCTTCTTGTCATCTTCTGTAACGTTTGAAGCATAAACCTCATGACAAGTTTGAAATTTTTATTGGAGATGTCTAACTTAATGGTAATCAGATCCTTTATTTTTCAAAAATTAAAAACTATCATTTTATTATTAAGAATAATGTTTTTAAACTTGTCACACTATGAAGTTTAAGGGGATTTACTACGTTTGGAGTCCCCAAATTTAATGATCTAGAGCTTAAATATTTATGGTCTATTGCATAGTAGAAAAGCATACTCCTACCAAAGGAAATTTGAACATATATTATTTTGTGTCCTCTACATGAGTGCAAACAACACTTCTATCAGTGTGTGCAATTTCTGAACAATGAAGATCATGGTTCTAAGATCAATCTTTTAGTGAAATCTCATCACTATGAACTCTTCCCATATGGAATTTTTTTAATTTTTTTAAGAATCATTTTCCTATTTCTTACAATTTAATATGTGAAAATATAGTGATGGTAACTATTTTCATGAGATTTTGCACTTTTATGGGCAATTTCATTAAAATGGCAATATTACATATGCCACTTTGATGGTGTGCCATTTTCACCATCTAGGAGAGGTATAGATTTTAGAACAAGCATTTTGAACCATCTAAGACAAATATAGATTTAGAACAACCGTTTTGAACTGTTTTTATGCCATTTAAAAAATATATCACCATTTTAATGAAATTGCCCATTTTTATTTTTCTCCTACTTAAAGAAATTTTCTATGATTCCTATGTAAATAAAAAATACAACCTATGAGGAACCAATTTTTAAAATTTTAACTTTAAGTTTTTGTGGGACTTTTTTTAATGCCTGCCAAACTAAAATTTGAGGACATTGTGCAATAACTATTTCTCTCGGGCACCAATTGAAAAGAATAATAATATTCTCCCAAAGCTAATGTATTTTTCTACCTTTATAAAAGTTTCAAAACATCACAATATATATTGAAACTTTAGGAAGGTAATGGCACGACATGGGTTCCCAAAAGGACTATCTTGCTAAAATACTGTCATTTTTTGACTCATTCAATGTGTGCTAGAAATTACACAATTTTTGTTTACATGAATTTGATAACAAATTCTTAAGAAAGTTGTAATATTCTATCCAAAATACTATTGAGCAGGAAAAATTGAATAATTTTGATATTCATTTTCATTCCTTTGTTGTCAAATCCGGAAACTGTCCTAATTTCAGATTTGAGGCAAAAGGAACAATCTAGAATATCAATTTACTGGAAAATCATTCATAAACATGATAATTAGCTAAAACAATGTTTGAGGCATATCCATGTTTAATTTTAATTCTTAATTTGATGTATTACTATATTTCCTTATTTATGACAACTTTCAAAAATCACAAATTTTTCACAATTTAAAAGGAATATGATTTCATAACATCTTCCTCCTAAAATCATATAATATACTTAAATACAAACTTAATAAGGTGCATGCCTTGTTATAATAGAAAACCTTAAATTACATAATCCTTTCACCACTATAATGCGATTAGGTGTTGAATATGTTAAATTAGGAAAAAACTCAGTTGTAGAATTTGACGTATGTAGTACATGATTGTGATGTACCAATATAACATCTATAATACCGTGTAATTTTTGTAATTTTTCAATACTAATTTCATTTCAAGAAGGACATTTTTCTAAAGTCCGGAGAATCTTAGAAGTAATACCCATATTGTGCCATTGCCCAGGAGCCTATCCACAATCCATATTGTTCCCTTGGGGAACAATTGGATTTTAGGGATTAACCCCTAAAGAATTGTTGTCCCTTTTAGGGATCAAATGGAATTTGGGGCAGGTATCTAAGGGTTGAATTTTTGTCATGATTTTTTTAAACTTTTTTGAAGATAGAAAAATTGATTAGCTTCATGGGAATATAATTTTTTTCAATTGGTGTTTGGGAACAAAAGTTATGCCTAAATAAGCTCAAAACAAAAGAAAGGGTCCGGGTAGCAAAAAAAAATTTGAATTTGAATTTGAATTTTTCTCATAGATTATATTTTTTGTCTACATGGAAAGATTTTATTCACTCCATTTGGATTTGTTACGAGAAAGTTATGGACAATCTTGTTTTTTAGACAATCAGAGTATTTTCTTAAAAAAATAACTTGTAGGATTTGTTTTCTGAATGCAATTTTTTCAATTTTTTCAAAAAAAAGGTCCACATAGTTTAAATTTACTTCCTTGAACAATCTCACCATTGGGATTCATGCATTTTAATTCCATTACAGAGATATTAATAATGTAGATTTTTCTTCTACCTCATACCTACTTCTACTTCATAATTTTTTTAAAGAATTTAAATTAAGTTTTTTGGAATTTTTTTTTTTTTCCTAGACTCTCCACTCAATTCCCCACAGTAAAGATTTTGAGCTCAAAACTTTGTAGTGCAAAATATTTAACTTAAGAAGGTTCAAAGTCATTCAAATCATCTAGTCCTGCAATGTGTTGAAAAACTTGTTTTTTTTCCACTTTAAACACATATATCTTGCAATCTGTGTGGTCAAAATTTCTGAAATTTTTTCCACACATTCTAATACTAACTGGGTGTAAGATCCTACAGTTACATGTGCAAAAAAAATTCAATTTCTTTTACCCTTTCCTAGTTATAGAAAATGGGAGTTTTGAATGTTTTTGAATGCAAAATCACGTAGAATTCTATAATGTCCTGCACAGCCACGCACACAGGAAGCTAATCGATTTCGTAGCTAGCTAGCCGATCAGATTTAATTTGGAAACAAATCACACCAATCTGATCAAGAAATAAACCAGCTCGTCCAAACAGACCCACGATGTGTCCAGCATTCGGTGAAGCGAAGGGGATGCCTGATGCCGAATTGCCGTAAGGTCCATACGTCGTCTTCTTGTTGGTGATGAACTTGATGGATAAAATCAGGTCTTTCACGAAAACATTCTCTGCATGCGCAGGGCCGTGCGTGCCCGTCACTTGCACCAGATACTCATCCGGGGAATCCAGAGGGATCTGCACGTACAAAATATATAATTATTGTCACCGACAGTCAACTAGAATGTGTATATATATGTATCGGTCATGACAGTACGTCACACAACTTCACATGCATGAAACTGATCGAAGGCGACGTCCGATCGACGATTAATTAGTACCTGGCAGTCTGAAATCCATGCCGCTGCTGTAGTACGTGTTTCTTTCTCAGTGCAGGACTGTAATTACCAAAAAAAAGAATTGGCTTTTTACTAAGTTATTTCATTACAAGAATGATGAATGTGAGATGAACTTACGGTAGCACAGTCGCCACTCGTGCATGTACCGTGTACGGCTCCCACAAATTGTTCGCAGCCTTGAAGATATGTGACCTGCAGCTGGGCAACCAATCGGCCTTTCAAGTAAGTGACCTTAATTTGGGAGATTTCACCGCGGCCCTCATAGAAGGCATCTCCTCCTTGTCCTCCGAAGTTTGCAACTTCCACCGCTGAATGCGAGGGTGGTGCTCCCCCGACGAAGGCACCAAGCTGATCGAGGGCCCAGCCCGATCGGCCGTAGAAGCCCAAGATCTGGGCGTCGGGGCGCGTCTGGAATTGGTCTCTTGAGACATTGCCAAACGGCCCGTAAACTGCCTTGTTAGTGCTGAAGCATAGTGATGTCACCCACGTCAAGTTGTTGTATCCCAAACCGGTAGTTCCCGTCACTTGGGCCAGATACTCATCGTAACCAAACACAATCTGCAACAAGATGATCCCGAAGACGATTAGTATTTTAGTGTGGCGTCAATTAGCCCCGCTTTCCATCCTACTATTTCCTTTCAAGTGTCAGTCATTCGCTACATACCAACTCAGAGCCAAGGCCATGCTGGCCATGCTGGAGAATTAGTAGAAGCCTTTTCCCAATAATTATCTAAATATGGAGATAGTAGGTACCTTAACCTACCCCAAATGAGAGCAGATTAGGTTCCAAGAACTGTGATCCATGTGCTCAAGAAATTTGCTAGCACTAGATTGCCCAACTTGTTCCCGGAACGGGATCTTCGGTACTCTCACAATGTTAGTTCGAATTGAAGTGTGATGGACTTCATATCTGACTTGACTTGTGAACAGAGTAGTGTTTGCCACAATCAGGTAACCGGCTTAAGATGAATTGTGACTGAACTACACTAACAAATTAACCAATGAAGTGCTGAGAAGTCTGTACGATATATACAGGTACAATGACCCTGAGTGATACACTTCTGATCAGCAGCACTTCGAAAATTGCAAAGCATTAGTGTAAGATATGCTTGCTCAGCCTTTGCAATGTGTTCAAAACTGTAAGTTAAATCCCCAACACCCCAAAACCAATGTACCGTTTTTGTGGTGCCTTTCAAGCTGCCACCTCCACCATGTCTGGATGCCAAGAAGCCCTGGCTGCCTCGATCATATGTCACATTCAGAGAGATAATGGCGGCGCGGTCGTACTCCACGTCGATTTGTTTGATCTTGTCTGCTGGGGCATCGTAATACACGTTGCCTCCGTTGCCTCCCCAGGGTCCGTCCGGTTCCAAACTCGTGTCAGAGTGAGAGAAGTCCGTGAAGGTCCCGAAGCCGTCGATTAACCTTCCAGATCTACCGAAGAAACCCACCACCTTGCCCTGTGGAGAGCTCTGAAACCGCCTCCCCACCACCGCTCCATAGGGGCCGTAGGTGCTCTTGGTGGTGATGAAGGTGAGCGATGTGACCACGTCAGTTGCTTCACCTCCTGCAGGAGCAGTTGTTTCTTTCACTAGCATCAAACGCTCCCCGTGGCGAAAGTCCAGCTTGATCTGTATTCATGCCCACACAGTAACACATTCCACTTGGGAATTAGTTCCACAAGCAAGCGGTCAATGTGTCGCAAACAGTGATCGACTAGCTGCATGTTTCGGTTCACTGCGAGTCATATATCGGTAAATAATAATAAGATAATATATGCTGATCAACAACGTAGCCATGGATTGATGTAGCAAGAGGAAGTCCAGGTTCTTGAGTTGGGGACTACTGTATCACCTTTCGATGTGAGTATTTTCGCACTCTGAACGATAGGTACCAAAATCCAAAACAGTATGAAACATTTTGTAAAAATGTAACATGTAATAATCTGAATGATCGACACACTCTAAAGCAATGAAAGGATCAATAGGGAAGTTGAAGTGGGGCGTTGCGTACCTCAGCAACTTGTGGACCCTTCCATCCGTGTTGTGCAGCACTGAAAACGTCGGTGGTTTTCTGACGGTAGTTGGCCTGCACCGACCAGACCACCTCGGATGAATATGATATTGTTATTTGAACAACATCGCCGACTCCGTCATAGAATGGAGTTCCGCCTGGACCCTGGAGAGGTCTCTGAGGTACCACCGAGGGATGAGCCATGTTGACGATGATGGGTCGTTGTTGCAGGTGAGGGTATGATTGACTGCAGCTAGCGCCGGCTCTACAGAACGAGGTAGACTGGATGTTTTACTGGATGAAGTGCCCACTAGTTGAGTGTCGGAGAGACGTAATGCAGAGAAAGTCCTGAATTGCAGTCGAACCTAACGCGCACCATCAATTTCCTCATTCCACAGCATATATATCATTATTACTATGACACTCCTCCTCCTGAAGCAAGCCCGTCTCAAATTAATCGCTCAGACATCAAGTTCATGTCTTCACTCACAAACATCAAAGAATCAGCAGAACTCAAAATATGGAACGAGAGAAACTGAAAAGCGGAAGCCAAAGACTAAGTTAGAAATGGTCAACTCAACCTGCGGTATTGTAAAAAATCTTGAGCAAAATCAAGGTGCTTTTGAAGGGAGGAGAAGGACTTGACTGTGGAGGATCTCGTCTCTGTAACAGCAGGAGCAGGTGGCGCGGAGCCTTAGCCTGGAAACAAACGTTGATGACAGTGATGTTGCCGTAATGGGATTTTCGCTGAATTCAGAGCCTCTCGATCGCATCAGAGCTTCAGGGCATCGCTCGGGGTCGTTGTGCTTGCGCAACTGGCGACGAGCGAAGATGATGGCCTGATCGTCAGTGAAGACGTTCCACAGTCCACCACATGCCAGGAGTAAGAACTTGTCGTCTCGCATAGGAATGGGGACCTTAAGTCTGGCTATTGGAGCCCATCACCCCTTTTGTGTAGGGTGGAGAATGAGAATGGAGAGTAGAGCTGCGATTGAGGATGCGGCGGCAATAAAGCAGCGCGCGCGCATTCGCAGGCAGTCAGCAGGATCAGTCAGGGTTACCGGCTGGACTGATCATATGCGGTTGAACGAAACTCTGACGCTCTGCATCCTGCTAGTTTCGGAAATCGGAGAGCCCCAGCATCATAAGACACAGGCTAATTAGCAGAGCAATCGTAACTAATTATAAATCCACATCACTGAATAATTTGCAGGCTGCACTGAATACATTGGTCACGTATCGCATCTGCCTTCATTTTTCTGTAAATTGAAAAAGATTGTTTTTGTTTTTGTTTAAATTGTGGGTTTTTGTTTTGTTTTGTTTTGTTTTTTTTGGGGGGGGGAGGTGCGACGTCGTCGTTGTGGGTTGATGAGTTTCGTGTGATGCAGGTCATGCCTTCTGTTGCAATTCACCGACAACAGGTTTCGATCAGCTTGTTCATGCTTTGACGATGGGCGTGGAATTCATGGCCTTCAGCAATGTACAAACAGTGTACATTTGAGGAGGTGGGTCATATTAGAGTCCTATGTCATTTCAACTTCAAAAATTCATAACTAGTTTCAAAAAACTCCCCAAAAAATGAAACAACTTGAGTTAGATGCCATTGCTACCTGTCTTTCAAGGAAAATGTACTCAAAAATATTTCATGAAGCTTCACCTTCCCAAGATGGAGTTTCAGCTTATAAATGTGCCATTTATGGACCTCCTAGTACCTTATATAATTGAAGAGACGAGAGTTTGTCCCAATTGCGTCTTTAAGTTTCTGTTTCCATCATTTTAATCATTAGGAAGCACCGACCATTAAGTAATTCCCCTATTATGTTCTCACGCAACACAATTAATCCTAAACAATTCGGCATGACCCCAGGAGTAGGACCCTCTAAGAACATCTCCACCGGTTCACTATAAACAGTCCCTTCAAAGGGTTTCCCGTGGCCTCAAGCAAAACAAGGACCCACCAGTTGCGAATTTCAAGAGATTTTGTAACTGACCTCTCCAAAAATCGCTTGCTGCACTGCAAGCTATAGGGCCCTCCCATGTTTGGCGTTGGCTATATTTGGCAGGAACACTGACAAGAAGGACCTCAATTTGTGGGCACAATCCACCCCAACCAATGAAGTTATTGGCCACAAGAATGTTCATCAATGCTGTACGCAAGCTATGGGTGCTTTCAACTGTGGTGTTCAACAGTCAATGTTTATTTTCAAATTTTGCATCGGAATCTGAAATTTGTGGAGTCGCCCGGTGGGAGACCGGCAACAAGGCGGGGCCTTCCTCTTCCCTGACACACGGCATTCACTGTTTGGCGTGTCCAATTTAACGTGAACCGGTGGAGATGCTCTAAGCCTCGAGCGTAGTTACTATTGTTAATGACCAGGATTTTTAATATTCTCACCAGCAAATCAGAGAGGATTTCAACGCCCCAGAGAACGCATTAATTGTATTCCTTATGCAAAGAGTTGTAAAGGTTCAATATTGGTAGATGGATTCGCGTTCTGCTGTTCATTGTTTTGCTTGAGAACATAATTATTTACTGGGTGTGGCAGTTAGGTACCTCCACCTTAGAATTCAACTGCCCCTGCACTTAATTGCTGTAATATTGATTTGCTTTTTTCATTATGATCAGATAGCTGAGATTAGAGGCTGTTGAAGTGATGTACGTGGAAGAGTTCTGGCAATGAAATTTTCCGTTCTGCTAAGGTAGGCACCCCAAAAATGGCACCTGACCTTAAAGTGCCATCTACAGGTTGTGTACATTTTCAAAATCAGTTATGTACCTATGTGGATGGAGCACTTTTAGAAACAAACTTTGACCCTTAATAACTTTTGCATACGGTGTCCAAATGCCACGTTCTCTGGTGCGTTGGAATCTCCTTTCACTTGCCAACAAGAATATTTGAAAATTTTACCAGTCTAATAGTAGTAACTAGTCTCAGTAGCAAAAGTGGCGTTTTTGGGTGTACCCACCTTAAGAGTAATCGCTATTGTTTTGCAGTGTCTGCATGGTCTAACTAGTTTATTTGTTAGTTATATTAGTAGTAGTTTTTTTTTAAGTTTCAAATCCAAGGGCGACCTTCGAAGTCCCCCACCACAGATATCCACAATGGTCATGAATGTTGGATTGAGTGATGAGAAGGCATTTTGCCGCTCAGGCCGGCCAAGAGTCATTCCGGTCTATCATGACATCGTATTGACATCGCGGGAGCTGCAAGGATGGGGAATTTCGTTAAGGTCTGCTTCACACTATTAATGACTAAGTTGAGAGGTCATGGGATTGAGTGGTCAAACTTTGTTGAGAGTCCAAAAAAATGAGCAATAAATAGGCAATAAAATATAGGAATTGGAGCCTTCAGTCGGTCATAGTGTGAAGCCTCCAAAGGCCAACTCCAAAGTCCAAACCCTTTGCAATGAACTCCCACAGCTTCTCAATTTGGATGGCCAAAGTGTGAAGCTTCCAAAGGCCAAGCCAAAGCCCAAACTCTTCGCAATGAACTCCTGCCTACCAGTCTAACGGTTGAGATCTTGTCATAAGTTGATGGTCCCTTGACCATAGTTTGGGTCTCCATTTTTAGTCGACCCAAACTTTCTTTGAGAATCCGTCGCCATGTAGGCAATTTATTGCCATGTAGATAGTTGGAGGGGAATGGCCTTTGGACTTCTGCCTTCTAACATGAAGGGTCAAGAGGCCAAACTTTTGGTTTTTTGAAATTTGATCGGTGGAAACCCACGGCCTCTTGACCTTTGGCTATAGTGTGAAGTGACCCTAAAATGGTAGAATTCCATGTCTCATTTTTAGATTGTCCAGATTGAACCATGAAACTATCATCTATGATCAGTATAGATTTCAAAAATTTAAGACTACTATAGATTTTAGACCCGCATGGTCTCAACTGTAAAAAAAACTGCCAAATGAGCATAATTATGCCATTGTAACGACATTCCCAGGTATGCTATGGATGAGATTGATTGCACCAAACAGTTCATGGCGCCTTAGTTTGAGTTCGTAGTTGATTATTTTTTCACCTTCGTTCTGATAACTCTTGCACTAACTTAAACAAGAGATACATTCAACCGTCTTGCAAGCTGGCTCACCTGGAGGATGCCAGTCAACATGGTAATTTTTTTTCTTTTTCCTTTTTTTTGAAACAAATGGAACGGAAATTTCATTGCCAGCATGCTCATTCCAATATGACTATTAAGGTAGTATGCTCTTGAAGTGCCACTGACCTTAAACCGCCATCTATACCCTGTGTACATCTCCAGAATCAATTATGTACCTATGTGGAAGAAACGCTTTTAGAACCAAATTTTGTTCCTTAACCCCTAAAGGACCAGCTTGCAGAATTTGACAACATAAAAAAATTGGGCAGGTACATGTGGCCACAGATTTACAAGTTTGAGGCTGAAATTTTAATAGAAGTTTTGGACGAGGAGTACCTTCCATTTGAACTAAATTTTATGACATTTGGAAATACGAGTCAAAAGTTATGGCCTAATATGTTACTTTTTTCTCGGCCGGGCAATCCGGGCAGATAAAAAAATCACTTTTTTCATAAACAAAAATTTGAAACTAGTTTTCCAGAGTTATCTATGCGTGGAAAGCTTTTAATCATTCCATTTTGACCAATGAGTCAAAAGTTATGAGGAGTTTTAGTTTGCGGGCAGTTTTGGAATCTCTACTCTCAAATAAACTTTGAAGTCTTTTATCTTACTCAGTTTTCAATATTTTTTGAAAAAAATAAAATCATAGGATGTAGATTGTTTATTACAACATTTCAACCATTGGGATTGGCATTTTTCAATTTCATATCTAAATTCTTAACAATTTAGTATTTTGAATCATTCTCTACTTCATTCTACTTACTATTTTTTTTCCTATATGTTGTACAATTCCAAATGATGTGAAATTTTTCAAGCATGTAGCCAACTTGTTTAGGAAAAAGAATCCAAAGAAGCACCACCATTTTGGACATTTTTTCATTAAAAAAATGTGAGCTTGTGAAGTGCAGCTGCCCTGTTTTTCGCAGGGTCAAAAAAACAATTTCAGTGATTTTGAATGCTTTATATCTTGCTATCCACGCAGTGGAAATTTCTGAAATTTTTACCACATATTCTCAAGTCAGCATACTACAAGATCCTACAGTTACATGAGTCAAAATTTTATTTTTTTCAAACATTTGGTACTTGTACTAAAAATGACAGTTCTTGAGCGTTTTCAGTGAAAACATAGAGTCACGAAACTTTAGGGGTTAATAACTTTTGCGTACAGTATCCAAATGTCCCATTCTTTGGTGTGTTGGAACCTCCTTTCACTTGCCAAGAAGAGCATATGCAAATTTGACCAATTTAATAATAGTAATAACTAGGCTCAGTAGCAAAAAGTGGCGGTTTGGAGGTACCCACCTTGCAATCAGTGTGTGACCTGGCGCATAGAAGAGCTCAGTGATCGAGCACTGAAGAAGGTGAACATTGAATTTGCCAAGCGGAGAACTGTCAGGAATTCCTGGAGACCTCTGCAAAGACGGCCCATAAATGTCGAGGCCGGATGGGAGTGGATTACGTACGGATTCCCTGCACTCCTGAGACCTTTTCTTTTACGATCACGTTTGAATTTGTGTCTCCTGACGCAAAATCGTTTGGACTCTGCATTCAGAGCATCCCCACAGCAACACGCTGAAGCAACACTTTGAAGCAAATCAATGAAGGAAATTCCTCATTATTAGAAGATCAATGGTGCAGAACCTTTAGAGTGTTGCTTCTGCGTGTTGCTGTGGGGATGCTCATGCATCAACACTTCAACAGTACTGCTGATGCTGAGATCTATCCGAATCAGAAATTGCATGAGCTATAGGAGGGAATATTTGAGGTCTCTAAAGGTGCAATCACACGTGCTCTCAGTTCTAAGGCGGTTTAGTTTTGAGAGGCAGTCAGATAACAAAAATGTTTGGTTTTTATACAGGCAGTGATATTAACAAAGTTTTTCAATATTAGGCAGTTTAGACCATGATTGTGTGCTTGGGTATTTTACGATGCATAAGTGGATGCTTTGTTGGGAAGAGATTTAACGCCCCGCTTGTCCCCTCAGGGGACAATTTGGGTCCGGGTAGGTTCCTATTGTCTCAATTTGAAGTGAATTTTTTTGAGATTTTTTGAGGTTGTGTAGCTTTGCAAGAGCTTTGTGGATACATAATTTTTGTTTCAATCGGATGCCGGATGAAAAAGTTATGGCACAATGAGCAAGAAATGGAGATTGGCGGGCAACCCAAAAAAATTACAAAAAGTCAAAATAATTTTTTTTGAATTTAAAAAAAATAATATTATGTTTTTACCTGTACGTGAAGCTTTGATTCATTCTATTTGGACTAGGGATGAGAAAGTTATGGACAATCTTAGTTTTTTGGGGCAATTTAAGCATCTTCTTGAAAAAAAACATTTTGTTCAACTTTGAATGCTAATATCTTCCAATCTGTACGGTGAAATTTGATGAAATTCTCACTGCATGATCTCAGACAAGTTAAGTACAAGATCCTACGGTTAAATTAAAAAAAAAAAAACATAAAATTTGATTTCCTTAAGTGAATACAACAGAAGTGGTGGTTTTGAGTGGTTTGGGGCAGAAAACACCCTTAGGGCTTTAGGGGTTAAGAACAATTATGAAGAAATGAAGTGTCGCAATTTTTCTGAACTGAATTCTGCGGGATATGAAGAATATGAGGCATAATTTCCTTCATAACAACGAATCCTCTTATTTCCTTAACACCTAAAAGACTGTTGTCCCTTTGGAGGACAAATGGGATTTTGGGCAAGTACCTACGGGCTGAATCTTTGTTGTGATTTTTTGAAACTTTGTTTGAAGATAGGAAAAACTGATAAGCTTTGTAAGAATATAATTTTTTCTCTCTATCGATGCCCAGGAACAACAGTTGTGACCAAATAAGCTCAAAACAAGGAACGGGGGGCAGCCTCTGCAGCAAAAAAAAAATTAAAAAATTAGAATTCTTTTTAATATTTTTTTCTCGTAGAATAAATATTTTTCTATCTGGAAAGCTTTTATTCATTTCATTTGGATTTGTTATGAGAAAGTTATGGACATTCCTGATTTTTGGATCTGAATGCAATTTTTCAAATTTTTCAAATTTTTCTTTTTGTGCATGGTTTAGTTTACTTACTAAAAGAATCTCACCATTGGAAATAGTGCATTTTAATTCCATCTGAAATATATGAATATTTTAGATTTTCCTTCTATCTTGTACCTACTTTTACTTAACAATTTTTTTAAGAATGATAGTTAAGTTTTTTTGAATTTTTTTTTTCTTAGGCTCTCAGCTCAATTCTTTACTATAAAAATGTTGTAGTGCAAAAATTTTAAGTTAAAAATGTTTGAAGTCAAAAAATCTAGTCCCACAATGTGCTGAAAAACTTGTTTTTTTCACTTCAAATGCAAATATCTTGCAATCTGTGCAGTCAAAAATTCTAAAACAATTTCTACACATTCTTATACTAGTTAGGTGTAAGATCCTATGGTTAGGTGTGGAAAAAAAAATTACTTTTCAAATTGTTTTACTCTTTGCTCTAGAAATGGCAGTTTTGAGAGTGTTTTTTGCCAGAAAAAAGGCCTTGGGCATTTAGGAGTTAATGGGGAATTTCATAAAAATGGCCTAAAATCGTTTTTAGACCACCCGTTTTGAACTAAAAAAGTGCCATCTGGGATAGGTATAGATTTAAAATTTTTAAAATTTTTATAGATTTTAGAATTGGTTTAGATTTCAAACTGGACAGTTTGAATTGTGAAAGTACCATCTAGGACAGGCGTAGATTTGAAACATCTATCAATGATGTAGATTTCAAACTTCTAGGATTGTTGTACGTTTCAAATCGTCTGGTCTAAACTACAAAAACTATCCAAGTTATGGAATTTCGCCATTTTAACAAAATTGCCCATCTTAGATGAATGAACTCTAAGAGCGGTACTAGTTAGTACTCCTCAAAACCGACCATTTTAAAGCCATACCGCAAGCATTAAGGTGAAGACACCCTAAACCATCATTGTACCCAATTCCATCATGATGTACCAAGGGTGCACATTTTCATATTAAGAATGTACTTTGTTGGTACATGGTGATGGAACTGGGTACAAGGATGATTTAGGGTGTTTCCACCTTACCAAGTGAACTACACTAAAGATGATATTTAGTGTTGAGTGACATTTAGTGTTTTTACCCCCCTACTAGCTACAACACTAAATCTGAACTTGTCCACAATTAGTGTTAGACTTGAATGTGCCGGCTGCAAACTTCAGAGCCTTGTAACTTTTGCAAAAATTCTTCAAGTAAGGAAAATGAGATGTTTTTCGGCATCTACAGTTTTTGTAGATGCCGAAAAACATCTCATTTTCCTTACTTGAAGAATTTTTGCAAAAGTTACAAGGCTCTGAAGTTTGCAGCCGGCTAGCCCTAATCGGTCCGATTCTGTCCGTGAACAGTGATATTCCGTCTGATATGACAACTCTGGTTCACATTTAGTGTTTGAATTGACTTTTAATGTTACTTACTTTCATAGGGTAATTGGCTTTTAGTGTATGCCTTCGTATTTAGTGTACAAGACACTAAATATCATCTTTAGTGTAGTTAGAATGCTTGGAAGCTATTGTCATGTGTGACTGCTTACTTATTTGATATTTGATATGCTAAAACTTCCTTATTTGTTAAGTAAAATTAAAGGAGAGAATCATATATGTGAGCAATCTGTAATTTGAGTAGTCCATGTGCTACAGTTGTGATCATGGTTTGTCAGTGTTACGTGAAAAAAGGACCTCTTGTGGTTTATTTATGTGGTAATCAGTATTATCTTTTCACAAGCGCTCTTATATACTCGTGTGAATGTACCTTAACCCCTAAAGGCCCATTAGTGGTAGTCACAGCTTGTTCAAGGTGCGCGTGAACAATGGAGATCTATGTGGTGGCGACGTAGGGTTGGCTTCTTTTTACCGGAATATTCTTAGCGTGATATTGATTGTTCACCTTCAACATCCACCTCTGGAGGTGGATGTTGAAGGTGAACAATCAATATCACGCTAAGAATATTCCGGTAAATTCTTAACTTTCCCTTTTGAACTCCCACTTTGACCTTTGGACTTCTAATTTCGTCTTCATTTCACCTTTTTGGCTCCAAAAAGGACTCCAAGGTAACTCCATTATCCATTCTCCACATTCTACCTCAAAGAGGGTGGTCATAGCTTCTTCTAAAAACGTGGCTTCTCATTGGCTACTACAAACATACTCCGCTATTGAATCTCCATTGTTCACATGCACCTTAAACAAGTTGTGACTACCACTATTGTCCCCTTCGGGAGTTGAATGAATTTCGGGTAGATTCTTATGATCTCAATTTTTAATGAAACTTTTTGAAACTTTCTCATAAGATAGAAAATTTATTAGCTTTGTGGGAATATAATTTTTTATTTCAATTGGTGTCTAGGAGCAAAATTTATGCCATCATAAATATAATTTTCAAGTTATCGGGTAGAAAAAGAAATCCAAAAAAACTTGAAAAAAAAATTTAATTTTTTTTTTATAGATTGTATTTTTGTCTTCATGTGAAGCTTTGATTCATTTCATTTTGGATAAGTAATGTGAAAGTTATGAACAATCTTGTGCTGGGGGCAATTTGAGCATCTTCTTGAGATGCATTAGATGTTTTTTTGGAGGTCTGGAGGGCCGTTTCAGGGCTGTTCTCCCTATTGTTCCTGATCCGGTGAAAGAATAGTTCACTGTCAGAAAAAAAAATTCTATTAAAAAAAAAAAAAAAAATTCTTAAAATGATAAAAGAAGTTTTTTAATTATATATATATATATATATATATATATATATATATATATATTTATGACGTGGCTGAAGTTTGGCCACATCAGACTGTAGTAGTACAACTCCCTTGTTCCCACAGCCATGATAACTCGCAGCCCTCCAGGCCCTCAAAATCTCCTCTAGTGATTAACTTATAGGATTCATTTCTGAATGCAATTTTCTCAATTTAAAAAAAAAAATTGTTTGACAAGGTAAAATTTGTTTGCTAGAACAATCTCAATGTTCGGATTATTGTATTTCAATTCCATCTTAGAGCTATTAATGATTTAGTGTTTTTTTCAATCTTCGACCTACTTCTACTTAACAATATTTTAAAGAATGAAAATCAAGTGTGTGTTTTTGAAAAAAAAACCCTAGACTTTCAACTCAATTCTTGTCTACAATTGCAATTTTTTTTTACAATTGGCAATTAAAGTCATCTGAAATTGCAAGCTAGTGTTCAAAAAAACTTTTGTTTCCAACTTTGAATGCTAATATCTCTCAATCTGTACAGTCAAACTTCATGAATTTTTACTACATGATCTTAGACAAGCATAGTACAAGATCTCATTGTTAGATTCTAAAATTTTTTTCATTGACAAATGCAACAGAAATGGCAATTTTGAGTGGTTTTTGACAGAAAAATGGCCTCAGAGCTTTAGGGATTAAGAACAATTATAGTTCAACTGGAAACCAGCATGCCAACAACTTAATGACAAGAAAACTTACTACTAAAAAAAACAGGCCTCAATGCAATCTCTCTTTATTCTTGGCCTTGATGATTTTCATCCTCAACCCGGGGATTTGGAAAAATATGTAAAGCTTGCAAGTTGGCTAATAGCATCTACAATGCAAAGACGGGAATAAGGCCAAGATTGAGATTTTGAAGTGGAAGTTGACCCTGAATAGGCTTGTATTCCAATTTATTGACATACATAACAAAGCTTGAAAAGGTAGAAAAAGTCATAATTGTCATACTTTTTTAAGCTTTGTCATGGGTATCAACAATTTGAAACTTCCCTTTCAGTTTGCATTGGCCCTCCTAGCTTCTTCTTCTTCAACTACCTACCACATTTTTGAAGAATTTGAGACGTCAAGAGTTGCTTCTTCGGTTTCCCTTCATGTCCTAGAGTGCATTCTTGTTGACACGTTGCGCAAATTTTTCAGAGTTTTGAAAATATGGAATCCATTAATTTGTAGGAATCGATGAAAAGATGCCGTTGGTATCTAAAATTGCTTTACGAGCCACTCTTTTCTCGCATGGGGCAAAGCCTCAACATTTGTGTTCTGGCTTGCTCAAATTAGTAAACTGAAATCTGAGTCTGGACTTGATGTGTTGGCAGTTGTATGGAGCAGGGTTGTTGTCTTTTTGGCGAAATTTCGCCAGATTGTCAAAAATCTGACCACTCTGGCTTTGTTCCTCCCAAAACTAGCCTTTGCAGTGAAGCCAGCAAGGGAGACACATGTCCAAAAAAAAGTACCATACTATGGAGCCTTTAGGAAGACTTGACTGGTCAATTGATATTCAAACTCCTTTACAAGGGTTAACTGAATCCAGGTCAATACAACTAGAGATTTTGTCTTCTACAAATGATATTGATAGGGGTTTTAAGGGGACCCATAATTATTGATTTATCAACATTACACACTATATAAATATCTACCTTTGATGTACATCAATGTTTATTGAAGTGTCTGGACGTTGTACATCATGTTTCAAACATCTACAATTTTCTGTAATAAGTCCCCGTTTGATTTTTTGGGTCCCCTTAACACCCCTATTCACTGTAATTTGTTTTGTAGCCAGAGCAAGGTAATTTGCAGATTTGTTTCATAATATCATGTTCTAGGTATTCAACCCCTTACGCATCAAGGGAGCATGCTGGTTGGATAGTTGAATTTTCTTTTGGTACTGGCAGAGTTTGTTTTTACTCATAACGTTTGGGACATCGCTGTTGTGAAATATGTGCCTGAAGGTGATTAGATTTGTCATTCTATCCACTAAGGTAGGGGGCTCAGAAATGGCACATCTAAAGGCTGGTCCGGCTTTTTTCGTGTATTTTCATTGAACGGGAATAATTTTAGCTCGTTTTTCAGACAAAGCGAAATAGACGAGGTATCTAATCCAAGTGGTTTCGTATTTTTCGAAGCATTTTTGAATGACTTATGAATTTTCAAACGAGTTGGGTCATAGGTCCCTATTTATGACCTTAGGTCTTCTATAAACGGTTCACTTGCAATTCTAAAGAAAGATGGGGAAAGCAAAGCAAGTGATTGATTCTTGCAATTGATAATGTTTTTTTTTCCCTTGATTCATTCAATGACTATACATGTCAATTTGAGAACCAACTCATGTTCATTTCATAGCCATTTATAGGGTCTGTTCTTAATGCCCGTTCCATTTCAGAGCCTTCTACCTTAATGTTAGAAAGTAAAACTTAAAACTTGACTGCTCCTGGTAAGGCATAAGAAAAAAAGAAGACTGATTTGTAGTAGCTGAAGCGAGCTCTTGAAAAGGATTGTTTTTGTCCGATTTCTGTGTGGGAATGAAGGTTCAAGCTCACTCAGGGGTTCTCAATAAGGGCGTGTGTGTGTGGCACAACTGATCAGTGTATGTTCGGACACTCTAGAATTGTATTGAAAATTCAAGGAGAGACTTCAGCTCAAGCAGTGCTGATTACGTATAAGGTAGGAGGCTCTGTAATGGCACATCTAAGGGCTGGTCCGCCTTTTTAGGGTATTTCATTGGACGGGAATAATTTTAGCTCATTTTTCAGACAAAGAGAAATAGATGAGGAATCTAACCCAAGCAGTTTCGTATTTTTCCAAGAATTTTTGAATTACTTATGAATTTTCAAATGAGTTGGGTCATAGGTCCCTATTTATGATCCTAGGTCTTCTATAAACGGTTCACTTGCAATTCCAAAAGAAAGACAGGGAAAGCAAAGCAAATGGTTGGCTCTTGCAATTGATAATGCTTTTTTGACCGACGACAAGGGCCAATGAGGAGGTGCTTTATATCGCAAAATGACCGACGACGAGGGACATTGCCCTATACGTAAATCACAAGCAGGAAAACTGAAGTTGGATGAAACAATCGAGATGAAAAAACAAAGTTGGATGAAGAATCCGTAATGCCCAATTGCACCTCAGAACTTTCCCAAGAAATGAACAGCCTTTATCCTGGGAGTGGTTTACGGTAACGTAGGAGGTCCATAAATAGCCCATTTAACAATTGAAACTGAATTTGGGGGAGGTGAAGCTTCTTGAAATATATGTTTTCCAATGAACTTTCCTTGAAAGACGAGTAGAATTGGCATCGAATTCAAGTTGTTTCCTAATTTTTGAAGCTTTGTGGAATTACTTATGAAATTTTGAAGTTGAAATGGCACGGGGGCTTTAAAATCACCCACCTCCTCAAATGTATTGATTGTTTGTACATTGCAGAAGGCTACAAAAAAGAAACATGTACAAATAGTGTACATTTTAAGGAGGTGGGCGATTTTAGAGCCTTAATTTGCGCTGTTAAACCTCCTGTTTATTTTCTGGTTTTCCCTATTTTCACCACATGGTGCCATTGCTTGTCTGGCATCATTGATCCCTCTAGTTTGATTTTATGACTCCTGAAACTGTTTGAGGATCTTTATGTGCAGTTGTTGTATCCATTTCAAAAGTTGTTGTTGTTGTTGTTCTTCCATGTGGACATATGTGAATGTCAGTGAAATCCAATGTGCATGAGTAATTTTATCTTGTGAATGATAGACGGTTGTAATATAAATGTAATTTGGATCGAGTGTAAGGTAGGTACCCCCAAACATGCCACTGACCTTAAACCTCCATCTATATTATGTGTACATCTCCAAAATCAGTTCTGTACCTATGTGGAAGAAACGAAATTTTAGAACCAAACTTTGTTTCTTAATAACTTTGGCATACAGTATCCAAATGCCATGTTCTCTGGTGCGTTGGAAACTCCTTTCACTTGCCTATGTACAAGAACATGCGAAAATTTGACCAATTTAATCATAGTAACTAGGCGCAGTAGCAAAAAGTGGCGATTTTGGGTGTACCTACCTTAGTAGAGTATTATTCACCCCAACATAACATTGAGACTGATTCTCTTAGTTATAAATTTTTTTATGGGATAAGTAAAAAGCACATCATGAGTATCAAATTAAACTACTACAATTATCTTTAACATTCAATGGACATGAAATTTGTACTTCAATCATCAAACAAAAGCTTCCCAATACTTATTAATGGCATTCATTGTTAGTGTATGGATAAAATGAACCTTTTGAAAGGATTTCTTCTTTTGAAAATCTATAAACATGCACAGATTACCCCCACACATGTAAACCCTAAAAAAATTTGATTTCTGATGCAAATTCACATGAGAATGTAGCACTGACTGGTGATGTCGGCTATTTTGTGTTGCTTAAATTTTGTATTTCTTTATGTCTCCTAGCTAATATGGGACCTTTGATTGCAAACATGAATTCAGAATTTGCAAACTTTATCATATGCAGCAAATAAAAAATTCCAGTGTTTTCTGCAAGGATAAAACACAGGGCAATACATGGGTCAATCCTCCCTAGCCCTTCACCCATGCTTCACCTTCACACCAAAGGTGATGAAAAGGTCATTTGGGGTAAAATTATAAGTTGTTCTTTGAGATTAAGAGAAGATTACAATGGTATCCTTGTGAAGATAGATGTTTCCTCCCATGGTTGAGAGGTTGTTTAGACAAAATGGGAAATATAACTTGCAAGGGATGGACAAGGATAAAAACAATCCCCCCCTTTAACCATGGAAAGATGAGGTATTTTGTCAAATGTAATTAAATCCCTAAATGAATAGATACATTGTTTTTTTCTTCTATAATAGCCATGAAAGTTTTTTATTGAATGTTTTTTATCTTCCTCTGAAATGTTTTTGAATTAAGGTATCTATCCACTATTCCATTAGGATGGAATCTAATGCGTTTCATTTATCACCAACTACAACACACGTGCACATTGAATCTCATGAGTCACCAACAAGTCATGCAAAGACAAGCATTGATACAAAGCTAACAAATTTGAAATGACCCTCATCCTAATTACAATCCTATTTAACTCAATTTTGCTTTTTGACAACCAAGTATACTTGGGTTCACATTGTGAAAGCACGGTGGGGTGATTGCAAAATACACTTGCCCATTTTTTTGGCCCCCTTGACCTTAGACAAGTATTTTTTTGCTCATAACTTTTACATCATTTGTTCGTTTTTTTATGAAATTTGCAATTGGAAGTGAATTCCCAAGCTTTGCAAAAAAAATAGGTGAATAGAAATGAAGAGGTTTGAGCAAGTAGAATGCTATAATGTTGTGTTTGGTATAAAAAGGGTAGCGTGTAATACATGATTAGAAAGTTGATGAGAATACACACTTGTGGGTCCAAAGAACACAAAAGATTTGAGTTGTGAACCAAAAGAAATGGCTCCTCAAAGTTGATAGTGTCCCAACTACAAACCTTAATTAGGTGTCAGATTTGGGAATGAGATTCTGGGAGAAATGCTTCATCAGAAATAGGGCATGCTATATAACGTTGGAAAGCTTAAGAAAGAAAGATTTCCAAATGCTAAAGCCTACCAAGAATTTTACTATGAGTTAGAAGTTATGAGCAAATAAAGATGTAGAGTCCCAAAGAACTACACCTTCCAAGGGACTAAGAACTTCGGAGAGCCATAACTTGCTCAATACTTATTGCATTTGAAAAAGTGAGTAGTCTATAATGATCTTCAAAAAGAATAGATGAAAAAAAACAGGCTAAGACTTTGAATTTAGAGTCCAAAGCTAAAAGTTATCTTGATGGAAAGAGCAAGAGTCATTTAGAGCTTGGTTTTGTAGCAAAGGCATGAAATTGGATACCTTCTCAAGGGAAAGTGTGTCTTATATGTCTTCACCCATAAGAAGGGGGTCTATCAAATCCTATAAAGAGTAGTATGAGGAAGGGTGGTCTCTCTCTTTCCTCTTGAATGGTGATGTATTTTGTGATGCAACAATACATATTGCTTTTGAATTCTTCAATGTACCAAGAGTGGACACATTAGTAGGTGGATGCTTGTAGAGTCTAGTGTAATTCCAACTTCAAAATTCACAACTAATTTTACAAAGGTCTAAAATTATAAAATAGCCTATGAGGTAGATGCCACCTTCCTTTTATCTTTCAAGGAATTTTTTGAGAAGAATATTCCAAGAAGTTAAAGTCTCAAAAATTGAGAATTGGATAATAATTAAATGGTCACTTTATGAACTTTCTACCTTAGTCATTTCACTAAAAATTGTACTATGGAATTTTTTGTTAAAATGGTAGTATTCCATACGCCATTATTCCATTCATTTTTTTTAGGTATAGATTTCAGACCTCACAGTCTCTATGTAAAAGTGCCAAGTTTGAGGAATACCGCCATTTTAACAGAAGATCAATTTATTGTACAAATAGCTTCTATACAAAATTTGGCCCCTAACTTTGAGAAGCCACAAACCATTCCTTTTGAGAGTGTTTTATGACAGATGACCCATTTTCAATCACTTAAAACAATTAATATGCATATTTGAAGCGCAGTTTTTTTGAGTGCCAAATTCTTCTTCTATATAGAAATAGAATCGTGAAGGATTGCATGTTTATTTTTTCATAATTTCATTACACAAAACGTAATTAACTTGAAATTTTTCAGTGAAAGATTATCTTCGACCACTAATGGTGATGTAGACCTTTCTATTTCTAAACCATAGTTTGATTGCAAAATTGACCAAGGGCTTGTTGCAATATTGACAACCTTGCAACCAATGGCATAATGCACCACAACTACTCCTCGAACTGCACCACAACTTCACGGAAATAAAGTAGCCCATAGATTGAAAATGGGGTGGTGGTTGGAAATGGGTCAATGACCATATCATAACATTCGTAAGAAGTCACCTCTCTCCACTATAGATGACAACCCAAAAATTAAAAGACTCCAAAGAGTCCAAGATGCAAAGGCGCACATTCAATGAATGGCTTGTCTTCCTCCTGCGTTTGGAGTTTGGTACTTCCCACTTAAGATAAACTCAAGATTGTGTGCACACAAAACGAAAATGAGTTCCTTTCCAAGGGTGTTGAGAGATCACACCATTATGCAGAGGTTTCTCTCTGTTCTAATCTTATGCAAATCTGGAACTCGAAATCTTGTTAAAAAATGTTAGTTTCTTCAGGCACTTGGAGAGTGGGAGAGTATAATTTCAGTTGAGGAGTTGATTTCCAGTAACCTGGCTCTAGAATGTAATGGTTTCAAGCTGCCCACTACCAAAAATTCAACTAAAATTATCATACGGATGAACTGAATTTAAAATTGAATTATGTACAGCAGAAAAAAATCAGTCACTGCTTTCTGGAGTTCTCCAAGCAAGCAATAAGCAGTCCCTCGTCGTGTCAACACCCTGGCTTGACGCTATTCTTGAGGCCAGGAATATCGTCCGTTGCCGACTCAAGCACGTGAGCAGGCCAAGACCTTCAGACGGGTGATCGCTTGACAGCATCGCTTGACATACTCGGGGCAGGTAGCACATACAACAAATGTCCACTTGGATATCAAATATCGGGTTACCGGAGTTGAGCAGAAGAATGGCTGCGGTGCAGTCGTCTATGCATGCCTGCACTTGGGTTCAGGTGCAATCTACACGCAGCCCTGTTTTCATAACAGCTGTGGTGATTTGTCAAGTATAACATCATGTAACTTACAGGGTCATTTCCTTCCTGGAAACGTGAAGAAAAAGTATTCTTCCTCAGGATGCCTAGGACCCAATCTATATTGAAAGTTTGAGAGCAAAGCGTTCATGGAGGGCCTCAGGAACCAAACCTCAGGACAGCCAGAGTTGGGCTTCGAAAAGTTGAATAGTACCCAGAAGCCAGACCTCCGAGAGTGGAGGAAATATGGGCGTCCCCAACAGTTATGAGGACAACGTTAATCTAGAAAACGGGGAAACCAAGACAGAGAAGATTGTAACTTGGAAGGAAGGATACTAAATCATGGCGGCATCTTTCGACATAGCATCCGAGTATGCATTTGCTGCACTCTGGTAATCTCCAGCCCTACCGAACACACAATTTTTTTTCGTAGCTGCAGCTTTGTTGCTTCACAAACTGGATAATTCTCCAATCATTAAAGGAAACAATAAGCTTGCACTGGCACCAGTTGTTCATGATTGGGACGAAAATAGAAGTGCATAAATTACTTGAAGAAGGAGACGCATTTGGCTTGGAGAAAGATCGGCTCCGCGTGGATATAAACTCAAACCAGCCCGCAAACCAGAAGCCAGTTGAATAGCATAAACTTCAGGTTCGCAAACCTGTCGGGAACATCGTTTGTGTCTGTGGCCACTGCATTGGCTCGATCTTTCGACTGCACTTTCACTTCTGTGTGGATACTAACAACAAAAAATGGTAAGATTGATTCACAAGTTAATTAGGTAGAGGATACCATAACCGTTAGAGAACTGATCCCATCTCCGGTACTGGCCACTATTACGCCAACAGCAAAGCATCCATTCATGCACTTTATAGGATTTGTTAGGAGTTGCGGAATTCATTGCGAGTCACTGCAAGTCTATAGCCGCTGATCTGGGAATGGAAATGGGGTGGGTCGTCTACTGCCACTCATATTTATCTACAATGTCTCACTTTGAAGTGCATAAGAAATACATGGTCATAAACTTAGATCTCAAATTTTTTTGACTCTTGTACCCAAAGATATCTTCACAGCTCCACATTGATGTAATCCCCAAATCACACTCCTACATATGTTAAAAATTCTAACAATGCCGCAAATAGTATCCCCAAACTCAAGCGCTGAATCCACACATAGGGAAGAGGGGCGAAAGTTTTGAGCCTTACCTCGGCTTTCGCAAGCTGGTAGATGATCAGGCAGGGTTGACTTGTCGCTGAAATCGATTGACACACACGAAAACTAACTTGCGAGGAGCAGGTAGGATGTTCTCAAACTTGGCGCAAACGCTTCTCCTTCTCTTAAGACAGCAGCCTTGGGAGGCCAACCCTAAACTCCTTTTTAACCTTTTCTTGGGCTTCTGTCATGTTGACGTGTTCAAGAAATGCATACACAGCCTTCTGTTGCAAAACCATCGTCCCGTTTCTGCTTTAGTTCAGAGCAGTGCTTTGCATGGCCATCCATTTCGTTAATACATGATCCCTGATAGATCAGTCATAAATGGATCTACAAAATCTGTCGATTCACTTTTAATCATTCTCAGCTTTGATTTCTGCACTAAATTGTACTTCAAATATAAACACACTCAAGTGAAAATTTATTATGGCCACAATTACAGAATGTGGTGCAGTGTGATGCTTCCCAATAACATCGTATTATCTTAACAACTACTAATTAGAAGGTTACACGACGTAAGATGTAGCAATGCATCTTCCTATATGCAAATATTCATATTCAAAAAAGTTGAAGAAATGAGTGCATAGAAAGCATAGAAAGCATGCAAATTCATCATCAGTCACTACAAAGACCGCATAGATTAATTCAAAGAGAATCCTGTTTATGAATTAAAAATATCTTTTTCTCAACTTTGTTCGTCATCAGCAGGATCGAGCATTGGAGAAGTTGTTGAAAGCGAAGGTTCCACTGACTCCTGGACTTGGGGTCAGCATCAGCTTCAATAATCCGACTCTGCTTATTTTCGATGAAGCTACAGGAAGACAAGGTTCCATTCCTGCGCTTAGATTATCTCCAGGTGCAATAATCTCTGAAACAACTCATGAAACTCTCTGAACAGAAGCCTGCATAGAAGGGTCTCATACCATTGAATTTTCTCTAAAATAATCATATGTTGAAACGTGTGACAATCTTATTTTTTTGGATAAGATTCTTCAACGCACGGCACGTCATCAGCTCGAAGGCAGATATAGTCACAACCCAAGTTATACAAAATACAAATTCCAGTATCATGGCAATATTATACTTCATCTTCACGACAATTGTCCAATCCGTAAGCTCCAAACCTCCAATCAATGGGTACACACTTCAACAATACAAATCAGAAGCACACGACTAGATTTCAGGAACAATCAATCATATTCATCAGTCAATTGACAGTAACATGATGGACTGCACTACAATTGACCAGCTCTTACGAGCAAAAGTTCACAACCAAAAATAATATAGATCTCAACGCCAGATTCATGGTCACGTATTGTCTGGACAACTATCTCGTCTTCACCACGATCATCTAGGAATTCATATTTCTATCATCACGATCATGAATTGGTATGAGCCAGGCGTTTCTGCCGAATCCCGTCTAGCTGTACTACTGGAGGTTGCTCACACTCCATATCTGGAAAAAACAAGGTGTATTGGAAATGACAACAAGGGTTGAGGGTTGAGACACTAGCTACAGCGTTGAAACAATGTTCTATCCTGGAGCTGCAAGAAGCGAGAAGCCGGAATAGTACGTCCACATATTGAGAGGGCTCCTTACAAGTCAAGAGGGGGCATGGTAGACAAATTCCTACGTCTAGGGAAAATTTGCGTTCGATTTTAGGACGTCTAGACTCAGCGGACTTTACGTTTGCGTCAGACGACTGTTGTCCAAAAATTATAATGGGTGGACTACTTAGCATGGCGGACGGTAGTAAACAGACGTATCAACGGATGGCCTCTGGCAAACTAGTTGGTGGATGGGCAGATAGATTGGCGGATGGGTAGGCAATGAATGGCATACATCCTATAGCGGACGGGTAGGCGGCGAATGACAGATGGCCATTTTTTGACATTTTCAAACATCTTCTCTAAAATTTGTCCATAACATTTAGGTGGAGTGTTCAAATCTCAAACGGATTTTTGAAGATGAAATCTAGCTTGATTTTCAAACTTTTTTTAGTTCAAAGTTTAAAAAAAAAAGATATTCTACTATGCTAAAATGAGGTCTAAAAATTTACTTTTCTTGCATTTTATGGCAAACACACGGACAAACAGCCAACGACCAATACACAGGTGTCATTGAAAAGAACGGAAACCTCCAATTTCCAAACTGGTGGACAAGTTGGACAAGTTGGCAAACAACAGACGTATAAGTGGATGGCGGATGAACAGAGCTGGATTTTGTTCTCACAATATATTTTCTTGCTACATTTTAGCATGGTAGAATATATTTTTTCAAAAATTTTGAGCTAAATTTTTTTGGAAATCAAGCCAAGTTTCATCCCCAAAAATCTGTTTGAGATTTGGACACTCCACCTAAAAGTTATGGACAAATTTCGGAGAGGGGTTCGAAAGGACATTTTTTCTGACATTTTCAAACACCCTCTCCAAAATTTGTCCATAAATTTTAGGTGGAGTGTTCAAATCTCAAACGGATTTTTGGAGATGAAACCTGGTTTGATTTTCAAACTTTTTTTAATTCAATTTTTTTTGAAAGAAAGATATTTTACTATGCTAAAATGAGGTCTGAAATTATACTTTGAGCACAATTCCTACGACCACCGACCATTGGCCTGTCCACCCACCCGTCCGCCTCTACTAAAACATTGGATTCTAAGAAGTACAAATTTGCTTTCCAAGATTGCTATTAAATGTTACAAGCATCTAATGCAGTAATAACATATGCAAAGAAAAGCTAATTCAAGTTATTCTTTCACACATTTAAAAATGCATTCTAAATGCTATACCCTAAATTCTAAACCCCAAACTTTGAACTTCACATTAGTTACTAAAAACATTGGTGTAATGTGCGGAATATGTTTGACTTTTAATTTTTTTTAAATGTAATTATCATAATGTACTACATATGTACTTATGTAAACCTCATAGACTTATTCATTTGTGTTTCCAACATGTTTTTGGTTTTCTTCATGAATTATTATGTATCAATCTACAAATATAGGAGATGCAATTATAACTTGAAGTATTTTTTTAAATTTTGTTGTAAAATGCATTGATAATTTGAAACACCAAAGTCTACATAATATAAGCAATTGTATTATTTTATTATTGTATTAGAGGATGCTACAAAAAATACTTTAAGTACTTTAATGTAATTTAACGTAGTTTAATGTAGTTCAAAATTAAACATTGCATTCATACAACAAAAATATAATTGAAGTTATTTCTTTAAGCCCTTATACTTATATTTACATCTTAAATTGTAGGTGAAATATAGGTAACAATATATCCCACACAAAAATATTGATGCTTAGATAGTGAAAATTGTGATTGACCTTCAAATATGATGACCTATTATATATGACAATTATGAACCTCATTTATGTGCATTGTAATGTACTTCTACATCAAAAACAATACCTTCAATTCATCTTATTGTAATCTACAAATGTGAAACGTGCAATTCTGCTTTACTAATTTGTATTATTAGTATATTATTTAGAACATCTTCAAAAAATTTAGAATCATTTTAATTATTTTGTATTCTTCATCACACTAGATTGAACCCATTATTTTTAAAATTGCTAAAAATACAAATTCAACAAACAAAATTCTCCAAACCAAGTTTGTTTGTGTAAAGTAAAGATTATAAAGGTCCAAAAAAATATTTTTTTCCATCTCTACTATTTCTTCTATTGGAAAAACATTATGTTTGTTCCCTTTTTCTATTAGACTACATTTACTAAATAAAATTTTAAAATATTTTTCAAATTCAAAATTTTAAAATCAGATAATGCAATAAGCATATAAACTTTTTATCCTACAAGATCCTAATTTGCAAAATATTGAGATTTGTTTCACCCTACCGAGAATTTGCCATTGAAAATTTGAATAGGATTCATTGTGTCTTCTTGGTACTTGAGGAATTAATGATTACATGTAGGTTTCATCTTTAGAAATAATTTTTTTAACTTCACAAAAAGATTCCAATACTACTATCAATATCAATCTTCGAAGCGAACACACTGTCGGAGTTTTTGTCCAAATTGGACACATGATATACTATTGGAAAGCTCTTGACGATACCTTTCCAATGATGTATTATGAGGCTTACTAAAACGAACAGACGGGCCATCAATCGGGAAGGGCAGACGGACTTGACAAGTGGACCCCAATCTTCAGAGCAATCCCATCGTTGAAGTTTTTGTTCAAATTGGATGCATGATATACCGTTGGAAAGCTCTCAACATTATCTTTTTAGTGACATATTATGAGATACACAAAAGTAGACGGACGAGTCGTCAATCAAGAAAGGTGAACAACCAATCGGTTGGGGCGGATGAACTCGACAAGCGGACCCCAATCTTCAGAGGAATCCCACCATTGGAGTTTTTGTCTATATCGGACGCATGATATACCATAGGAAAACTCTCAGCGATACCGTTTTAGTGATATATTATGAGGCACACAAAAATGGATAGACGGGTCAGACAGATCGGTTAGTTAGTCAGGACAAATGGATCGGTTGGTTAGGACAGACATATCAATTGGGCGGATCAAATAGGGTGGATGGATCAAGCATGCAGATTAGACAGGGTGGACGAGCGAAACTAACGAATCAGGCAAATGTTGGCGATGCACTCAATTTACTGTCCCCTGATAAATTTTAAGACATTGAATGTCACGGGACATCTCAGGGGTAGCGAACGCTGGACGTTGTACGTCTGGACGCGACCTTCGACGTTTGGATGTCCAAACAACCTTGAGAAGAGGAGCCATAGCATGACCCTATCAAAACAAGTACTTCTTTAATTGTGAGCACAATGTTAAAGGAACGGACAACACTTGTTGCGGACCAAAGCGATGCACAACCAACCAAGACTGTGCAAGTAAAGGCAGTAGGTGCAACAACGGCACAACGAAGAAGATACTAGCAAAGGATGCGAGGCATTTAAATACTCTTCCTAACCCTAAACCTAAATCTCAAAGCTCCAACGACTAGCCCCTCTTTTTGAGTTGCCCCTCTTTCAATCTCATGAATGGGGGCTATTTTTTGGGCAAAATAGTGCCAAATTGCACCCCAAAAAGAAATTGCTAAAAATTGGATTAAAAAAAAACTTCAATTACAATTTTTTTTTGATGAAATTGACTAATTGTGAATGAAAACAAAATTATGGATATGTGATATGTGCAAATGTGATATTCTCTATCCAATATGTGTATAAATGTTGAAATTTGGAGCACCAATGCTACAACATTTTATATCACTACTTTGGCACTCTATAAAAAATGGAAAAAATGGCCTATGGTGAACATTAGTGAAAGAGAAGGACTTTGTCACCCCCCCAAGACGTGATAATGAATGATATCATCCACTTATTGGCTCGCTTATTGGATGACAACTAGGCAAATTTCTCTATAATGGTCACTATTCTAGAGTTTTCTTTTCCAAATGAAGTCCACGTAGTGAAGTAGCTATGTGGTCAGTGCAGGTTTTTCTTTGCAAATTCTAGCACTCGCAAAACTCTCCAAAATATACTTCAAAAAACACTCAAAACACAAAACAAGTGTTGAAACACACTATATTTATATTCATAATTGTAGTACTAGGATCTTTTCAATTAAAGATTTGTAGATAAATCTTGAAGAGGACTAAAATTCCACCTAAACTAAGTCAAACCAAGTATGCACAATAAATGTACGCTAATCCACTATAAAGAAAATGCAAGAGACACTCTAGCATTCACTTTCCAAAGGCTCAACTTGAAAAAGATGAGCCTTCATTAGGAATTCCTACCATAATGCCCATGTAGCTTTGGATAAAGTGTCAAAAGACACCTCCAAGTGTTGTCATCCCAAACAATACTTGGAAGTTCATTCAAGCCCCATCTACCTATTCCAAAAGCCAATTTAAGTAACTAGCTACATTAACTAGTTCGGAGACACCTATTTTTTAAATCCAAAATACTATGTATAATTTTTTTCTAATTTTGATTGATATAATATCATCAAGTATGCCACTTTAGAATCTAGAATTTTGAAGAGAAGTAGAAAAATGAGTGAAAAAAGGGATTTCACTATTCAATCCTTGAAATTTGAAAGAAATTTAAATTCACCAATCATTTTATGTAGAGGAGTCAATTTCAAGGCATTTGTAGTTCTAAACATTAACAAATTTTAGGGATATAAAACCATTGACCTCATTTATAATATCATTGGCATTTCTTGCATTAATAGGATTTAATGATTATTTAAAGTATATTTTATTAATTATTTTAAAAGTTTTTTATTAAATAAATTTTAGATTTTGTAAAAAATAAAAAAATAAAAAATAGCAATTAAACTAATAAATTAATAGTTTGTTTCATACTTCTTCTGTCCCGAAATGATCTTCTTATTGGCCTTAATTTTTTTGTCCCAAAATAATCTTTGTAGTGTATTTTGTGGCGTTGCAAATTGGTCATATTTGATTTTCAATTTCTATTTGGAACCAACAAACAATTCTATAATTCTTATAATTCAAATAATTTTATAATTTTATAATGCATTAGAACTTTGAAGTTCAATAACTTTTACACTGTAGTGCAAGAGATTGTATTCTTACTATGAATAAAAGGCTTCATGCACAAAGAAATGCAAGGGCTTTGTTTCATGGCATTTGGACATGCAATATGAAAGTTATTATTTTTTCAAACAAAAATAATTTAATTTAAAATTTTAATTAAAAAAATCCATAACTTTCACATTGTAGGTCTAAACACCACAAAATTGGCACAAATTGAAAGTTGTATGCACAAAGGAGTGCAAAGACTTTGTTTCATAGCATTTGGACATGCAATGTAAAAGTTATGATTTTTTCCAAATACAAGTGAATTTAAATTAATTTTTGATTCATTAAAAACTTTGAAATTCAATAACTTTCACATCGTTTGTCCAAACACCACAAAATAAAGTTTGTGCATCTTTTCCTTGTCAAGAGCGTTTGAGCAGTACTACAAGCGCGGCCGGACGCCTTCTGGTTTGTTAAATCTCTATGTATCAAACAAAACAAAACAACCAGTCTGATTTAAGGTATAGACTAGTGTGATGTGTACCTTTGCCACAATCCAAATAAGAACAAAAATAATTTTCAAATTTTTTACTTAGAAAAAATTTGAAATTCAATAAATTTTAACACTATTAATAGTGTAATAGGTTGCATTTTTGGTACAAATAGAATGCTTTATAGAGTGTAAAGGCTTTGTTTTGAGGCGTTTGGACATTCCATGTGAAAGATATGTTTTTTCCATAATAAAAAATTAATTAGTTTAATTTTTTTAATTAAAAAAATCTTAGCTTTCTAATCAAAGGTCCAAATGCTATGAAACTGGCACAAATATAAGACTCTATGTACAAAAAGAGTGAAAGGTTTTTGTTTTGTGGTGTTTGGACATGTGATGTAAAAGTTATGTTTTTTCAAAAATACAAAATAAATTAATTCAATATTTTTATTTTAAAAAATCATAACTTTCACATTATAGGTCCAAACGCCACGAAATTGGTATGAATAGAAAGCACAATGTACAAAAGAGTGTAGAGACTTCGTTTTATGGCATGAAATTTATGATTTTTATAAAATAAAAGATAATCTATTTTTTCAACCCGTTTCAACCCATTTCGACTCATTTCATGCCGATTTGATGAAAATAAAAAATAATTTAAATCAATTTTCAATTCATATAAAACTTTGAAATTCAACAATTTTCACACTGTTTGTCCAAACATCACCAAACAAAATCTGTGCACCTCTTCTTGTCAAGAGCTTTTGAGCGGTACCAAGAGTGCTACCGGACGCTTCACGGTTTGTTAGATCTCAATGTATCAAACAAAACAAAACAAAACAAACAACGTAATTTAAGGTATAGATGTTCTATACTCACAAAACTAACTTGCACTAGTTCCATAATTATAAAAATCAGCAAAGCACCTAAATTATATGGTAGTTCATTGTGTTTTAAATAAATTCAACATAGATTAGTTAGTTCTACACTATTTTCATTCTATTTCAAATACAGTGATTTTCATCATTTACAAAAATCATCCCTATTTCATTGAAATGTTAAAAATTGACTTTTTGAGATATTTATGACTTCTCTACTTAAGAAGATGGTTTTTAAACGGATCACAAAAAACTTCTCGCACTTTCACATGTTTGGGCAATTATAGCTCCAAACTTATGATCTAAATTTTATTCCCAAAAGGATATATTGGTTTTGAACCCAACTATTTAAATGGAGGTCATTAATTCTAATTTCTATTCAAATTTGAAATTTGAAAAATTCCCCTAATAGAATTTTTTTTTCACCATTTGAACTTTGTACCTATTACCACGGCTTATTGAAACTCTAATTATATAATGAAATAGAAATCTAGTTTACATCTAGATATTCTACACTTTATTAGACCCTTATGGTAAAATTTTCAGATTTTTCTCACTTATTTTC
Source organism: Antitrichia curtipendula (assembly GCA_951230915.1). Lineage (NCBI taxonomy): Eukaryota > Viridiplantae > Streptophyta > Bryopsida > Hypnales > Leucodontaceae > Antitrichia > Antitrichia curtipendula. The sequence goes on along the minus strand of OX579639.1, from coordinate 682,642 downwards.
AATTTCATATAAATTTTCTTTACTTTTTGTTTAAAAATTCATGATAATTTTAATTTCAAATTTTCACAAAGTAATCTGAAATTGGTATAATTTATAGACAACAAGGGATTTTCTCTTTGAAAAATAATAATTTGAAGTTTCATTTATGTGTAGTAATATAATGGGAATATACAAAGTGAATTAATTTGAAGTTCAAATACTTGATCATAGGTTTGCCTTTCAACGTTAATTGAATAAGGACTGAATGATGCCCAAAAGTGGACAATAAATGATTTTAAGGTTAACGTAGACATGAAGAATGCACATATTGGATCAAAATCACATGTCTCATGTTTGTGATAAGTCTCTTCTTTTTCAAAATTATTTACTCCTAAGCTATTAAAACTAATGACTGGAATTGAACTTCAAGCCCTTCTACTTTAGATGCTCCCTTTTGTCATTGAAAATTCTTGAATGAAGTCATGTGTTTTTAGGATGTCATAAAATTTTGAAATTATCACAAGTTTTTAAATAAAAAATGAAAGAAAATTTATGTAAAATAAAAATAACCGTAATAAATCTTATATCTTTTACTACAAGGATGCATTGTAGTATAGAATATCATGGTGCAAAACAAATTTCCTATATCATTTTATAATTAGAGATTCAAAAGATTGTGGTAATGGGCACAAAGTTTAACTAGCAATGAAATTTTTACTTTTGAAAATTTAAAGAAATTTCAAATGCAAAGAAGTAGGAATTGTCAAATATTCCTAAAAAACATCTTTTGCAATGTGTGGATTTAGCATCTTTTTCTTAAGAAAATTCTATAGTTGCTTAGTAAAGGATCATCTACCTCGAGCTATTGTACATACATTCAAAAAAACATTGATTCCTCCAAAGGGATGAAAGACATTCAAATTTTGAACAATAGATGAATACATAGGCATCTCAAATTTGCAAAAATTAATTTTTCATCCATCAATTTTTTTAAGATTGTTGTATTAGTTCTTCAACATTTGTATGATGTAGATTTTGTAGATTTTGCTTTGCAAATATTCTATAATTCAAAGTGTACCAAAAGGTTTGGTCTCAAAAAAACCCTTTTTCAGTCAGATAAATGACCCTTCAAAAATGACTCGAATAAAAAAAAAAAAAAAAAAATTCAAAAATCACCGTGATTAGAATTTAACACTTTGAACCTTAAAAGGAAAAAAAAATTCTTTAAAAGCACAAATATTCAATCTACAATTAATTGTAGAAGGAATTTTTAATTTTTGGCTTCAAATATTATTGAAAAAAATATTGATTGGTTTGTATTGTAGTTGATTTAGCCATATAGATGTGATCTATGGGCCATATTTTACAACTCTTGATTGAGAGTCATCATTAAATTATTCTTGTAAGTTGCACTTTATAAATCATCTTTACAATTTGGGAGACCACCCCTTGTGCTTTTTTAGGGGTTAAGGGTTAAAGTTAAGCATACCTGTTGTGACCTCCTGCTCTCTCTCTCTCTCACGCCCCTTCATTTCCTCCACCTCATACCCCGGTCCACGCCACAAGGCAGTCAAGCCACGCTCGCACTTGCAGACGGAATTGCAGCTCTTTCCCTTCAATTTACGGCTGCATTGATTCTGTATTTGCCAAGCCCCGACGAAGCTCTGCGGATCCTTTAGGCTCTCGCCTCATGCCTGTGCTGTGTTGCCGTTAGGGCGTCCCCGAATTTTCATGGATGCTCTTCCGCCTCTGGTCCGGTGTTGTTGTTAGCGAGGAGGGGGATTGGCGGGGGTGGGGGGAGAGGGTGAACATCTGGCAGATTGGATGCGGAGAGGAATGGCGGGGAGGTATATGCAATTCTCACCATCGGCTGGTGGTTCTCCGCAAGTAGGAATTCGATCGTCCTCTGCCGCTGCTGAGCACGACAAGTACGTGGTCAATTTTTCCATCTGCATTGCTTCGTCGCCTGGCCTGGCCTGAGCGAGCGAGTCTCTCGTTTGTGGACTCACGGTTTCAATCTTACGATTCGATTGGACTTTGGTTTTTGCCTGTTTATGGTGTGGTGTGGTTGTCCCCCCCCTCTCGCCAATAGTCGTTAAGTGTTGCGTGCTTGCACCTCGTATTTTCAGATAGAAATAGGTCGCATTATGATGTGCGGAGAGGAGGGGGTCCGATCAACCATATCCATGTCCAATTCTGACTTTCAGATGGTCGCTTTCGTTTGCCCTTTACCAATTCTGCTACTCAGCAGTCATGTGTGACACTTTCAATTTTCATTGGGGTTGATGTAAGAAATATTCAGAGTGACATCAGAGGGAGGCTTGAAATAGTACATGATCACACTAATTTAAGTAGCTCCTTCATTCTCCAGTATTGACGGCAGTGCAATTGAGTATAAAATGACTGACCGACGGGTCCTGCCCTCCTTCGCTGTCTAGAACAAATTTCGTGTGCAAATTGAGGACATGTTTTGATATTAGTTGGTGCCTGTTGCTTATCATGGAGGTGAACCTGAAGGTTAGGGTTTGGCATGAATTCTCGTGTGAGACTCAGACGCTCGTTCGGGTTTAATGCAGCACGAATCTTTCTCGTTGATGTTTGTCGTGTTCTCAACTCTGTCAGGAAAGATGCGTGAGATCCTCCGTTTCGGTCTTGGTATTTTATTTGTAAATTAGGTTGTACGTATCACAATGTTTAAATCTTTTATTGGAACCGCTTCGCAATTAATGTGCAGATATCTGTCGGAACTGCTTGCGGAAAGACAAAATTTAGGTCCTTTTATGCAAGTCCTTCCCAACTGTAGTCGTTTATTGAATCAAGGTGAGTTCTGGTCCTATCGTCATGATCTTGAGAGCTTTTTTTTGCTCAACTTGCGAGACGGGGCTTGATTTCATGGTTCCTTTTTACAATTAAACCTTTTAATGAGGCTAACATTCATGAAAATTAGTGCATTTTTCTTCTCTTTTCTGTTTGAGTTCTGGTCCATATAATGCACTTTTGTGCGAATTACTTTTATTAATGTTCTGAGAATTCACTGAACACAGAGATCGTTCGAGTAACGGCGCTGGTTGGAAACTCATCTTTTCTCGATCAGGATGGGCTGGAGCATGGAAGCCCTCTTTCATCAGGCACAATTCTAAATAACAATGGTTCAGGCGACTTAAATGGCTGGGGCGATGTATGCATAGGATCACTTCATTCTCTGTCGATTTATGTGGTGCATCTATTTGCTCAGCTCGTACAGGCTGTTGTGTAGCTTCATTTTGGACGTTTCCTGTGTGGCTTGTTCGAACAATTGTCATTAATTCGCGGATGTGATGATCCAGAGGCTTCGACTACCCCAAGTAGGCTGGCATGGGACGCCTGGTACACCCACTGGGCCGATAGTCAAGAAGACTCAACGCATCGATGTTCCTGTAGATAAGTACCCTAATGTACGAAACACATCTCATATTCTGGGTATTATTTGGTTAGCTCATTGTGGGGCAGTGTATGAGCGATGCTTCTGCTTTCAATCTTTGAAGTTGCATACAAGAGAAATGAGTTTAGATCTTTTGGGGTGCAATTACTCCTTCCGGATTTGTTGATTATTATTACCAGGGCTTACCGGTTTTCCCTTTCATTTCCCTTTCTAGTTGTGTTTTTTCTCCGCAAGTTATAGTACGTTGCATCTGTCCGATTTATCTACTCGTTTACTTTGTCCTAGACTATTGATTATGTATCGTTATTGTGAATAGGTGCGTTTCAGAAGCTTGTGCTTATCATTGAAATGGGATTTTACGCTTTTGAATCTATTCACAATCTCTCGTCTCATTCATGCTAATATAGGCAATTGTTCCATCTGGCAGTTTAATTTTGTTGGGAGAATTCTGGGCCCACGAGGAAATTCATTGAAGCGTGTGGAGGCAACGACAGGCTGCCGTGTATTAATTCGTGGTCGAGGTTCTATTAAAGACACTGCTAAGGTCAGTGTAATCTTGAAAATTGCCGAAGTTGTGATTGAGTTAGTCATTTCAAATTTTGCAGTTCGTGTTTGTCAATGCCGACACTAGGTACTGCTGTCTAACAGTTAGGTTGTGAACAGCAGTTGACCTAAAGATGAAACCTGCATATTGGATGTTCACCTTCTTATCTGGTAGGCATCTGTCTTTACAGGAAGACAAAATGAGGGATAAACCTGGTTTCGAGCATTTGAACGAGCCTTTGCATGTGTTGGTGGAGGCAGAGCTTCCAGCTAATATTATTGATACGCAGCTTATTCATGCGCGTGAGATACTTCATGAACTACTGAAGCCTGTGGTAAGTTTACATCGGACTCTTTGTTAGTCAGCAAAGAGAAGTTCGCTCAGAGAAGGTTGTTATGACATGATGTTTTCTGGCTAAGAGGTGCATTCGTAGTCATTGTCCAGAATTAACCGGATAAGCTCCATGTCATACTTAGGGCTCACTAATAGATGTGTTTGTTGTACCCTTCCTTCAGGATGAGACATTCGATCTTGTAAAGAAAGCTCAGCTTCGTGAACTAGCTATGCTAAACGGCACTTTACGTGAGGAGAGTCCTGCGCATATGAGCGGCACAGCATCGCCTTTCAATAATCCAGGAATGAAGCGTGCCAAAACACGGCGATAGTTTGAGCTGCACTATTTGCGTGATTCTCAGTACCACCCTGAAAAATGCCTTCGGCGATGTTTTTTGCTACTCTTTTGGGAGAGTCCTTTCTTCGGTGGTACTGATGGTGAGCAACGGTGACAGGCGAATCAAACGGCGGCAGTTACTGGCTACCAAAAAAGGTGCAGTCAGCTACTATGAATGAGTTTACTGAAGAATTAATTCTATGACTCCTTTTTATGCTTGTCAGATGTGTAGTTATCCACCAGTTAGAGGTGGTGTAGATGTAGACAGGGACTAGTAAACAAATGCCAGCGAGCTCCTGTGGCCTAGTTCTCTTACACGGCTCTGAATTTTGAGGCTTGCTCAATGTCTGGACATCAATGTTGAGGGTATGTATTGAGTGTTTATAACCTTCACTGAGCAGAGAAGAATAGGGTAGTTGAGATTTTACGCCTTGTCAGGCTGGATTTTTCAAGGGTTTCATTTGTGATATGGTATCCTTGACAAGACATCCGTGTGCCCTGAAGAGGATGTCGCTGAGTAACTTCTAATCTCAAGCATGTTGGAATGTAACAATTTTGTCCTCAGCAAAGTAGGTTTAGGTTGGCAACATTTTTGAGTCCACGGTGTGTACTGGAGTTTTTGACTGAGTTTGTTCATCGGAAAAACTGGTCGCAAGTTAGAATGGCTCTGTGCTTCATTTACAGTTGTGCACGGTGAATTAGTCTTTTCTAATTTAAAAGTTTGATCAAGTGCCATTGGTGACTCTGACTTAGCATTTGCTGAAAAAGTTGACTTCACGAATTCAAGGTACTTACTGCATATTTCTTTGTTATTATCCAACTGACATCACTCTAATAGTACCAAAAGGTTGACGAAGGCCTCAGGCTCTGTATTTTGCTTGTTGTGGTTATTTTGAGTGTATCCGGGTCTGACGAAGATGAAGTGCCGTAGGGATTCATGAAGAAGTCACTTTATCTATTGTTTTGGTATCTAGTTAAGCAAAATTTAGATGTGGTATCAATGGCTAGTTGGGCTATCTAATTTCGTATACATGATTAAGTTGTTTCTCACTCGAAGTGAATAGAGAAATATTGGAGGTGGAGCAGCATAGAGAGTTTCAACCTCGCTTATTTCTTTTTGACGTGAAGTGCGCAGTCTTTGCAGGTTATTGGTAACCACAAGGAGACCTCGCTGGTTTTGTCAGGTACGTCAATAAGATATCAAAGAGGTATTTAATAGCTGAGCAGAAGGCCCTTATAGATTCAGTTAATGTTATGCTGTTGCAGTTGACTGTAGGTGTAATTTAGAGGATGTTGAATTTGATCTGTTATTTTGTGCTCTTTGCTTGTAGTTTTAATCATCGATGAATATTTGCTTCTATGGCAGTTTGGACTTGTAATGGCTCCTCTCTGAAGGCATCCCCGATTGCATCCTGGTGTCTATGTGGTATCTGATTGCAATTAGATTACTAACTTCGGATTGGTATTTCTGTCTCGGAAATTTTGTTATGGCAGAAATCTTAGTGGTGAGAGCTCTTCACTGTTGGAACGAGCGTAGTGACAGGCACGATGCCATCTACCTTTTCACTGCGACTTGTATCCGTTCTGTCGCATCACCTTTTTACCTGTAAGAGTCAATCTTAAATTTATGACATGTGCGATTGGCCGTACTGGGCAAATGGTGCATAGCCTTTTCAGGTGTTGTTATTCCCTGTTGCTTTGCTTCAGGCTCTTATGGAGGTGTATATGATTATTCTTAAGCATGTATACATTGTAGACGATACTGTCATCCTTGAATAGGTTATTTCCCTATCTTAATTATTAGCCAGTATTCTTGCTTATAAATTTTCTGAACTGCCATATTTATTTGATGAGGCTGTGCATGTTTAAATCTCAATACCAAGTGAAGGAATCCATTCTTCTTTTTGTGTGGAATTAGAGACACTATGAGGCGATATGCTACCGAAACTTTCCTTTCTTTTTGAGTAACAGTTTGCAAATTAAATGAGAAATTATTTAACTCAGAAATTCTCAAGGTGGTTACACAGATTTTCTGTGGTTGGTATTGCGCAGAGTATTTTGATACTGCTGTGGTTGATAGTGGAGACATTGAAGGCTAAGCAAGGTTATGCTTGCTCAGCTGGTTGGTGCTCTCTGGAGGCCAGTATGACCATCCTCTGCTCCTCCTATTTTACCCTTAGAGATGGAGTTTGTCAGAGTTGTTAAATTAAATGTCCAATTATAATTTTGAACCTGCGTCATGTAACAAGTTTGAGAATACTATTCACTGCAACATAAGCGGAGTCCTAGCATATTATTTGCATCTTGATGTATTGAAGTCACCTCCCTTTTTTTATCACAATTCTCTCTTGGCACCTACGAAATCGAAACACCTTTGTTTAATATATCGGTATACAGTGATCTCAACATACGGTACTGCCGTCTTCGTGGGAGATGTACCGGTTCTAGTATGAACCAAATTTGAGTCCCCTCTGAATTTGAACTCCGGGCAATCGTCAACCGAAGAACGTGAGCTCCATTCTACGATAGATATTTTCCAGGTAAGTACCAGATCACACGTATCAACATATTGAGCTCCTCAATAGTTGTGACTTTAATGAAGTTGCAACATTGTTTGACTGTTAAAAAATTGCATGTAGTTGTCATTGAGAAGGCAATTACGTCTGATGCTTGAATTTCATGGACGATCCGCAAATGGATCTTCCTTGCAGGTCCCCTGGATCTCTAGTTCCTAAAAGCGAGTTCTGAATTGATCGCGGAAGGAATGTTTTCAGAGACGTCATAATCCCATGATCCCACGCAGTTTCACAGATAGTCCCTAACGTTTGCACGACGCACCACCGGCACGCCGCGGAAGAAACATCGTGAGCTCTCTCTCTCCTGCCATAGTCCGCAGTCTCTCTGATGTGTTCCTTCAGCTGGTGACCCATTACAAGGGCCGGAAACGGGATTGTGTCAGAAGGCCACCATCACAAGCCCTTTGATGTTATAACTTACTCGAACGGTCATAAGGCCTTCAACAGGGGGAGGACCAATTCATCGTCAACGCTACTAATAAGTGTTTCTGCAATCATTCACTCAAGTCTGTCCTCACGCCACGATCACGCTCTACATGCTCATTAGCCCAGCTGATGTTAAGAAACATACACTGACACTTGAATTCTCATTCAACTACGTCAATGCAGACGGTGGGAATGAAACAGATATGAAGAGACTCTCGAAAATGTCCACCATTGAGCAGGTTTGTGAAATCCTCACTATTTCTCGGTTCAAACAGGGGTTCCAGGGCGTGGGAAGAAAACGTTAAGGAGAGAATCTGATGACCGGTTAGTGTATTGGTCCGCAGTTCCTCCTCTCCAATCGGACTAAGGGAACGAAAATAAAATAAAAAAGATAGTGTTAACCTAGCTTCTTCAAAATTCAAGCAACAAGGAGAATTTAAGAGGCCATAATGGGGGTGCAAATGCAAGCAAGAGGAGTTCCATCATTACTTGGCATCGGACAGTGGGCTGGGCTCATTCATTCACGCAACGCAGAAGGTTGACATGAAAGGGGGAAAGGAAAGTACATGAAACCGGCTACTCCTGTGGTAAGGTAGTCCATACTTAACACTGGACTGACTGGAGCTCAGCAGGCAGTGAAAGGAAACTGATGGAGGCTGCGGCAGTACACCACCTAGAACATCTAATTTAACCAATCTGATGGTAATGGGTATTAATTAGGCCCAATTTTGAAAGCGTCATTTTCCTCATTATGACGAGGCGGTAACAATAATCAGAGTAAACGGGAGTTAATTGTGGCCTTCTTGACGTTGGCAACTGGGCGGGGACACCGAGTGACTGAGTAGTGCGAGCGGTAGGTTCGGGAGTGAGGTTTGGGACGAAGCTGATCGGGAGGATCGGGATAGGCTTGCTAGCCTTGCTTTTGGAGGTGGGGATGAGTCCTGTCCCGGGTGTGAGAGTGCCTGGAATGGGCTCCGACACTGGCCCTTGCGAAGGAAGCGAGAAAAGGAAAGGAAAGAGAAGCTTTTGAGTGGAATAACTTTAGTATTGTAATTGTAAAAGAGTAGTCAGTCAACAAGTGGCCAACACGAGAGCGGACGGAAGGTCCTGGCGCCGAACCCCCAAAGCTCATCCCTTTCTTTCTTTCTCTCTCCCTCCCACGCCCTCCCCTCCCCTCCCCTCTTCTTGACTGTTGTTGCTCATCATCTCGGTCAGCTTCCGAAGGTTTAACGCACTCTTTCTGGGGGAAGGGGTTGCTGGCTTCGCTGCCGGCCCTGCCCCTGTGTGCAATCATCGCCTCCATCATCACCTTTCTCGAGGCGATAATCCAGGCTTGTGTTGAGGGAGGTACTTCGTCCTGTCTCCTTCCTTTGCTGTCGTCTTCTAGGGTTTCACCGCGCATTGGCAGCTCGAATGGGACGATTGCTTCTGTGGGTGTTTCGTGGAAATTAGTGGAGTGCGGATGCAGATCTGTGTGACAGGGATTGCGAAGAATTGACCGAGTGCGGGACTGAGGGTGGGGTAGTGGTCTCGGGGATTTATGTGGAGTTTTATGGTGTTGCAGAATGCGTGAGTTTGGGGGCTCGTGAAGGGTGCGAGATTGCATTTTGGCCTGTTGTTCAGGGTAGGAATGGTGGGTCGTCTTTGGATTTGAGGAACTGGGCCATTTGAGCTCCCCGCATTTCCCCGCCCTCGATGGTCACAAGGAAAATGTGCAAGGTGCTATTGGCCTGGCAAGGTGTGTTTCAGGCTATGGATCATGTATGACGGATGAGATCATGGAGTAAGGGGCTCGTGAGTGTTTCAGTAGGGGACTGAGGTTGGGGGTACGCGCGGACCTTTTGGGGAGCGTGTGGCTTGTTCTCCTCTCATTAACTGCCGCAGGTGTCGTATTACACATTCTGCTGTGGCGCTTGTCACTAACTTGTGTTCGGTGAAGACAATCTGCGAAGGTTGGTCCTAAGACCCTACCAAAGTTGTCCTGATCTTACTTCGTCCACCTCCTCCAGACAGTGCCTTAACTTATCTCGACCTCAAATTTTCAGTGTACTTTCTGGTTTATAGCACGACACGGCTAAAAGTCAACTCACACTGGACAAAATCATTTTTTCGCACATCAATTTTTGTTCTTTTTATTCGCAGAATCATTTCCGAATTTGCCGTCAAGTAGGTTAGTTATCACGTCAGCTTCCAACTGTAAGCTGTTCTCGACTTTTTTTGTCTAATGGAAATTGAGATCAGACTTTTGAACACCCAGTGGTGTCATACTGTTAATGTCTGTGATGTAGGTGCTCCTCCTAGATGTGTTCCAAAATGATTGTAGTTACATGCAATTGTTTGATGGCTAGGAAATCTTATTTTCGCCAATTTTTGCTCTTGCACCTCAACTTCAAGTGTATGGTGATGATTTTCGGTGCAGACCATGTATCAAAACAAGAAGTTTTCTACAACCAGCTTAATGCCCCAGAGGTCAGCAAGTCAGGCACCAGAGCCTCGAGGGTCAAGTGCAGCTGGAGCCTCCACCAATTCCGCTGGCAGCCCGGGTGGAGGCTCTGGAGGTGCTGGCTCGGCAGCAAAGCAGCGATTACGCTGGACACCTGAGCTCCATGACCGCTTTGTGGATGCCGTCACTCAGTTGGGCGGCCCTGAGCGTAAGCTCTCTCCCTGTTTTGCTATTAATTGGTTAGATTCAGGTGTGGAGGCAAGTCAGTGTCTTGGCAACATTGAAATTAATATAGAATATTCCTTCTTTGCAGTTGACGTCAGACCGAGGTCCTGTGAATTGTGGTCCTGAAGTTCTATCCTTCCTATAATTATCGACATGACCTTTATACTCTATCCCCTGCTCTCTCCATGTTTCTTCATGTATCGTAAGCCAGCCTAGCAATATGAGACTCTTTTCCAATTAAGTTATGAACTGGCTTCTTGCTGCGAGAAATCGTCACCGAATTTGAAACCTCTCTTGAAACCTTCTCATTCTGCCATTAACAAAGTTCCAGTTTGATGTTACTAATGTTTTGAGTGTTCGGTGTTCAATCACCTTAATCCGCCGATCGGCAAGACGTCTGGTCATCCTGTAGGATAGTACGTCAGTATATTCTGTGGTGTCAGTTGTGTGCTATATTTTGGAAATAATAACATATCTGTCACAAGTCTCGCTTGCCTACTATCACTTTCTGGGGTGCTTCCCATTGAATCTTAAGATGCTCCGGCGTATACATGGTGAATCTTATGGCAGGTGCTACTCCGAAAGGTGTTTTAAGGGTCATGGGTGTGCAAGGTCTTACAATTTACCATGTGAAGAGTCACTTACAGGTAACTACTCTTCTTTCTTGTATTTCACGTCGTTGTATTTCACTGCGATATGTGAGTTGCATTGTTACGCCAGAAGCTGCAGCAGTTACCGTGAACAACTGAATGAATGCTTGTGTGCGTCCTTGTGACTTGCTTGGATTTTATTATTCATTGTGTTGTGGAATCTGCTAACGTTGCGTTTATTCCTGTCTGCAGAAGTATCGTCTAGCAAAGTATATTCCCGAGTCATTGTCAGATGGTGAGATATCTTCCCAGAGGCCATTGCAGGATGCTACAATCACCATTGTTTATCGTTTTTAAGTATTCGTTCGAGTTTGAGCTAAGTGTTTACTGGAATGATGTGCCCACATCAAGGGGAGGAAGCACTTATTGTTTTGTGGTGGTGCGGGGGGAGGGGGGCGCTCTTGTTGGATCTGGAGGCATTTTTTGCGTTTTGATTCAGCGTGGTTGGAGAACTAACTGATTATTAAAAAATTATCTTCGTGAATCTAGACAATGAGCTTGTTGTGGATGTAAACAGGGGGAAAGTCGGATAAGAAAAAAAATCCAGCAGACATCCTTCCTACTTTGGATGCAACTTCGTAAGCTCTTCTCCGCTCTTTCTCTCTTTCTCTATATTGTCTTCACTCATTCAGTGACCAGCGATGTTTCGCACGAATCCCAGTATCATAATATGTCTAGATGGACTACTAATTAACTGCTCTTCTGTTTTAGGGGGATTCAAATCACTGAAGCTTTGCGCATGCAGATGGAAGTGCAGAAACGACTGCATGAACAGCTTGAGGTTAATGACTTCTTTTTCTTGTGTAATCTGTCAACAGTTAAAAAATACGATGTGCTTCCTTTGTATAGTCGGCTGATGTTTGAAGATGTGAAATGCTTTCGACGGGCATGACCTGTGAATTACACTGATGACGTTAATTTTTTCCAATAGGTGCAACGACATCTACAGCTACGTATTGAGGCTCAAGGGAAGTACTTACAAAAGATTATCGAAGAGCAGCAAAGATTTGGCGCTCTCAATAATCGTCAGGGTACGACTGAGACCGGGGCACCTACTACTGCAGAGGCGACCCAAGGACAGGTCGGTGCGGTTGTTGATATCAAGCCGAAGCCGCTCTTAACATCCGTTCCAACAACTGAAACTCCTACTTCCAAAAATGGTGCGACTGTGCCTGTGTCTAGCAGTATTCTGGCGGCCATTCTCCCTTCCCAGCAGCAGCAGCCTTCACAGACCCAGTATGCATATGACACGTTTACAAACCCACCTTTGCCTGAAGGTTCACCCGTCCAAGGTGCTCCCAAACGGACCCGAACAGAGGATGGAGCAGGCCAAACTCAAACCGGACAATTAGAGACTCAGCAAATACCCCCCGGAGCTTCGCAACCGGGAGGACCATTCCTGCAACCAGGACCTGCTCAAGCAAGTGCGGGGGGTGGAGCTTTCCACTCTTCTTCTCAGTCCGAATTTGCGACGGGGGCCACTTTTTCTCCTCGTCAGGGTGGAGGCTCTTTCTCTCAAGCCCCCCCTCTCAGTCAGCAGCAAGCTTATTCACAACAACCTCTCCAGGGAGTCTTTAATTCCCAATCGTATTTACCAGCAACAAACAATGTAAGCTCTCTACCTGCTCAGGTGCACGGCACCGGAGCTCAAGCTCCATCAGATACTTGCACATCTGGGAGCGCTCGCCAACCTCAAGATGTCTCAGGCGAACTAGATACGGGAGCTTTCCTTACTAACGAGAGAGAAACCACTTTGCCCGCATCTGGTGGTGGCGATCGAGGGGATAGGGGTGGTTCTGCTGCTTTGCCTCAAGTTGGCATTTATGAACAGTGGGAACATGTGGGCAGTGGTGACCAACTATTTAATGAGGATGGCTGAGGGTCAGCACAAGGGTTCAACAGGGGAATTGGAGAGCGAGTTGTTGTGTGATTCTGCTGTGAACTCTAGCTCAACGTAAAGTGTAGCTGTAGCCCCTTTTTCTCTTGAGTTTTGGCAATCGCTTGTTTGATCGTACACACCTTTTTATCCTTTCTGAACCATGTTTGATCGCTATAATTGGCAGATCAAGTGACGAAATCTGGAAGCAGTTTTCTCACATCCAAAGGATATAATCTCTTAAATTCTAGTACATGTCCTGGAAGCAAAACACTGGCAGGCTGCTTGAGTTGTATTTACAGGTATTTATGTAAGTTATCGTATGCAAAATAGCATGCTCGAGTCATGGAATTTCAGACGCGTCCTCAACCTTCAAATGAAGTCAAATGAAGTCAAAATGAGTAGCACAGAAACCTCACCTCCCCTGCCTTGTCTTCCTCCTTCAAGCTCTGGACCCCGATCGATGTCCCTCCGTTTGGAAATACTGTATGCATTCTCAGTGTTAATTGTTTTGTGAAATGGATACGATGTTTCCAAACGGAGGGAGTAGTATGATCTTCACATCAAACTCTTGGCTGCTGCATTGAAGGATTGAGAATTTCAGACAGGAGGAGCAGGCCTGCAAGGACGTCAGTCTCGCATGCACCAGGGAGATATTGAGAAGAAGAAGCTTGCTTGCTTTGCTTTGCTTTGCTTTGCTTTGCTTGCTTCTTTCCAAGGCGAGAGCATCATTGATAGGTTATAAGCTTAGTACTGTACTGTACTGTCCAGTTGAGCTAGTGCAGCTAGACTCCAAGTCCTGTCCGTGTCTGCGTATCTCAAAGTGAACGGGACGGGCCGGTTGAGGTTCCACAGGGAAACTGAGGCTGACAGACATGTGATGGGGCACCTATCGATCTCCATCTGAATCTCGCAACTAAGAGGCAGTGAAGATATGCTGCAAGGTTGGGATGATCTCCCGGCTCTTGTTGGGCTATGCAGTAGGAACGTGATCTTAGGTAGTCTCTGCGTGATCTTAAAGCGACCATGTTCTAAATGCGTACCCTGTGGAGGACTAAGACTAACTGAGATGTTCCTTGAAAGCGATCTATTATAGTAATTGATGTGTTGGGTAGGCTTACGAAATGGTCACTTTAAGAGTAGACTAGCTTAACCCCTAAAGGATCAAACTGCGTTTTTTTGGGCAACATAGCGATTTTGGGCAGCACACTACGGATGGAGTTTTTCTTTTATTTCTTTGAAATTTTCACACAACATGTGCCTGAGGAGTAGCTTTAAGGCCCAACAATTTTTGTAACTTTTGACTACATGGTTAAAAAGTGATTGCATGATATGTGATTTTCTTTGAACTTTGGGCAGCCCGGGCAGATCAGAAAATTTCTTTAAAAATGACTTTTTTTAAAAATAAAAATTTGAAATTGGTTTATTAGATTTTCATCTAAGTGGGAAGCTTTGGATCATCCCATTTTGATCGATGAGTCAAAAGTTATGAGGAGTTTTAGTTTGGAGTAGTTTGCCACTAGTTATAGAATCTATACATTACAAAAAAAGTTTGAAATCCTTTATTTAACTTATTTTTTAATATCTTTGGAAAAAAAAAAAAAAAAAAGTAGTCGTAGATTGTTTATTAAAACATTTTTACCGTTGGGATTAGAATTTTTCAATTCCATAAATAATTTGTTTACAATTTAGTATTTTGGCTCATTTTCTACTTCTTTCTACTTGCTATTTTTTTTGTACATGTTGTATAATTCCAAATGATTTGAAAATTTTCAAGAATGTAGCCAACTTGAATTGATGAATGAGTCCAAAGAGTTACAACCATTTGGACTTTGTTTCATACAAATATTGCCTTCTGAAGTGCAGCTGCCCGGATTTTTGCAGTGGTAAAAAATGGATTTTTGTAACTTCAAACACTAATATCTTGCAATCTACACGGTGGAAATTTCTGAAATTTTTTCCGCATCTTTTCAAATCAGTTTACTAAAAGATCCTACGGTTAAATTTGTCCTAAATTGTTGCTTTTTCTAAAATTTGGTGGTTGTCTTAAAAATGACAGTTTTAGAGTGGTTTTGGTGAAAACATAGTCAAAGAACTTTAGGGGTTAACCACTAAAGGACCAAACTGCGGGTTTTTTGGCAACACAGTGATTTTGGGCAACTCACTACGATCACAAAAATTCAATATATTTTTTTGAATTTTTTTTTGGATGTGGGGACAAGGATTACCTTTGCCACTCCACCCCAAAAAAGTCATTTGAATTTTTCCATAAGAAGTTATGGGAAAAAAAGTTGTTTTCACTGGATAGAGGGCAACATAGGCAAGGTCATTTTCACTAGGGCGAAAATAGCAATACCATGCCCAAAAGAGCTTGGGCAGGATCGTGGGCAAGCTTTTAGCCCCAGATTAGGTTGGATGCTTTATTGACATTTTTTTGTCATAACTCATAAATTTGTCACAAGTACAAGGAGGTGACAAGGAGGGAGCCGCTACCTTTGGCCTAACAGGCAAGTACTGTTGGTTGTTACATATGAAAATTAAAAAGTTAAAAAACCACAAGATTCAATGAGCCAATTACAAATTTGTCATTTGACAAACTACTATATAAAAAAAATATTGAATTTAGCAATTGCCTCATTGACATTTGTAGGAATAGAGCATGAAAAGGTCATTTTTATATTCAAATTCATTGTCTATCATGAATCTTCAAAGGGTATAGGATAATTTAAAGATGAGAGATAGACCACACATTGTCAAATTAAATATAAGGATTGTGTTCAAAGTATAATTTTGAACCTCATTTTGTCATAGTAGAAGAAGTTTTATCAAAAATATTTTAACTGAAAAAAAATTAATAAACCAAGCTAAATTTTATCTCCAAACAAATCGTTTGTGATTTTGAGCCTTCAAAAAAAGGTTATAGACAAAATTCAGAGAGGATGTTTGAAAATGTCAAAGGAAATATCCCTTCCAACCTCTCTTTGAAATTTGTCCATAACATTTGATTAGAGACTTGAAATGTCAAACAGATTTGTGGAGGTAAAATTTATTTTGATTTCTTAACTTTTCTTAATCCAATATTTTGTTTTAAAGATTATTATACTATACCAAATTGAGGTCTAAAATTCTAATTTGAACACAATTCCTCCTTTTCACTTAACTATGAAGAGTTGAGCTTCTAGTAATTCTCAATTTACATATTCCACATGGATTGTTTTACCTCATAACACCCCACTTGTGTAAAGATCTTCTCAACTCAATGAACTGAGGAGATAAGTGTATTTAGAAGTTAAGTGAAATAGCTATTGAATACTTTGATTTTCTTAAAATGTAATGACGAATTTCTTAAAATTATAGCTTAAGGAGCATGGAATGTCTTCAAAATCACAAAATCAAGGAGAATGTGATACAATGTCAGTGATTCAAGATGTCTGGGACTTCACTAACCCTGGCCCAACCTCCTCATATGCCAAGCCTAATATGCGCAACTGCCTTTTTCTTCAGCTTAGACACAAATTGATCAAGCTTGCCTAAGTATGATATTTTGGATGACTTTTATATTTATTTTTTCCTCCTCTAGGTCTAATTAAAATCTATAATTCCACATTTTGAAGAAATGATTGTATATAAATGCCATAAATTGTTGAAAGAAAAACTTTGAATGAGACTATTCTTGAAGCTAGTTTCCTATTGGAATTTTTTGGTATATGTTTCCCAATTTTAAATGTTATGAAGTTTTTTGAACATGTGACCAATTTCATCACAAAAAAGAAAAGAAAAATTTCAAGCAAAGAAGTGAAATAAACTTATGCAAAAGCCTCCCCAAATCAGAGCTTCTGGAATTTGGATGCTCCAAAAAATATTTTTTTAAATTACAAACACTATAATCTCACAATTTGTACAATCAAAACCTTCCATTTATTTAATACAACATAATGAAGTAGTCTACCACTAAATCTTACGGTTAGATGCAACAAGATTTTATTTGTCATTCTTGAAGAGCCTTTGCCATCAAAATGTCTCTATTTGAGTGTTTTTTGGTGAAACATACACAAAATGTATGCGTTAAGGTGAAAACTAATCCGAAACCATCAAACTGAAATCGCCACACAGTTTGGTCCTAATACCAAAATCTAGAAAATCAATTGTCCACCAATGGTTATTGTGTATGGGAATGGTATAATTCCACTTTGGAGAGACACTTTCAATCTAAGTCTACTTGTTAAGAGTAGATACCCAGGGAGGTCACTCTCACTATATTTAGGGTACCCATATGTGGCGGAGTGATTTTTTGACCCCCTATTTACTTTTGAATAAACTAAAATTTCATCCTAAAATTTTGAGCTTTGTTTAATAATGACTAAAGGTTTCTATTGACAATAATTTCAATTCCAAATGACATAAGATATATTATCTAGAAAGGGTTGAAAAATGAACTAAAATGGCATGTTCTCCAATTAAAATATTTACAGAGCTCACATGAAGATGACTATTGCATCAATATTCAACCAAAATAAACTTTCAATAGAAAGCTATTCTATAGAATTTTTTTTCATTTTTTTCATTTTTTTTCTTATATAATATAGGGGTGTGAAAGTTATTTTCAGCTTTATAGTGTATCTTTTTTCTTAAAAAATTTATAACTAATTACTATTAGCATAAAAAAATATCAATAAGTCAAAACATAAAATTTTAAAGTAGTAGAATCTATCCATAATTTTTTTTTTGGAAAAACAATTAAATTTTAAGATGTATTACATGTATTACATATTCCGCCGCGCGTGGGTTGCTAAAACGCGGGGAGTGTCCTCCCCGGGAGTAGGTAAAGGGACAGTTTGGGGTGTTTTTACCTTATATGTTATAATTTACAACTTTTGTTTGGAAAGCGTTCAATTAAATTTTTATTTTAAGTTTCACTTTGTAACATATGTTTATATTCAAGGGATAAAGTGCATCATGACTACTATTTATGTGTGAGTTCATACGAAGCTATTCTATTAAAAGTTCAATGTCCACTCTAATATTGGTTATTTAATGACAACTAGGACCAAAATATGAGTTGATTTTAGGCCATTGTAAAATATAATAGTTTTTACCCTAGTGCCTCTTGATACCACAATAGTAATTCAATTTAGTACAAGAAAAATTGTTGATGCACATATTTAAATTGAATAATTTTCAAATACAATTTAGAATTAGAAGTAAATTGGGGACCAAGTGGGTTGGGGGGGTGGGGGGGCATTTCAAGAAATTTACATAACTCTAATGTTGTAAAAAAGTTCATGAAATTATTTAATTTTAAAAACGTATTCAATTCTTTAACTAATACACATTTCTTCTACCAATAAGCCATCAATCACCAATTAATGAGTTTGGTAAAGTGGATTTGAAATCCTTTACCTTATATGATGATTGTACATTTCAACAATTGTCATCAGCATTAACTTCCAATAAATGAATGAATCCTGAAGGCACTCTTTTTAGAAGAAGCTTGAATTAGTCTCCAATGCTCACTTAAGTTGAAAAATCTTAGTAACCTCAAGGTCCTTGTCCTACAAACTATCTTCAAAACAAATAAAATCTAATTACTAGACCATTGAGCTAAACTCTCAGAAAGAAATTTTCTTTCTAATAAATATCCAAAGTTGACTTGAATAAAGTAATATGCTCATAAAGCGCCCTTTGTCTTTCAACCTTGAAGTCCTTATCCATTAAGCAATATCCTCAAGACAAATAGGATCTAACTATTGGAGCATTGAGCTAAATTTTTACAAAAAAAATTCTTTTTTAATATGTCCAAAGTTGACTTGAATAAAATAATATACTTATAAATTGACCTCCCTTTCCAATATGACCAAAGTTGACTTGAATAAAATAATTTACTCATAAAACGACCTCCCTTTCCAATATGTCCAAAGTTGACTTGAATAAATAAGTCTGTAATCATAAAGCAATCTTTATCTTCAAACCTCAAGGTCCTTGTCCAATAAGATATCCTTAAGACAAATAATATGTAACTACTAGATTGTTGAGCTAAACTTTCACAAAGATTAATTTTTTTCATATGCCCAAAGTTGATTTGAATAAGGTTATACACTCATAGAGCAATGTCTGTCTTCAAACCATTTGAAGAAAAAGGTTTCTTTATAAGTACACTACTTTACTCAAGTCAACTTTGTGAGCACTCTACTTAGTTTATCTACCAATTATAATTGCAAAACCTCAACAATCACACCATAAATAAAAAAATGCTGGCTTAAATCTTAGAATGAATTTTTATAAATTTTAGACTGCACAATTTTATTGTATAAATAAATTCTACAATAATATATTGTATAGGATTTGTTGTTGAACTCAATTTTTACACATTTTCTAAATAAAAAGATCCATTTCTTGTAGATTACTTGCTACAATAATCTCACCATTAGGATTGACATGTTTTAGTTCCATTTTAGAACTATTCATGATTTAATTTTTCCTTCTATCTTGTATTTACTTCTTCTGAACAATTTTTTAAAGTGTGAAAATCTTCTTCTTTTCACTACAAGAAAACGGCTATTTTATGACTGCAAAAATATGACTGAGGATGACTGACGACTAGTTGCAGTCATATTCTTGAAGGCCAACACTTTGAGGAAAAATATGATTGCAAAATATGACTGTCAGTCATTTTTGGGCCTTCTACTTCACAAGTATACACTATACGACCATTAGGAACACCAAAGTACTTCATAGGGAACGTAGGGAACATGTTTGGGGAACACTAAGTCATATTGTCAGTCATATTTCCATGGTAGTGTCATTTTTTTTGTTTTGGGCAACCCAAGAAAAATACAGGCAATTCAAAAAAAATTGGACAAGCCATTGTTTAAGATTTTGAAATCCTACTCACCTATTTTTTAAGATTTAAAAACCTAGTCATCACTTTTTTAGGGTTTTGAAACCCTAGCTGCCACTTTTTTAGGGTTTTGAAGCCCTAGCCGCCACTTTTTAGGGTTTTGAAACCCTAGCCGCCATTTCTTTGGGCCCTTCTTCCTTGCCTTTTACTGTCTCTTAGTTCATACTTGTTATTGCTTCTTAATTGTTGTCTTTTGTTGCATCTTAACTTTTCTTTCTTGTTGCTTCTTAGCTCTAATCTTACTTCTTGTTTCTTGTTGTTGCATCTAAACTCTTTCTTTCTCTAACATTTTAACTCTTTCTTCTTCTTAGTTCTTGTTTCTTGTTGTGTCTTAGTTGTTGCTTCTTGTTGTGTCTTAGTTGTTGCTTCTTGTTTCTTTTTGTTGCATTTTAACTCTTGATTCTTGTTGTTTCTTAGTTGTTGCTTTTTGTTTCTTGTTTCTTGTTGTGTCCTAGTTGTTGCTTCTTATTTCTTATTGTATCTTAGTTGTTGCTTCTTGTTTCGTGTTGCATTTTAACTCTTGCTTGTTGTTATTTCTTAGTACTTGTCTATTTTTCTTCTTGTTTTCTCCATCACCATTCTTATTTTTCCTACCCTAAACTTGAGCTACATATTTTGTGTTGTTGTAAGCCTTTGAAGGTTGAGCTTTGTTGTTCATTCACTAAAAATTAACCTCCCATTTCTTTAATTGTTTATGCAGGCACCAAAAGTTGAAACAAAGTCATTGGAGGCTACTTGCAACCCAATAGAGCCATCTTCACATTATTGTAAGAAATATAGGCCTTATTGGAATTTGTGAAATGATTCATTGTGGTATATATGTTTTGTATTGGTGACTAATAAATGTCAATGAAGAGAGTTGATTTCCTTCTTACATTCTTCCTTTCTAATATGATTATCTCTTGTATATCTCTAAAATCATATATATTCATTTTTAACTACATGGAGTCTTTTCCAAAATATGACTTTGTATTTTTCAAAATATGATTGCAATTAGTCATAAACTACCAATGACATCCATATGAACTACCACATCAACCAAAATATGACTCATAAGAGTCATATTTCACATTAGTAAAATATGACTCATATGAGTCATATTCCACATCATTCAAAAATATGACTGTACAAAGTCATATGCCACATTATCCAAAATATGACTAACCGCAGTCATATTCCACGTCAGCCAAAATATGACTGTACAAAGTCATATGCCACATTATCCAAAATATGACTAACCGCAGTCATATTCCACGTCAGCCAAAATATGACTGTACAAAGTCATATGCCACATTATCCAAAATATGACTAACCGCAGTCATATTCCACGTCAGCCCAAAAAATGATTACATGGAATCACATGCCATGTAGGATTTATTTTTGTTTGCCCGTGCAACTCAAAAAAAAGTCAAGCCCTCAAAGATAGTCAAAGTATACGCCTTGTTGGCAAAATACGGCTAATTATGGATAATTATACCCCCCAAAAAATATGACTGCCAATATGACTGATGTCCGAAGCGACTCGTCGGTAATGACTCATGTCAGTCATGTTGCAGTCATCTACAGTGATTTCTGCGGCCAGTCATATTTTTCAATTTTACGACTCATTGCAGTCATATTTTGCAGTCATAAAACACTGGTTTACTTGTAGTGTTTTGAGTTTTTTTTATTAAATTCTCAACTCAATTCTCCACTATGAAGAATTACACCTCAGAACTTTGTAGTGCAAAAAATTTAAGTTAAGAGGATTCAAAGTCTAAAAACCTAGGATTACTAAATTTAAAAAATAAACCCTCTGTTGTAGCTTTTTGCACAAGAAACGACAATTTTGGAGTATTTAATGATAAAATATAATCATAAACCTTTAAGGACTAACATTCATCTTGAATGTAGGAATAGGTTTAGGATGCTCTCTATTCCTCTAAGCCTACCATCACTTTTAAAACACATCAAAAGATTGGCCTTCAAGACAATATGCACTATAGTATGTGTGGTTCCTAAGTAGTTCTATATTGGCACTTGTATGGCATTAGATGTTTTTCAATTCCTATGGAGGGTTGCGAATTCCTCTGGATTCCCCAGGATTTCCAGACTCTGAAAACTATGTCGCAACAGCTGCCTGACGTGGCAAAGAGATTGCCACGTCATTTTTATAAAAAAAATATCCAATTTAAAAAATAAATTATATATATATATAAATTATTTTTTTATTTTTTCAAATTTTGACAGCGGCCGTTCTTTAAGTGCTAGGGGGAATAGCGCCAAGAACAAGCCTAAAATGGCCCTCCAGACCATCCAAAACACATCTAATGGAATGTTCTATATAGAAGGTTTCCATATCAAAATAAATTTGTATGGACAGAGATCCTATTTGAGTGTCTAAAATGTGATGAGAATAGAGTTATCTTTAATTTTGTAAGAATAAGATCCATAATTGAAGGTTGAAAAACGTTGAATGGCTATTAAAAATCACTACACCAATAATGATATTTGCAACACTAATTACAAACTCTAATACTACAATAAATACCAATGTGACACTATTTGTCAATTACTATATTTTTAGTAGTGCACTAAATGTCAAGAATACCATTAATGCTGCCAAGTAGTTCTAACACTAAACATTTGCTTGAATACTATTTGTCAACTAGATGAGAATTGAAGTAAGTGAGATGATAGGAGAACAACTCTAAATGTAATTCATAACACCAAATATCATTCTTAGTACAACCTTGTAAGAGTAAGTTTATATCATTTGTTGCCTTGCTTCTCCATATTCTTATAATATTAGTTTTTTTTTGCAACACTCAAAGTATTAAAGATTTGAAAAAAAAATCTAATGTTTGTAAGAGTCAAATGATTCTCTTAGTTAATGAATGAAGATTGTCTTTACTAATTGCAAAAGTTTTGATGTTGCCATTACTAGGAATGAAATAAAAGACAAGGCCAAGGAACAAGGAATTGAAGCGTTTCTACCTAATTGAACTTATTCAAATAAATTGAGCCTTCACAAAAGGTAATTCTTTTATCCCAAAATAAATGTCTTGTTTGAACTTCATGCTCTTCTAAAGGTTGTTTTGAGTAGGTTGCATGGCATTTATTTGTCCAATTTTATTTGGACTGCAATGAACATATACAATGTTCTTCATTGATTCTAGTGATATTAAATTTGGAACCATTTGAATGTATGATTTTCATAGCATGATTATAAAAATTGGTATCAGATTTATTTGATGTAACTCTATCAACACTTATTTTGTGACCAAGGGAATATAAATTATAATGAAAAATAATCAAGCATAGGTTATTTACAATTAAAAACAAAATTTTAACTCCCTTGTAATCAATCATTAAAGTGAACTACTCCATTACTCAGTATGATACTACTATCTAAAAAATGTAGGAATAAATTCCAATGGTAGACAAGCAATAAGGAACAATAATAAATAATTTTCAGACTTCATATGATTCACTAAAAAATTATAGAAGGGTGCCTAAAGCTTCCCATGAAGCATGTAGTAGACAAGCCAATCACCGTGAGAAAAATAGCTTTTGTAAGGCTTCTACCAAGTGAACCCATGTCTTAACTTTGTAAGGACAAACTAGTCACCATGGAAATCATCCCTTTTGGTACAATGTGAATCATCTACTCAAAAAAACCCTGAAGCACTCATTGGAAGTCAAACTATTGTGCAAGACCTCCCCTTTTCACACAAAATTCGAAGGCTAAACATATGCACTTCTATCTATCTTACATAGAAGGATTCTTTGCCATCCATTGGACCAATCCGGTGCGCAGCGTTCTTACAAGGTTAATACATTTTGCTATTGTCCAACTATATATCCCAGTTGAGAATGGGAAGTATAACAATAGAAACAATAACATACATGAAAATGTTCCGCAAAGTTTCATCCTAAACACTTGAGACCTCATTGCTAAGGTCATAGGCAACCATGTGAGCTACTAATTGAGCATGATACAAGCCGCTGGCAAGAAATGATGCTTCTAGAAACAGAATTGGCCTTTGATTGAGCTTTCCTGAGAAGCAATCATAACCAGTGGCACCGATGCATAAATAGAGAGTCAGAGAGAGAGAGAGAGAGCTTCTTAAAGCATAGAGTCATAGAGACATTCATTTCTTGATCGCCACTATAGTTCTGTGACGAGGAGAGCTCTCCATTTGTGATGGAAACATAAAGCCTCGCTTCTCTATGGCCCTCTCTATATGGAAGGTTCTGTAATCATCGAAATATGGTTCTGTTGCTTTAAACTGACACAATTCAACAAATCCAGGTTGGTTAGCTCCGTATTCTGTTCAATAGAAAGAGCAGAAAAAAAAAATGTTCATAAATCTGATATAACCTTTCTGAAAACATTCACATTGATGTGGAAAATCTGAAAACAAAAAGTAATGAGCAGCTCATGCTTTTGATTTGACTTACAGCAGTGTAGGCAAAAACGTTATTCACCATGCTTTGAACATGGTGAGAGTACGGGTTGATTTCCATGATGGAAAGAGCACCTCCTGGTCTCAACAGCCTATGCGCTTCCTCAATAATCTGTATGATCGACACCCGCATTTTAAATTAAAGATGAGTGCTACAAAATTGAAACAAAACTGCCAGAATGTGTAGAATAAACCACCTGAACTTGTATGCAGACGCAAAACAAGGAACAAAACAATCACGATTTCCTGTAAGAACTTCTGAAGATCACCTCTTTAGTTGCTGAACGAGGCAGTTCATGACACACTAAACACATGGATACCAAATCAAATGCTCCCGAGGGTAAGCCGGTGTACTCTCCAGCTGCGTGAAGAAAGTGGACTGGCATTTTTTGTTCCTGCGTCACTTGCAACTGTCAATATTCACATTCTACCATTCTACTCACAGAATGAGTGAGCAACAGCTGTCGAGACAAGAGTCTCTGCAAGAATGCTGTAAACATGGATAAGCATCTTTACATTTAGACAATAATTGAATTTACCCTGCCAGTTGATATTCCAATGCCACCAGGTGATGGTGACCATCCTGGTTGGAGATCATGTATGTATTCCCGATCCAAGTCAGACGTAGAATCGTGAAATTAGATCCCTAGACAAAATAACCCTGGATCTTCATCATAATAATCTTATGTGCTGACTCGGTTCTACGTTGTTAAAAATGCTCAAACAAATCCATTCGTTCTTCGAAACGTACCGAAGGTGCCACCTTCTTCTTCGCCCGGAAATTGGCCACGGAAATAAAATAAGGAGAGAGATCGACTCCGATGACGTGAGCATCAGGGAAAACCTGAGATAGGAATGAAGTCAATATCAGTCATTCAAATGCAATCAAAATCCATTATTGCAACACGCCCCCCAAACTGAGAATCTCCCTTCTGCAAACCTGATCAAGCACCAAAACCCTAAATCCCACTTCCCGGCATTGCTCCTAACCTGGTGCAGACCAAAAGTGCTGAGCCCGGATGCACATCCTATATCCACAACTGCACGAGGAGTGAAGTTCAACATTTGACATAGCTTCGCATGATAAGAATCTCTTAATTTGACATCCCCATTCGGATCCATCACTTTTCTCTGCAAGCAATCAATCAATCAACACACGAATGTTACGAGGACTGCTTCTTCGAGAAAAATTTGAATGTTTGCGAGATGTTTGCCGCCTTCCTGAATGCCGTTCTAAAATTCTGTTTGAATGACTTGCCTCGGGATCGAAGACATTGGCGTGCACAGATTTGGCTGCCAGCTCCACTTCTAACGCAGCATCCCATGACAGGTTCCCATTGTCATGTGCATGGAAGGGTTTTAAATAGTACTGGACACCACAAGGTTCAGCGTCAGCCAGCCGCAAGAAAAAATGGAAGAAAGACCAACCCTAAGTTAGGCCAAGTGCAAGATCCCGAAAACCAGAGGAATCGATGGAGAAACAGACAAACCCTACTTCGGGATATTCGATGTCCGGGTTTTGCACGGCCTTCAACTCGGCATTCCAGTCGTACTCTCGAAGTCTGGCTAACTCCGGAGCCCAGGGGTGGCCAATTTCAGTGCCGCGTTCCATGATCATCTTGCGGGCCTGCCCCGAGGCGAACTTGAAAAATGGCTTGAACGAGAAGAGTGCATTCACGGCGCCCGTCATGGCGTTCATGGAGGGCGTCCCCTCCGGCACGGCGGACGTCGTCGTCGTCGTCGTCTGGCTCAGATTGTAGGGCTCTCGCGTAGAAGTGGAGGAGGCTTGACATCTTACGCACAAGCTCTGCAACAACCAATTCAAATCAGGGGAATTTTTCCAAATTTCGAACCTACTCTGTCTCTCCAGCACGAAATTCACACAATGAAGGCTATTCTCACAGACACGTAATTTGCAACGGTCACGGTTCACAAAACCGTCCCGTTCTAATTAACCCCAAAATCTTCACCTCGTTACAAGCTCAAAACCCTGGAAAGTGGGACATGGCACCGACGTCAATCAGCCGAACCCAATACCCCATAGGGAATCCAGCAAGACGACTCTAACACCAATGCCACCACACAAAATCCGACCCACGTGCAATTCGCAACCCAAATCCAAATCGAAGAGGAATTAAAAGAAGACGCAGCAGCAGCAACAGCAAGCCCACCGCAGATGGCAGCACCGCCAGAGCGGCCATGGCGCCCAAAACACCGAACCGCTACGAACTCTGGTCCCAAGATTAGCCCCGCGAGCGGAGAGCCAGAAGCGCCCCTGCACGATGCCACACCGCCAAACTCACGACAAAAGCGACAAGAACGGTAAGTTTAGAAAGAGCTGAGAATTCAGGTAGCGTTCTTCAGTTGGGCTCCACATACAAACACTCACGGGCCGCGACGGGAAGCAGCGTCCGTGACGGAGAGAGAGCGCGTAACAGACGCTGGCGGAGTGGAGTTGGATTGAATCTGCAGGTTGAAAGTCTAAGCGAAGCGCGCGGATTCGTTTGATATTCTGCAGCCTTAGAACGAATCTCATCCACCAGTTGCCACTATTACGGCCGCGACTCTTCCGCAAATCGTGGCCCACCCGATCGCCCAGGGCAGTCAGTCTCGGCCATCATTTACCGGTATTGATTTTCTGCCTTTTCCTTGCTTCTGAATTTGGCACCTTGGAATCCTGAGATGCGGATTCTGCAGTCGTCTGATGTACAATCCGGCCGGGATGCAGCCGATCACGATGGTGCTCCCTTGCTCCCGATGCGTTCTTTGGCATCTGAACGGTGGCACCTGTGTCGGCGCTGCAGACGTCATTATAAGCCGCATTCCGAGTTTGCAATGTGGTCGAATGTTTGGGCATGGAAGTCAAATGTTGAGGCTGAATGAAGGAGTGTGCAGTCGGTGAGTTGTAGAGTAGCCGCTTCAATCCTATCATTGAAGGTTCTCACGTTGGTGAGAAGCTATCGCGTGGGTGGCGTGGCTACTCACATTCTTCAATGATTCTGCCACGTTGGAAATAGTCAACGTTGGAAACTACGGAGTATTTTCAACATTGGTAACTCATCTCCATGCATCCAACAGCATCATTCAATAATAGAAAATCCTCCTCCCATCCCTACATGGGAAGCAGTCAACGCTAAGCATTATTTACTTCCGAAACTACTCCGAAACCTTTGAATGACCCTCCAGATTCTTTCTCTCTGCTCTCCCCAGATGTGAAAGAAGGCAGGAGAAGCAAGCAAGATGACATGGAATGATCATGGACAGATGTGCACTACATTTCAAATAGTGCAGGTGGCCGCTCATTGAGCAATACTGACCCACATTAGTACACTGCTGAGAAGGAGCCTTTATTTCAATCCTTAAGCACGCCCACAGAGTTGGCAAATTGCTTCATCCTAGGGCGGAGCCCCAGGTCATTGTACAATCAAAAACAACAATAATTTAAGAATCCCTACTCCCTGCACTCTTCGGCCATTATACACAATGAGCTTGAATGAGCAGCACCTAGACAATTTAGACACGCCCGCTCCAGCCATCTACTTGGAGGAGGTCTCGAAGCTCTTGACCTGCCCGCCACATCTTTTTTAATCGATCGAAGATGACGCTTCTAGAAGCAACAACACTCCGACAGCACAAGAGCAGCTCAAGCATTCAATTCAATCTCGCTTAAGAATCTGTTTGAACCATTTCATGGATGCTAGTTGTCTAGCAAGGTCTGCTATTCTTCAGGTTGATTGTCGCGAGCTCAGCCTCCACGTATTCGCCGGCAGCAATCGGAGGATAGTTACCAGATGAAGCAACCTTTGCAAAATGGCCCAGTGGTTTTAATACTGCGTCGGAAGCAATATGAGCAAACATCTGCACCAACCACCCGCAACAAACTTTCAGCTCTGTGCTCTTCATCCTAGAGACGACGGAGTACAGTTATCTACTATAAACTCATAGAACGCTCCTAAACTGTTGCGTAGTAAAGAAAACAAGGTTTTCACCTTGTCTACTCGGTGATGCATCCATCATTATAAATAGAAACTACAGCAGTTTATCCTCACCAACATTAACTTCATACTAAATCGATACATTTTGATGTACAGTTGTACAAATCCAGCAGAACTGGGCTTCCTGAATCAGGAGCCTCCAAATGAGTTGTTCGCTTAATCGATCTTCTGAGT
Source organism: Antitrichia curtipendula (assembly GCA_951230915.1). Lineage (NCBI taxonomy): Eukaryota > Viridiplantae > Streptophyta > Bryopsida > Hypnales > Leucodontaceae > Antitrichia > Antitrichia curtipendula. The sequence goes on along the minus strand of OX579639.1, from coordinate 654,317 downwards.
ACAGCTTGCCAAGTTAAATGAATTAACGAAGTATTTGGGGGACTAAAATTACCGTTGAGGACACCCTCCACAAACTCCTGCCAACCTTCTGGGATGCTTCAACAGTCTTGAGAGTACTCTCACTAACAACCACCTCATGCATGCCCGCAGCACATTCGCCACCTGTCAACCATTCCAGCTGCTCCACGTGTACATAGATCAGACGCAAATAAAATTGAAAAAGCAAATGCAACTCCAGCTTTCATCACCAACAGACATCAGGCACGACTCAATTGGGGTCTCTCATGTACAGCATACACAGTGCAGTCCCTTTAGTGAATGAAAGGACACTAACCCGGTCACTAAAGACACATTATGTAATACCGCCCACCAAAACTGAAAGAAAATAAAAAAAGTACAATAAAAACCTGCTTGCCAGCTTGAAGTAAAAGACATCCTGCAGGAACTTTGACTGGCACTTTGCGTCCATCTTTCAGCCAGATAAAAAGTCCAGGAAAGCGGCTGCGGCCGTGGATAGTGAGAAAATTGAGGTCGTAATGGTAGCCCGCAAACACAGTGTTTAGATTATCGTACTTAGACAGGTCACTTCCCGTTGGAGCCAATAAATGAGGTCCCTGAAAGGCGCATGTTTCATGTTACACACTGTTTTCGGAAAGTAACGGACATTAAAAATCTATCAATATGCTCTCAAGTTACCTGCTTCATTAGAGAAGTGAACGCTGTTTTGGGGAGACCAAAACCAAGAGCAGCCATCTCTGCAACAACCTGCAAACCATGGCGATAATCAATTTCGAAACATACCAAAAGTATTCAAAACAGAAAATACCCGACTCTCCCAGCCCAGCAAAGAGAACGCAGTGCAACAATACTCCATGTCTGCGTGGTACAAGGAACATACCTCAACAGCGGCTATCATCTTGTGACCCCAACCATTCATAACGTCTACCCACTCAGGAAAGTTCTCCGGGATTACAGGTTCCGCATTCAATTCCTAGTAAACAAGAAAACATACAATCAGCATGCTGCACCATCTTTGAAACCACCACGCCAACAAGACGATAACCAAAACAGATCTACCCTGGTGAAACCAAAAACTAGCGAATACCTGAAAGCGCGTTTTGGAAGGCCGGGGTCCGATGCGCCACATGTAGCGCCATTTTCGATCCGGGCCAACAGGGATGAGAGGGCGGGAAATGGGCGGCAGACTTCGCATGATTTCCTGCATCTTCGGATCCACCGAACATCGAGGCACTTCAATTCCTTCGGGGGTCACACCCACCTGCACACAATCCATCCTCACTTACTAATTACTAAATAAATAAATAGGGAACTTCATTCGGAGACCATTGGAAATCAATCCACCCAAAATCAATGTAGCTCCTCTCGGTGTTCCAAATGTTATACCTGATAATGCAACTCCGGGCGTTCCTGTTGGCGCTTTAGGTCAGCAGCCTGTCCGAAGTATCGCTCCATCATGTCCAAGAACCGATCGTTGTCCTCCGTGGAACAGCGAGGATCCCGAATGACGAGCACTCCGGTTTCTCGCAAGCAGGCGGACACTTTGGCACAGCTTTCACGCAGCTCGTCGTCTCCCAATTCCGACCCGACGACGGCCCCAACGATGCCCTGCTCCACATGCCCATTGCTGTAACCCTGAATTGGCAGCTCGCCCTCGGAAAGCTGCGCTAATCTCCATTTCAGAAATGGCTCCAAATCGACCACCGAAAGCTCCATCGCAATCCCTCACCCGCACTTCTCCCTACGCCACCATCACCGAAACAAACCGCAAACGAACGAACGGGTTCCTTTCTCTATCGAAACCTCCCGACGGATTTGTGCAAAAGAGTACGCAATTGAGAAACGACGAACTGCACCCGTCGGACAAATGCGGGCTCCAATGACCACATCTAAGGGAAAATCATGCAGTCGACGTGGGAATTCGGAGAAACTTGAAAAACAGAGGAAGAAGTAGGAGAACAAGAACAAGAGGAGCGTCATAAGGGACGACTGACGTCGATGTTCAGCGGGTTTTCGTTTCGTTGACGCTCCGTCGTCCAAAAACAGACGACGTAAAGGACTGAGTTGCTTCGTTCGGACGCCAAGCGTTCAGTTGCTTCCACCGACGTTTTCGTGGTTTCTCATTCATTCAGCCGACATGATGGCTCATCACTCGAAAGATAGGTGAGTGCGAATCCGTACCTGCTCTACACTTGTTTTATTTTAAATGAAATGAATAGGGCGTGTGATTTTCTTCCACAATAGGCTCATCTCCGAGAGCTCTCAACATTAGAAAAATTAAGAGTTGCATTGGACGACTTGCATAAAAATTTGAATAGAAAAATCATAAATATATAATTTTTAAATTAGATTTTTTTATATTAAATATAGACTTGGAAGAATATTGAACTCAAAAAATAATATAAATAATAATTTTTCACAACCCTCAAATGACCAGACTTATTAGAGGAGAAGGAAGTAGATAAATTTCAAAAATCAATAGTATGCAATTGGTATTGATTTTTTTGAAGTTACCTTAAGATCTTCAAATGAGTGATTCAGAGTGCCACTATATGAAGTCTAATTTTGTGAAGTGGTAGTTCATGTGGAGACCAAGAGGTGTGACCGGTAGAAAGTGAGTGTTGACCATCATAGGCAACTCTACTACTCCACATATGATGTCAGTTCAAACGTGAATAAGCTTAAAAAATTGTAGTGTGTGGAACTCAAGGAAAAGAAGGTAAACATGATTTCATCTCATAATATATTTATCAAAGTATGGAAATTCAAATGTTAGTAGAATAGACTAGAACTAGATTAGAATAGACTAAAAAAATTTATTTTTGATGTAAAAATAGGCAATACAAAATAGATAGAGAGTAAGTTTAGAATAAGTAATTTCCAGATCATTAGAATTGTTACAAACGTTAAAATCCAGTAATAGGACGGATCTGGAATCCAAAACATTCCGGAATTTTAGGAGCTTCCGAAATTACTCAAGTTTCGGAATTTTAGGAATAGTTGAGTTCCAGACTTTTCACTTTTAGGATTTTGAACGGCTTTCCGGGTTTCTCGGAACGGTCAATTTGACCGTCGCCCTGAATTTTTGGTGGCTATTAGGTCGTTGTGTTTTGTAATTAAGGGTGGGCAGGCCTATTGCCCATTCATTCATTTCCTTGTCATTTAATATGAGCATTCAGGAGATCACCTTGGGGATCATTCTCTTGCGTATCGCGTCTATGGTTACTTGTGTGCTGGTGTATAAGTAAGAGTGTGCACGGGAAGAGTCCGGATTCTTTGATAGCCGGATTAGGCTAAGTGTGTTGTGCAAAAGAGTTTTAGATTTGCAAGTGAGGAGCTGTGCGTGGTGCCTTTAAATTGCCGGAACGGTGATCCGGTGGAGGCCCGAAAAGGGTGTGGATGTGAATCTAGAAATCCAGGGAGGATTCCGTGCGGAGATAAGCAATTGCCAGAGGAATATTTCCACCCAATCGAAAGGTCTGCCAACCTCAGAAGCGGTCGACAGCTAGGAAGTCAGCCCTTAGTTCCGGAAAGTGAGAGATCCGTTGTTGTAGTAAGGAGGACCTAACGCGTCCCTATGTGACCAACTTTCTGGATTTACAATCCGGAAGTTGTAAGGGAGCCACCCCCTTTACGTAGCCAATCATTTCTTGGGCTATGTTTTGCTATGATAGAGGATAGATTATGTGAGGATTAAGAGTGGTGAAGTCCCTACCCCTCTAAAGACCAATAGTGGACCCCCTAAGGGTAAAACAGGGGTATATAAAACCGTTGAGTTGAGTAGTGGAATTTGGATATTGGGTAAATCCGGAAACCGGATTGGAATCCGAAAAGTGCATCCGGAAACAAGTGGAGAGTTGGAACCGGAATTCGGAAGAGGACGGATCCGGATTAGAATCCGGAAAATACTAGTTTCCGGAAGATAGCAATAGATTGTATGGATTGCTTGGAATGTTTGGGAAGTGAACCAGATACCCGAAACTTGCAGCAACATACTGGAATTCTCTGGGACGATAACTCGTATCATCTTACCACATTTTTGTGTTAAAGATACTTACGCGCTAACTACGCATGCAACAATATTGCAAGATCCTTGACAATGGTGAGCTTGTAACAATAATGTTTTTCAAAAGAAAGAGTTGATTTGCCCACAATATAGAGTGCCTAGAGAAGAATGTATGAAGATTTGGGTGCCTGCCAACCATGACTGCTATAATAAACTATGTCACAAAAACTATTAGAACACTATTGCCATAATGCCACTGTACTGGAAGCTAGTGTCATAACTACCGAGTGCTTTTCAAACTTTGAACTATGCACATTCTAAAAGCAATGAGGAGAAACACAATGGTGCTAGTATATGAGCCCAAGAATGCAAGCTTGTAAGCATTGAACTCTTCGTTCATGAAATCCTCGTGAACTCTGGTCATGAACTCTAGTCATGAACTCTTCATTCTATGTGGCAAAACTATTGATATTGGCCAAGGACAAGGAATACCTGAAGTGCTACTTGTGGCCGCTTTTGGAGGCGTTCCACAAATGCCCAAACATGGGATCCTTTTGTTCGAAGTACCCGTCACTAGCTTCGCAATCCGCTAATGACATGAACTCAATATGTTGGCATGATTCACCGTACGAGTTTCTTGATGTTGTGGAAATTGAGGGGACTTGCGCCCCTTGTGGTTGCATTGATGGAATATGTCCCCTCATCTTCACTTCAGCAGCTTCACTGACTACTTTGTTGTGTTCATGCATGCAAAATAGCAACAACGGGAGACGAGGGCAAAGGCATTAGCGGGGAAGGAGAAGAAGCGTCATGCGTGGTTTGAAAAGGTCCTATTCCTAAACCCCATTTTGGTATAGTAGCTCTGGCTTTTTCTAGCTTTAGAGTCTATAGACAGTGGCGGTAAAGTTGTTTTGAAGTTGTCAAAAAGTAGCAATGCAGTGCACCTCCAGTAATGTTTAGAGGTTTGAGTTGTAGGTAAGTCGTGTATGAGTTGTAGGTAAGCCGCGTATGAGTCGTTTTTCAGTCGCATTTCAATTGCGGCTAAGCGTAAATCAGTTTTAAAGGGTCACTTTCAGGGGAGTGCCTTCTTCATTGCGTGCCTAACCTAATGGTCTGTCAATGACCGCATCCGAGAGTGATTTTCAATCATGGAAAAGACCACGTCGTGGAAGAATTTTGCAATAGTGTTGTGAAGGTCATGTATCGCTAAACACACATTTTGGGGAGGTACTACAGCATAATCCTTACCCGCTCTTTGTATTTTGTTTCAATGCAATATTAGCATTTCAATATCTAACTAAACTGCCTGCTACAGTTCCATATCAGCAATAAAGTCTTCTTTTTCAACCCTCGATTTGTGCGACAAAAAGTGGCAAAGGGCAAAGTTAATGCACTGCCGTCTCAATAAACGTTCCACTTCAAGGATATACCGGAGCCTTGGGTGAAGGTCGACGTCTTTACAATTTTACATCCTGAAGTTGTACTCATGTTCCTACCATTAGACCCCAACATGGAGAGAATAGAACACGCATTGGGGAGCTCCGTACTATGGCACAACAAGTATGTGAAGTTTACCATTTGAATCGCACTTGAGTGTGGATGACGGAGTAGATCAGGGTACGAAGCACACAAAATTGAACAAGTTGCCTTTGTAAGTATTGAGAGCCGTTGCAAAGCTATTTTTAGGAAAATGCAAAACTCTCATGTTGGCATCAAATTGTCTTCAGTCAAATGCTTTGCTTGTTAAGTTTGCGCACGTGTCAATGTTTACTATCTGTCCGTCTGGCAATGTGGGAGTGCAATCAAAGTCTCCATTGAATGAGGGTGTCCAAAGGCAAGGAATGATGCTTGAGGAAGTCTTCATTAAACATTGTAGTGATGTTCCATAGCATGTTTGTGAGACGTTGTTACATACACAACAAAGTTGCCATGATCGCGCAACTGCAATGCGACTATTAGTCATTTTAAGTGAGTATCCTGAAACAAGAACCGCACTAGAACGTGATTGTAGAATGACCCATGCAGTTATGAATGTGGCCCTACCGGCTAGTCCACTCACTTCATTGTAATTAGATCACGACTCCAGAATGACACACGCGTTCCTCTCGCTTCTTTCCTACGATTCCATCGCAATTTTGTAATGATTTCAAATAGAACTCAATTGTGACTCATCGTCAACTACGGTACAACTCTATCGCAACTTGAAAATGACTATGACCCTCACCCTCACACCACTAACCACGTCAAATTTTTCAAGTGACCGACGGAAGGAGTAAGAGCCCATAGTGACTAGCCACATGTTTGTCTACGTCAAATTTATTATGGGTCCGCCGCAACTCTGTTGTGATTGGACAAGTGGCTCTCCATGTTGTGTGGTTGACCATTGTACTCTCCACCTCAGACTTTATCATCCATCTTCCATCCTAAAATAAAAAGATGGTGATAATAGTTTTCTTAAATACTTCAAAAAACCTAGATTTTAGGCCAATATATTTGACTTTTTGACAACTACAGCACTTGTAGTCATTTTGCAGTCACATTTTGGATAAATAACTTCCAATAGTCGCAACACTATCATTTTTTGCAGTCACTTTTTCCCCTATTTTTTTCAAGTGCAAGAGAACATCATGGCCAGCTACCTTAGCTACACATGAAAAGATTACAACAATTAATAATGAATCTCCTACATTATATTTGTAATTTGTATTACGTTAAAGATTATAATATTTCAATTTGTCATCTAATTTTTGACATGTGAAATATGAAATACAAATTGTACAAACCTATACAAAGCCACTACAATACAAAATAATATGCAAATATACAAATGTTTGCAACAGCATTATAAAAATATTAGTATTATTGAAGTGAAATTCAAATAAACTATAATGTGCATAAAAACGCTTTTTGTTTTTTATATCAGCTATATCACTCAATTTTTGCTTCATACTTTGACGGGAGTGTAACGGGGATGGAGTGATATATAGAAGATGTACAGAGGTTGGAATGACATTTTCCACAGAAGTTGGGGTTACATCTTCTACAAAAGTTGAAATAAAAGAGAATGTGGTGTACATTCATTGAGAAGAAACAAAATATAAACTATTATTTGCTAAAACTAACTTGATACACAATTGGTTCATCTCCACAATATTCTTCAAAGCCAATTAAACATGAAGTTGCTATCAACTGAAACTTTCCAATGATGTGAATTTTTTATTAGAATTCTAATTTGTACATTTCTTGTTTCACTCAAAAAATCTACTCCAAACATATGAACAATAGTTGGCAACCAGGGCCCCTCAATAGACATTTTAGTCTCTCCTATATCTTGTGCATTGATTTTACCTTGTAGAAAAGGTTGTTGTTATCTCATTTGGTTGTATTGGCAATTTTTGCAAGAACACTCCTCAGTAGATACCATTGTTACATTTGCCAATTGACAAATTAAACAAATGATTGTGTTTGAAAGGTAGAATAGTCGGATTGAAAATTGATAATTCATCAATGATTTGTAAAATTTTATAAGCAAATATTTCAAATACCTTCATATTGAGGATACTAAATTTGGTACCTTGGAATCCTAAGATGCAAATTCCTAAAGATTTCTAATTTTTGTTAATGAAAAAATACATAGAATATAAAACATTAACTCCTAATGACTCCAAAGGCCTTTTTGTATTTTTGTTTATATATTTGCATATTGTGCCCTAATACTAGAATATTGTATTTGACTACATCATCATATTTTAGTACACCTTGATATCAAAATTTAGATTATATATGAATATAAAGTCATATCTATGGATATAGATTTTATAGGATTATGAAATGTATAGTGCATATTTATGCGATGTCTTGGTTAGGCCTTTATAGGTTAATGAGAGAAATTCCTTCTAACATAGTCAGTGTAAAGAAAGAATCATGATCAAAGGATAGTGAATTGTAACGTAGTAGAAGCATCTGCATCATGGACCGTTAGAATTGACACTTAGCAAACTCAAGGTGGATGATAAGTCCTCCCGGTCCTTCAAAATATTCTTGTTGCACTTGATTCTAACAAGTTTAGCAATAGCCTTTTAAATTTGAGTTTACTCATATTTATCCTATATTATACATGATAATTGATCGATTGATAATTTGTAAGACACATTTGATATACAAGGATGGAAGATAAGAAATTTGAAGATTCTTCAAAAATAGATATACATGGTGTTTGTGCATCTAGGCGTAACTCACATATGACCTTTACAACTTTGGATAGGATCCCATACGGACAAACTCTTAATTTTCATCAATCTCAAAGGAGAGGATGCATGCATCCACAAGTGTATACTACAAAAGGAGTTCCCTACTTTGAGGTTGTGAGGCGTTGAAAAAGTTCTTTTCCTCTCTATAATGTGAGTGTGCCAAGTTTAACAGACAATGATGCAAATGTTTTAAAATATTGGTAACAAAGCCTCCCTCTAAGGGTTAGTTTACACTAGGGCTTGACCAAAGGCCCTCTTGAATTATCAAAGTAGTGATTCATAGTGAGATAGGTATTGTCCAAGTTGGCTTACACTATGGTCAAAGTCCATGCTTTTTTTTGTGGATGAGAAGTTCATTTTGGAATCTACATGGCTGAAGTAGATAATGTTTTATTGGTTCTAGGAGCTTTTTTTTCTTGACCACTTCTTTGAGATAGGCCTAATGGATTTTTAGGAGACCGCGACAAGCTAAAATCTCACAACCATAAATTTTGCCTATTTAATTGATCTTGAAGTTGACAATGTCGAATTTAATAATAAACAAATATAGCCTGGTTATGGTCTCTCTAGGGTTTCCACCAAGACTATACTAAATATCATTACTATTTTTTGGCTTAGGCTCTCATTTCCCATGGTCACATTTAACAAAGTGGGGTACCTTGGGTTCATTGCTTTGGCTTTAACGTAACTACACTCAAAACTGACCTTCACAACTTCTTGCATGTAACGTATTCCCATTATTCATGAGAGTCTAGGGTTGGTTTCAAAAACACCTATTTTCAATACTTTGAAAATTCACAATTTATTCACATGGTGTCTCCAAAACACATTCTATAGAAATATAGAATTCCCTTTTGACTGACAACAAGAGCCCACAAAAAACTTATTCAATACAATACTCCGAACTATGCTGAATTTGCTCCTTCGGTTAGGTACCTTCCTTCCAACTTTTGCTTCAGTTCGAACGAGTGAAGGGTTCGAGCTTCATAGCTTCGGCTCCGCTCGGGTGGGCAGGACAGGGCAGGGCAGGGCAGGACGGGAGTGTGCCGTGCCAGGGTTGCTCGCTCGTTTGGTTGCCATGCCATGCCAAGGCAAGCCAAGCTAACGCTTCCTTTGCTTTCCTCGCGCTCGCGCTCTCTCGCACGGCCGGCGCATGCTCTGCCTCTCCAATTGTCTCTAGCGTTGTTGCTGCGCGCGTGCCGACCGCTTTGTCCTCTCAGGTGAGCCCCTGTCAGCTTCCTTCCGTCTCTTGTTCACCTTCATTTGCTTTCATTCCTGGTTGGTTTGGTTTGGTTTGGTTTGGGGCGCTCCAGCTGATCGAGCGCCACGCTCCGTCGCCACCTGGGATTGCTCGGGCCCGCCCCGGGGGAACACGCTTCTTTGAGCGCGACGGGACGAGCTCCTGCTTCCTGATCGGATGTGTGGAGCCTGCCTGCCCGAGCGCGAGCGTTTGGTTTCCTGGTGGTTATCGTGGATGTGGTGTTGAAGCTCAGTCATTGACGCCCGCCGTCCGCCGTGCTGGTGGCGCGGTTGGAGAGATTTCCATGTTCAGCACGTTTTGGACGGCATGTCACTCGCTTTTTAGGGATTGAACTGGATTGGGAGGGGGTTTGAATTCAGGTTTCAGGTTTTTGAGCAAGTGTACTCGTTTAATTAATTAGGGTTATGCGAATTCAGCTTTCGGTTAGTGATACATACGGCGATGCGTTTTCCAAATATTCTAGGTGACTGCTCGTTTCTCCTGCCGAAGAGTGGGGGTGGAGCTCTGGCATAGTTGCAAATTCGAGATTTTGTCCTTTGGTAGGGTTTTCTGAGGCAGGACTCTTGGTATGAGTGTCTCTCTCTTTCCCACGGAATCATGGATTTCTGGTCAGGCGCGGGTCAGATAGAGAATATGGCTTGATTGCTTTCTCTGCAGTTCCATTGCTTCTTGAGATTGGCTTTTGAAAGAACTCGACATCGAAATCCGAATGTATCCACGGGTGGGGATGTGATCTGTGAATTTTGGTAGTAGGGTTGGCTCTTCGCGACTGTTGGAATTGAAATAGTGCGCAAGGTGAGTGAGACGAAATTTGAACAGCGTCCTCCGAATCATGCTGATGTGGTTTGGATAAGCATGTGAGAGGAGCCTTGTGTTGACTGCTCTCTCTGTATGTTTTATTGGTTTTAGGATGCAACACGCACAGTAAAGGGGGGACAAGATGAAGGGGTTGTTTAAGGAGAAGAAGCGCACGATACCGGAGCTGGTGCGGCTGACGAGGGAGCTGTTATTGTCGCTCAATGCCGCACGCGATCCGAAGCGCGAGGAGAAATTGGTGGAGTTGGGCAAGAATATCCGGGATATGAAAATTGTGTTGTATGGGAATAGTGAGGCGGAGCCCGTGCCGGAGGCCTGTGCGCAGCTGACGCAGGAGATTTTCCGCGAGGATGCCATGCAGTTGTTGATACAGTGTTTGCCGAAACTGGACTTGGAGGTGCGGAAGGATGTCACGCAGGTGGTGGCCAATTTGCAGCGGCAGCAGGTGCATTCGCGACTGATTGCTGCCGAATATTTGGATAAGAACAAGGACCTTCTGGATCTCCTCGTTGCGGGGTACGAAAAGTCTGATATGGCTTTGCACTACGGTGCCATGCTGCGTGAGTGCATTCGGCACCAGAATATAGCGCGGTATGTGTTGGAGTCGCAGCAAAACTTGTCCAAGTTCTTCAAGTATATAGAATTGCCTAACTTCGAAGTTGCCTCGGATGCGGTTGCCACTTTCAAGGAGCTCTTGACGAGACATAAGTCCACGGTCGCGGACTACCTCAACAAGAATTACGATTGGTTTTTCTCGGAATATAATACTAAGCTATTGGCCTCTCCAAATTACATTACGAGACGGCAAATGGTGAAGTTATTGGAAGACATCCTGTTGGATCGTTCCAATGTGAACGTGATGATGCGGTATGTCAGTTCCAAGGACAACATGTGTATTCTCATGAATCTCCTCAAGGACCCGAGCAAGAGCATCCAGATCGAAGCCTTTCATGTTTTCAAGGTGTTTGTCGCAAATGAAAACAAACCACCCGAAATCGTCAACATCTTGGTGGCCAATCGAAGTAAATTTCTCCGCTTCTTTAGTGATTTCAAGAGTGAAAAGGAGGATGCGCAATTCGACCAGGACAAGGCTCAAGTCGTGAAAGAGATCGCCAGTTTGGAACTGAGGGACCTGCCTTAGCCTCCTCGTTCACATGAGCCTCCTGGTTCTGAAGGTGAACCGGACACCCACCTTCCGACTCACACAGTTTGCAGCTCCCGAATCCAAGAGAGGTACGCTTGACTCATGTTGTAATCTACCCGAAGGTTTCTTAATAAGGTGATCAATGACTGAATTGCAAACTGGAAATCAGTCAGTTTGATCGGATACGCATTGGTCGCCACGATGAAGTCACCGTATAACTTTGATGTACATGTGTAAGCATTACATATGCTGGCTGGTGCTTTGGCTGGCACTGCCTACTTTTTCTGTTGGTTTTTTTTTTCGCTAGAACGTCTAGCCGAGTGTGCGCTTACGTTTCAGGATTTTGTAACTGAAATTGTCCGACGTCTTGGGTTCTCTGTATTTATATAAAGCAGCAAACTGTAGTTCCCTGTCTGAATTGTCCACAAGTGTCCATGGCTGTTATTGTTTTAGGTCTGGAACAGCAAAGCTCAAGTCTTTGAAATAGACCTTGTATTTATAGATAGAGAAGAGTTTTCATCATCGTCGTGTCTTTCACCTCCTTGCAATCCGTTTTGCGCAATACCTCATCTATTTTTTGCTGCTCGTGTGGCACGCGCCTCACATCCATTGATGGCTCCGATGCAACTGGCTTCCCCGTGCCGGTTACTTGCGGAAATTCCGATTTATGAATTCAATTGGTCACCAGAGTCTGACGGATTCTGACCCAAAGTTCACGGATCCGTGATGAGATGGTCATTTCTTGTTGCTATGTTTCTGGCGTATTGAAAATTTCAGATGATGAGATCTGCAGTGTTTAGGGAATTTCCAGCTAATGCTAACAACCAAATAGGATCTTGTCCCAAACCAAACACTTTGACAATGAGCTCAATCACATTGAATCCATGCATCCAAATTTGGGCTTAAAATAAATACCATCAACACCGTTGCTGCCTTCTATATCCCTATCAAATATCTTGCAATGTTTGCTGCCAAAGTTTTTAAAATTTCTTCCAAACATTTTCATATTATGATAGTGTAAGATCCTATGATCATTTATGTTGCCAAAGTTTCAAAATTTTCTTCCTAACAATTAGAGTGCAAGATCCTATGGTTAGATATGCAAGAAAAAGCAATTTTCAAACTTTTTTGCTATTTGCAATAGAAGTGGCAATTTTGAGTGTTTTTTGATGGAAAAAGGTCTTGTGAATTGAGGGGCTAGTGGAACGTGAATCACTTGACATGTTACTTTGTATTCAATGAGACTTGTGATTTATTGGATCTAACAAGAATTAGAGTAAAGAGGGAATTAATGTATATCTTAGAAGCGTACATGTAAACTCAGGTGTTGCTGCACCCACAATACAGTAATCTATTTCTGTAGTCTTAGTAGTTTTGTCAAAAGGGAAAAGAACAATTTATACCTTCCACATAGTTTGTAGCGACAAAAAAATCCCTACTCGAAGGATCATACCAAGGCTTTCCTTTTTGTAAAAAGTGAATTGACTAAGGTGGGAGCACCCATTACCGTTCGTTTAACCCATACGGAGCAGACCATGAAGCCGGTGTGGGAAAAAAATGGACCATATGAAAGGCAAATGAGAGAGTGGGACATGCCAAAAAGAAACAGTCTTGAATTTTAAAATCTACTTCCAGGAAGTTCGGTCAAAGCGAAAAGTTGGAAAGCACCCATTGTCGACTGTTTGGGGTCCCACTTCCGAACAAAAGTCACACAGAAATTGCTCTTGCATGCACCAAGCTCTAACAAATACGAAACCACTGGGTTGTTGCAGCTTGGACGGCTATCTATGCACCAAGTGGCTTATTGCCACATGCAACCAAGTCGCACAAGTTCATACCCAACAGTGCACCTAAACCCGTGTGATGACAAACAGTTGGCCGCACCTAGCACCTAATGCACGGATTCGAGTGCTCTCGTAGGGAACGGTTCTTGGGACATGGACGAAGATGGGTGTTCCTACCTTATCAGCAATAATCAGAATCCAAAGTGGAGTTCTAAGCAACCACGAGAAAAAGAGGCACCACCCTCCTCTTCCAAACACACACGTGACCCTAACTTTCCAAGTCTTAAAGCAGTTACAGATTTAGAGGTAAACAAGGAAAAACGTAGGGAAAAAAAAGGGTGAAGCTATTACACCACGCCCAACTTATTATGCAAAGACTGGACACTGAAAAATGCATTCAACAGGATCTGATACATATAAGAGTTCAATTTCCTAGAGCTTCTCAAACCTAAGCCTTATTCCGGCACAAAGCACGGCATCTCTGAAATTTTTTAGTTCTACGGTTGATCCATACCTTGTCATAATACAAATTGGCTCTGCTCAAATCGTTTCCTAACTTCCTGCACACATGAAATGCAAATGTGGATTTCAAGCAATTTAATATTTAGGTTTTGCCCAATTACAGGACCTTAGAGGCAAAGTCAGAAATGGAACAAGAGTGGGTACGTACTGCACGTGGGTGAAACCACTGCTTAGCCTCTTTTGTGTTGTGGATACAACGAAGTGGGGTTGATCACCTACGTGGTTGTACTTTTTTGTTGTTCCCATTGATGAGTCATAATTGTTAGTCACCGTGGGTTTGAAATTTAGGATCCAATCCCTCGGATGGCTCAACTCGTGGTCTGGCCGTCCCGTTCTACCTATCCGAAGATTGTGGTTTTTTATCACCTACCTTAACTTTTAAACCCAATTAGAACCACTACAGGATAGGCCAACGGAGAGCAGTTTGAAGATTCGACAATCGAGTTTGAAGAATCTACACGACTACAAAATTTTTACTTCCTAAGCCATTTCTAGTTGCAACCAGAATCCTTGTAATTTCCTGAGGCAAACCACTCTCAACATGACACCGTAGTGTGCATATCACATGTTTCCATGACCATGAGCAATCACGCTTGTAACAGCTATAGGCATCTTCATGAAAGAATTGTTCCCCTTGCTCTTGTGAGAAAAATGAGGAGAAGTTGTCTTAAAGTGATCCATTTTATCATGGATTTTTGTATGAAGCTTCTCAAAATACATCTTAAACATTCCATGATTTGTGTAATAGAGGTTTCTATGCGCCTTCTGACCATTGAAATGCACCTTCAGTTTGTTGGCCCAAATTTGTCAAGCTCGCGAACTAGGAGTGCAAGCACTCATGAGTTGCTTATACCTATCACAATATTCACAACGTGAAAAATTGTCACCTTTAGCCTTTGGAAAATACTCTGTAAATGATTGACGTTGGATGTTGCTCAATCCGCTAGCTGAAATATTTTACAATTCCAGTGCCGAATTCACACTGTTGATCTTCGGCAACTTGTCCTTCCAATGAAATCCAGAGAGTAGTACCATGAAAGGGCACTTTCTCCCCAGATTCCAAGGTCCTCCTTTTGTGCAGCATAGCATCCGTTTTATTGTCCACCAACAATCAAAAAGTAGCCTTTGCTTGCAGAGTGTGTCCTAGGCTTCTTCATCCCAAGGTTTCCGTGATACTCCGGTTTGTCCTCATTCTTGGCTTTCTCCTTGTATCTATAATAGGTAGCTTTCGATATTCTATGGATATGGCACCAAGCCAATGGACAAACTTCATGCTTTGACAAGGTGATTATTTGCCTCCCATTTTCATCATGGTGGGTTTGACCGTGCACCTCAAGCAAACGTGATTTTTTAGTGTAAATTCCATCATCGACATACATTATGGATTGAATAGCCTGAATTTGCCCCCGCGGAAATGGTTGTATGCAATTTTTGACACAACACTCTTTACTAGACACTTCAGAGATTGATTGTGGGTGAGTAGGACTTTCTTTGGAGGGAGGCTATTAAGCTCTTTCCTCTCCCGCGAGCTTTCATAAGAACAAACTCCAGTTTGAACATGCTTCCAAGACTCGTTGACTGCTGCTCTAAAAAGATATGTTTGTTCATAATCATACAAACCAATTAGCACCATTCAAGTAGACACACTTAATAGACCAAAAGTACATTGACTACATCCACTCCGAAGGAACTTTTTCCTTGCACAAGGACACCGCAATATAAATTGTGATTCGGTTGTCACCAAGTAGTTCACCATCCATGTCGATGACAAGATCTACATCAATATTGTGGCAAATTCTTCTCGCAACATCAATCTCCACTTCATTTTTTAATGTGACGCCCTTGGTATACTAAGAAGTACAAGATATTCCGGTATTTTCTCATAGGAAGCAACTCCAAACGGCAAAGTTAGCACTATAGTTGTAAACTCATTCAGAACATGAATATGCATCCTACCAATACAAATACACAATTTTAGTTTAAGAGAGGAACATATTTGGAAGTCCAAACTCTAGAAGAAACCCGTGTTTTTCTTGACACATTTTTTGTGACAACCACTTGTTTTTATGTTGTATTTGATGTTACAACTAACACCTTACGCTATGTCTAATGTCAACATAAAAACAAGTGGATGTCACCAAAAATGTGTCATGAAAAACTCGAGTTTCTTCTAGTGAAAAGACTGAATTTGTAAGTTTAGATAATTGAAGGCCACAATATCTTCAAGACAAGGATAAGATTTGAAATAATTGCACGAAAGCATCATTTATTCACTCAAACTATATTAAAAATATCATGAATGCTTGTCCCGATGAAGACATAGGAGCAGAAAACGAATGTACATAAAATTTAATTTTTTAATGAAACTAGCTCTCTTAACCCCTAAAGTTCCGTGACTATGTTTTCACTGAAAACGCTCAAGAACTGCCGTTTTTAGTACAAGTACCAAATTTTTGAAAAAAAAAAAATTTCGACTCATGTAACCGTAGGATCTTGTAGTATGCTGACTTGAGAATATGTGGTAAAAATTTCAGAAATTTCCACCACGTGGATTGCAAGATATAAGCATTCAAAATCACTGAAATTGTTTTTTGACCCCTGCAAAAAATCGGGCAGCTGCACTTCAAAAGCTCACTTTTCTATGAAAAAATGTCCAAAATGGTGGTGCTTCTTTGGATTCTTTTTCCTAAACAAGTTGGCTACATGCTTGAAAAATTTCACATCATTTGGAAATGTACAACATATAGGAAAAAAAATAGTAAGTAGAATGAAGTAGAGAATGATTCAAAATACTAAATTGTCAAGAATTTAGGTATGAAATTGAAAAATGCCAATCTCAATGGTTGAAATGTTGTATTAAACAATCTACTTCCTATGATTTTATTTTTTTCAAAAAATATTGAAAATTGAGTAAGATAAAAGACTTCAAAGTTTATTTTAGAGTAGAGATTCCAAAACTGCTCGCAAACTAAAACTCCTCATAACTTTTGAATCATTGGTCAAAATGGAATGATTAAAAGCTTTCCACGTATAGATAGCTTTGGAAAACCAGTTTCAAATTTTTGTTTCTGAAAAAAGTGATTTTTTTTTATCTGCCCTAACTGCCCGGCTGAGAAAAAAAGTAACATATTAGGCCATAACTTTTGATTCGTATTTCCGAATGTCATAAAATTTAGTTCAAATGAAAGTTACTCCTCGTCCACAACTTCTATTAAAATTTCAGCCTCAAACTTGTAAATCTCTGGCCACATGTACCTGCCCAATTTTTTTATGTTGCCAAATTCTGCAGGTTGGTCCTTTAGGGGTTAAGCATTCAGATTTTTCTTCAAATAGAAGAGAATGTGACTATGATAGATTTATTATAGAGTGTTTTGATGCTCAATAATTGTGTACACTAGGTATATATCTTCAACTCAAAGATAAATATAGAACAAGACAAAGATTAAAAATCAGAGAACCAATGCACTTTAGATTCACCTAAAGAACACAGCACACATACTTATGGAGGTTTAATTTATTGTCAAGTCAAAGATAAATTAAGACAGTACATGTGATCATTCATGAAATCATTAATATTGTTGATTGTATTATTTTTCAACTTGGAGAACTGTCATACTCTCTTGAATTCAAATATACAAGATTAGGTGGATAAATTAACTTAAAAACAATTGCTCCCGATAGTTGTTTGAAATTCTTCTAAAATGGACATTCAATAGACCTATGTTATGTTATCTTAGAGTCAATAATGAGTTCTAAGTTAGATAACAATTACTCATGGAAAGAAAAATATTGATTTTTTAAGGGTAATGCATTCAATCTCTTCAAGATTTCTTCTACTAAGAAGAATTTATCTTCAACATAAAGATAAGTGCATATACAAAGGATATAAGCTTCCATGATCAATCTATATAAGTAAATAAATTTTGAAGAGAAATATATTTTATTAATGTATACATGAAAATTATCTTTGGCTCAAGGATAAATTTGTATCTACTACACGCCTACTTTATTCTTAATTTGAAGATAAACTAGAGCTTGTCTCCATATTGTATCATAGATTTAAGGATAAGGAGAACTCATTCTGCCTACTTTATCCTTGACTAGAGGATAATCTAGAGCTCGATCTCCCCAGACTATTTAGCAATTCCGATATTTACGGTGTAAAAATAGGTACTTCTTCTCTTCAAGATGTACGACTATAAACATTTCAAGTTTGTCATACTAATGAGAAATATTGAAATCAATCCCTTCTAAGCAAAAAACATATAACGTTACATGCACAGGTCTATGTATAAAAACTTTGGAATATGGACACAACACTCGCAACCACTAGGAATAATAAAACTGAACAATAGGAAAGAGATGCTAACAAAGATTGTATTGCCGAAAAAGCAAGCAAAACTAAACCGTACAGAAAATACTCACTTCGTGAACAAGGAAACAATACATCAAGTGAACTTCAAAAATAATGGTGTTACAATGTATACATTGCGGCGGCGATGGATTGAAAAACTAGGGACATAGAAAGAGGATATGAGAGACAACGCATGCAGGAAAAACACGATTGATGGTGGCGGGATAAAATGAGCAAGAAGGCTTAAAATTTTCATAAATTCTAGGAAGGCTTAGGGGAGAAGTATCTCCTGCCTTTAGAGGGAGTTGGCTTTCCATTATCCCAAATAATAGTAAGTTCAGAGAGTATAGAGCACTTTTTAGAAAAGCGACATGGAATTTAGGATTCCATTGAGGCTCTTAGCTATAAATAGGGGAAATTTTGGTGAATGGAAAATTTGGCAACAACATTTCCTCAGAGAATGTAGAATTCTTTTGTAAAAATCTGTGGATATTGGAAATTTCCAAACTTAGCCGTTCTCTAGCTATCCACCACCCAACTTTTTTTGGGTACCCTATGTGGTTTGGAGATTTAGGGTTTAGGATTGTACCACGCCATGCATTCAATTACAAACGCCATGTTTTTGGAAAGATATGTCACTAATGCTTGACAATTCACGTACAAAACAACCCCCCTAAAATACGATCTTGTTGCAAATATGGTGGAGACTTGAAATTTAAAGGCAAAATAAATTTGGGTCACTTATGTTCCCAATTTACAACACCATGCATATAAATCCATTGATGGGCCATTTCCTATTTTCTTTAAGATGTCGTGTCACCAATACTTGACAATTGACATGCAAACGAAGCGAAAAAAAATAGGTCATTGTATAAATAATTTATTATTTAATAGTATCACAAGTTCATTCTTTTTTTAAAAGAGATGTGCATAAAATAACTTTACATTCCTACTTGTTTGTCTGTAGTAACTTAGTTTTGTAACTTTTGTTTGAATGCCATTTGCATTGAATACCATACTTGATCACTATGTTTTTTTGTTAGCATACAAAACTAATTATATATTTGTAAAAGTTAGAATGGACTCATATAATACATACATTGTTAGAAAGATGTAGTTTATCATTAGAATTAAAATCAAAGTAGTATAACTTTTCAAATGAGCAGGGTAAGGAAAAAAGAAACCAGAGTTCAATATTTGAGAAAAAAAATTTAGAATTCAGTATTCACATCTTTTGTTCTATCTATTTGTTTTAAAGTTGCTTCGCAAATTCATTGTGAAGCATTTATGATATTTGTTTTCTATTACAACAAGAAATGAGTCAAATGATCTATGATGGTGTTTAATGCATGATGTTGTAAATTTCAAAGACAAGCATCCTAGTATGTTTTAACACTGTTAAAATAATCATTAATACACATACTCATGAGCTTCATATTGGCAATTGACCGCAACATGGACTTGTCTTCTCATTTGCCTACAATATAATATGACCAATCTCATGTAAGAGTGCTAAATTACAGCGATACGCTAAGCATACATTTTGTACGATACATCATTTTCTACAGTTTGGTATAACATTTTGCCTAGCAGCATTGTATTAAAACCCTTCAACATTTGCAATGAAAGCCATATTCATTAAAATGAGACAAAATAATCAATTTGATAACTTAAATCCCCTCCTTTCAAAGATAAGTTGTTGAAGGCAAAGATAAAGAAATATAGACAACAATATGACGAATAAATCAAAAGATTATTAGAAATGGACACCAAGACAAAAGTCAATTACATTTTATTAAAGCTATTATAGAAGTTAGAATGCAATGGCCCTTGAGTAAAAGGACAATTAAATCAACAACAATAAGGTCATAATTTTCAAAAGCATTGTCAACTTTTGCTATATTACAAACACTTTTACAAATGCGGAACCAAATAACAATGAGCATTCAATGGTGTCATAATTGTTTCCTTAGCTGCGTATACTAATGACCTATTTATTCATTCAAACTTTTGAACATTGTGCACACAAACAATGAGGTGTATATTGGCATATGACTATTCAAAGGATTGATCATACATCATTATGCATCATTTTTTTTTACTTTAGAACTTCGCAAATATAATTCAAAATTCAATATAAAAAATGTTGTAGACTACTATAATTGATGATAATAGCAATATATTGACCTAAGGCTTCAAACAAATATCTTCCATTTCAAAGATACCATGGCAAAATCAAATTCAAATGCACATGTAGTGAAAACTTCATGTTTATGACCAAATTATATTTTATGCAATTTTCTTCACATTTGAGAACACCATGCTTTCGAAACCATGACCATTTTTTTCCTTTTTTAAATTACCCATGTCACCAATGCTTGACGTTTGAGGTGCAAAGCAAGCCAAAATAAATATGTGTAAGTTGCAAATACAGTGGAAATTTCCAATTTAGCCCAAGTTAAATTTTACCACTACTATTTTCATTTAAGAACGCCATCAATGCATAAAAAACCATGAACCAGTTCATTTTTTTTTAAAGTGCACGTTACTAATGCTTGACAATTGATGTGCAAATTAAGTCCAACAAAATATGCAAAAGTTGTAAATGTTATGGAGACTAGAAATTGAAGACCAAATTAAATTGGGGACTCTAATATAAGTTCTAATTTTAGAATAAAACTCAATTTTATTGAAATTTATTTCTAAATTAAAGAAAAATTGAATTTCATTGAAATTCTAGAATCCTTGAGACTAGTATGTTTCTTGGAATTCATGCAATCCATGTTAAAATGTCTAATAAGTCATGATTCAGTTTGTCTTCAAATTTTTATGAATACTAGTAGAACTACTTACTCCTTGAAGAACATTTCATGTCTAAGCTTGGTCAAACTATTTTATATTTTTATGAAAAAATTAAAATTTAGTTAATAAATGATGGTAGGAGCTACAATTTAATAGTTGATAAGCTTAAAATCAATTATAATCAAGAAGTATGTGATAATTCAAGTCTTAACTTTGAAAAAAGTTTGCCCAAAGGTTTTGCATTGTCCTTTCATGGTTAATTATGCACATTTTTTAACATGATTGTGGAAAGAGGTGTTCATTTTTCAACATTGTGGCCTTATATGAATGCATGCTTTCATTGTAATAGAACTTATTAAGGATTAAGCTTCAATCACATGAATTGATTTGATTGTTTTATTTCAATTAAACGATATATTTATTTCATAGCCTTCACATTATTGCACCAAATGGATCATAATCATTCATTCTTTCTTTAATATAAGCATGCTTTAACCAAGTTATATCACTGTCTCATTAATAATCATGAAACTTAAGGTTTCACAAATGACTTTACTGTATCCCATAGTACAATTATAAACTCACATAAGAGTACCACAAATAATGAGGTATTGGAACTTAACCCCTAAAGGTTTTTGACTATGTTTTTACCAAAACCGCTCTAGAACTGCCATTTCTAATACTAGTGCCAAATTTTAGAAAAAAAAACATTTTTGGACACTTGTAGCCGTAGGATATTGTAGTAAACTTGTTTAAGAAGATGTGGAAAAAATTTCAGAATTTTCCACCAAGTGGATTGCAAGATAATAGCGTTTGAATTGACAAAAATCCTTTTTTTGTCCCTGCGAAAAAACGGGCAGCTGCCCTCTACAAGGTCACATTTGTATGAAAAAATGTCCAAAATGATGGTTACTCTTTGGATTTATTCTTCAAGGCAAGTTGGCTACATGCTTGAAAAATTTCAGATCATTTGGAATTGTACAACATATAGGAAAAAAATAGTAAGTAGGAAGAGGTAGAGAATGATTCAAAGCACTAAATTGTCAAGAATTTATTTATGAAATTGAAAAATGCCAATCCCAACGATTGTAATGTTGTAATAAACAATCTACACCCAATGTTTTTATTTTTTTTCAAAAATATTGAAAATGGAGTTAAATAAAGGACTTCAAAGTTTATTTTAGAGTAGAGATTCCATAACTACCCTCAAACTAAGAATCCTCATAACTTTTGACTCATTGATTGGAATGGAATGATTCAAAGCCTCCCACGTACATATAAATCTAAAGAACCAATTTCAAATTTTTATTTTTCTTAAAAGTGATTTTTAAAGAAGTTTTTTTTGCTGCCCCGGCTGCCCGCCGAACAATTATTGCATAACTTTTTAACCACGTAGTCAAAAGTTACGAAAATTGTTGGACCTTAAAGCTACTCCTCGGGCACATCTTATGTGAAAATTTCAAAGAAAAAAACAAAAAATTCCGGTCATAGTGAGCTGCCCCAAATCGCTATGTTGTCAAAAAACGGTGTTTGGTCCTTTAGGGGTTAAAGAAGTTCTTTATAGACATTCATCAAATAACAAATATATTAACTGATATAATGTATTAGAATGTGAATTGAAGTGCCTAAACCCTACAGACCGATGCAAAAGAGAAAGGACTATTACAAAAATTAAAATTATACATTGAAATTGTACATATTTGTAAGATGTTTGGTTTGTGAGCATACCAAATGCATGCTCATCTATATTCTTCAAACTTACAATTGGCTCAAAGAAAAGACATACCATGCGATGTACTTAAGTATTAGAATAGAAGTAAAAAAAGACAATCAAACATTTCAAATAATTAAGGCAATGACTCCAAAAAACTGAAATTCAATACTTTTAACTTTAGTTATATTTTTGGATTCTTTTGCATGCCAATTGTTAAGCATTGGAAGCATGGTTTTAAAAAAATACATGCAAATTTCAATGAATTTTAATGCATGACATTCTAAAATGGAACACAAGAGGCACAAATTCAATATGGCCATAAATTTCAAGTTTCCACCAACTTGGGAACTTTTGGCTTGGTTTGCACATTGAATGTCAAGCATTGGTGATGTGGATTTTTAAAAAAAAATAAAAAAATAATGACCTATGAATTTTAATGCATGACGCATAATTCTATGACAAAGGTTTTGCTTGGTAAATTTTTTTGTCATCAATAGGGTCCAGATGAACAAATTCAAATAATTTATATTCAATGTAAATTGTAAAATTACACAAAGAATGCATCCATAGAATTTAATGCATATTAATTAATTAATTATTTTTTATGAAAAACATTGTGCTTGACCTTGTTGTACATAATTATGCATATTTAGTAAATCAGTTTTAACTTTTGAAATAATACATAGTTCAATTTGCACATTATCATTTAAAGTCTATAACTTTTGGATATAATTAGAGTCCTTTTAAACTATAGCAAACCGAAGTTTTGAGTTTTTTGACAAAAAAATGGCCTTTGGGCTTTAGAGGTTAATTGGAAAAAAATTGTGTTTCTATTCAATGGTCATCGATTTTACATTTGGGAACTATTTTAAATTTGTACCTATATTCTACTTTTTGACTTCACATTTTTGTATGAATTTGGCTAGGGGAGTTTTATTTGAGTGTTCATTTAAAGTATAAGGAGAAGTTTGGTTTTTTTAATTGTTTTTTTTAATTGAAAAGAACTTGTGTTTCTATGAGTGGTCATAAATTCTACATTTGGGGTCTATTTCAAAGTTCCAAATGCCTAAATTTTAAAATGTTTAGTTCACAATTACATATGTAAAAACTAAACCTTTTTAAGCAAAAATCCCTAGGGTGCAATTTTAGGTAGTTCACAATTGCACATATTATAACTAAAGTGAACCACTACCTAAAATTGCACCCTAGAGATTTTTGCCTAAAATAAAATCCTAATGTTCATAATTACTTAGTTTTCGAAACACCTATTTTCAACACTAACCTTCGAAAATGCATAGTTTATTCATACAATGATAAAAATTTGTATTTTAGGAGAATCGGAAATCCATTTTTCACTACCAACACAATCGCTCCAAAAAACATTCAACATAATAATGGAAACTATACTTATTTAGGAGATTGTAGGTGTAGTTATCTTCCTACCTAATCTTGGTGAGGGTAGTAGGTTTAGGCGGCAAGTTTGGATGGTAGGCTCAAGCGGCAGGTTTGAGTAGAGGGTCAGACCGATGGGACGGAGGCTTGGGTCCAGGTCTGGGAGTTGTCACTTCCGATTGGGAGTTGGAACCCTGGTTCTGTTCATTTGTTCATTTTCAACGTTTTTGTGTTTGTGAGTTGGAATCTTGGCTCTTGGTTCTTAGTCTCTTCATTGTGAGTGCTCTTTTTAGTCTCCTGATTCTTAGTCCCATTTTTGTGTTTGTGAGCACTTCTGTGTAGTCAAGAACTGCGCGATTTTTGCTGCTGTTTGTTTGAAGTTTTGTTTTTTGTGCTTGATAAGGAGATTTGAGTTCTGTGTTAGAGGCGCTGTGGGAGGGAGGTTGTTTAAAGGAAGAATTGAATTGGAACCCTGTGGCCAGAGAGATTTCAGCTCCAATTTGGGGATTTTGAATTCTGGTAAGAATATGCAGATTATCTTGTTGATTTTGCTTGCACAACTTGGTGATAGTTTTTGTGTCATTGTGTTTGAATTTTGAAGTCGTTAACGTTGTTCATGCTCTTGATCTTTAACTGCAAGTAGCTAGGGTTCATTGGTTTGTTGTTGCCCTCATATGATATTACAGACTTTTGAATTTCTTTTTTTAACCTTCACCTGTTTGGACTTTGTGATTTTGAAACTATTTGCAACTTGTGTTTTAGGATGCATTCATTTGTTTTTTGTTCCATTTTTTTTTTATAGTTTTGTTAATTTTCTGAAAGTTCAATCACAATGTGACTTCACTTTTGATTTTGGAAGTACATGTTGGGTGCAGATTTTATTGGAGCATTATTTTAGTGCAGAAGAACTGAGCTGCAATTCAATCTTCTTCCAAATAATAAGTTGTAGGTGAGAGATTTGTAGTTCCAAGCTAGTGTAGATGTTTGTAGTTGTTGTGGTGTTTTTTTTCCCTAAATTCTTGTTAAATATGAATGTGAGGTTTGGAATTCAATTTGTTGTACTTTTTTCAGATACTAGATATATATAGCACAATAGTTCAGTCCACAACTCTATAAACAATATAGAAAATGAGTTTTGAAATTAGGATTTTCAACACAATTGTCTTGTTTTCTCGCTCAAAAATGTATTTATATCTTGTAGAGTCGATATTTTTTTAATCTTTGGCTCAAAGATAATCATCCTCGCCTTGAAGATAATTATCCTCAAGTTGAAGATAAACATTCTTGTCCAAAAACAATCCCACAAAGAACTTCACAAATCTAAAAAAAACCCAGCAAAAGAACCATACATAAATGTCTAAAATTAAAGTGAAGGAGAAAACATAAACCCGCACTTGCAAAAAACAAAGATTAAAGAAGCACTACAACGGGCTTGTACTAGCTCAAATATCTTTGGGTTGAGGATAACTATCTTCGACCCAAAGATAACAAAGCAAATAACAATATATAACTGTCAGAATGTTTTTTCTAGGGATCAAGGCGACATGACCCTCAAACAATAAAAGTAGAAAAGAACCAAAAAATGAAAACGTTATCTTCAATCCAAAGATAACAAGTATATAAAGTACAATTTAAATACATTTGAAGTGAGCTCTTTATATAAACAAAATATCAATAAACTAGAAAATTATCTTCGAACTGAAGATAACCTCAAACTAAATGTAAGTGCTAGGATAAAACAATTCATCCCCTAAGTAGAAGACAAGGTCTATACATATAAATGTAAAAGTGCTTATCCTTGACTTGAGGATAAATTTGAGAAACCCAACTAGTCACAACATCCGATCATAAAATTAATCCTATTAGAAACTTGCAATATTTTCTCCCTTCAACCAAATAGACCACATAATCACCGTGGTAAACGACCTCGAGACCATATAACTCTAGTAGCGTAGCCAAACAATTATATTATAATATCAATATACATCTTCGGCTCGAAGATAATCACGTACAGACTCTAACTGAACTACAATTGTTTGTGTCTAGATACATAAAGAAATGGCCAAAGAAGACAACATTAGAAAAAATCTGGACTCTCCAGAAGCCCGTTTGACTTTCTGGAACTGTGCAAATCCAGGGGAATAAAAAAGTGATTTTTGTTTGTTTGTTTGTTTTTAATTAAAAAAAATTTGAATTTTCTTAAAAAGTCTCCAGTCTTGCATGGCACACAAGGTGAAACTATGAAATAAATAAATAAATATTTTATTTCATTTTTTTATTTCAATTTTTTAATATTTTTTTTCTGTAATTGCAGAATTCCAGAAAGTCAAACGGGCTTCTG
The DNA here is from genome assembly GCA_951230915.1 of Antitrichia curtipendula. NCBI lineage: Eukaryota > Viridiplantae > Streptophyta > Bryopsida > Hypnales > Leucodontaceae > Antitrichia > Antitrichia curtipendula. Next base: position 627,913 of record OX579639.1, on the reverse strand, counting down.
GAGAGTCCAGATTTTTTCTAATGTTACAACTACTCGGCATCTCAACCATTCATTAAACCATTCACAAAGTGGATGGAAGAAGAGCCATTTTTTGGTGAGCTAGAAGAGGTATATGGCAAACTCTGGCAGTTCTCGTCCATTGTCCAGTTGTAGACGTTCGGCATAAACTAGGCCAAGAACTACATATATTTGCGCTATAGAATAAGAAACTTTGAAAGATACTTGAACTGGAACCTTAATGAGAAGGTAGCTCTCATTGAACATCACCAAGATCAGTTCATATAATCACCTTGGGAGCACCATACAACAATGGACAAGAAACTCTACACACGTACTCCATCGTGATTCACAAAGATGACAATAGAGGCATGTTCAATTTTGAAGAGCTCATGGCTTCGCTTGAAGTCTCGGTACTAATAGAGATAGTGAACAACTTCAACCTCAACTATAGTCCATGTTATAAGAAAAATATAGCAACCATGACGAGGAGAATCCACACCATCTTCCGTAGGCTGGAAAAGCACGCTGAAAACAACAGTTGTCGTGGGCAAGTAGACCCCAACAAAGACAAGAGTCTGCTAATGGCCCCATGTCAGCGTCTAGAGGGCATGGAAGATCTGGAAGTCGTAGGGGTAGCCATGATAGTGGTCAAGGGCAAGTGCATGTTCAACCACAAAGAAAGAAGGCTCTTAACTCTAGAGTCATTGAACCTACCATCAAGCGCTTGAAGGCTACAACAAAAGGCCGACCAACAATGGCATTCAGTTATGGATTTGCTCTCACTAGTATTCAAACAAGGCAGAGAAATGACTTATTGCCAATCCAAAAATTTGAAGTGGTGGCAGCGTATCAAAGAGACTTCAAAGAAAAGCATAAAAATTGCTTCTTGTTTGACGACCGCACCTTTGCAGTCACTAGAAGAAACCCGTGGTTTTTTTTACGTCTAAAAATTGGACGTCCAATTTTTAGACGTAAAAAAAAACACGGATTTCTTCTAGTGTTAGGTGGGAAGATCAGTAATGCATTTGCACCAACGGAGGGAACCTGTAACTAAAAGTCTTTTGTTGAGATGTGATGCACTTCTCTTAAGAATGTCTGACTTGGTTGGAGGAAGCAGCTTGTGATTAACTTATTCTAGGCCTTACATTCTCAGCTTTGCGACAAACACAGCTTCGGTAGTAATTGGTTTCTCTAAGGGGAATGTGGAGGAAGGCATCGTGAATAGTCCGCCAAGTCGAGGACTAGTAAGAACGCCTATTTGCTCGCCCTCACTTTTGAAGAGGTCTACCTCTACTCTAAGTCGATTGCACTCGCAATTACCAACTCTACAAACTCTGAACATCCAACACATGAAATTGTATACAGATGATGAAATATAGTTTGAAGATCCTCGCCTTAAGAATGGAGTGCTATCGCTGCCAACAATTGTCCATCACTCTCTCCATAGCAATGACGTGAATATAAAGGCATGTGACGTAGGTCAAATCCCGCACATTGTAGAGATTGTTAAATCTTGACCTTCAAAAAAATCTGGAGGTGGATTTCCGCCTTCCGCTATACCTACTTCCCGACAGACAACTCTTCAAGACATTCGTCGCTCAAATTACACACGATTGAATACTACTACCAATCCGTACATAAGCCCTGTCAATAAACTGATTCAAAGGTTGCCTCCTCGAACTTCCACATCTCTTTCTAGCGATCACCTTTCCAGAGGCGAACGCAAGCGACAAAGAGAAATGAAGAAACTAATTCAGATGGGGATGAGTTGTCCCATCCTCTATGCTAGTGATCAACCAAGGCCTTCTCGGCGCAAAGATATCTTTAGAGGGTTGGCCAAGTTGAAGGCGGGGGAAGCAACCAATGAAGATGCAAAGAGCACTTCTTTCACTAATAACAACAATTAGTGGAGTGATTCTTACTTGAAAAGTAATACCCTTTATATAGCGATCAATACTATTAATAGAATATTCATTCACATATAGTTTTCAGCATAGTTATGTGAGTGCTTCATTTGCACATGGCCTCTATATTTTTGCACTAACACATTCAATCATGAAACTTACCATGATTAGATGTATCGGGATTTCATTTTTTAGGAAATATAAATACAAGTGAGATCATTTGTTTCATACATTGATGGGCTCTCAAGTAAATTCATGTCCTTCAATGTAAAGTGATCCACTATTATAAATGTCATATATTTTTTGATCAATCATGTGGACTTTTTTTTCCCACCTCTTTGTTGTTTGAGTCTGTGATTGCTTTAAGCTATCTCCAGATGTAACAAATTTTATTTGGATCTTCATTTGAATTTTGTATTCTTGTGATTCATTATGGTCAATAATGTCTATATTTATCTTTTTCTTCAACAAATTGTTCTTTGAAGGGGAGATACTTAGCTTCTCAAAAGACCATTTTGTCTCATTTTAATGAATGTACCCTTACAACAATACATATCAAACCAATCCATACTAGAATCCTAGAGCAAAATCTAACAAATTGGAATGCACCCCTAATTCATCTTTAGCCCATTGAATGTCTAGCACATATCCAACACATATTCAATTTACCACCACCCCAAGATCCATTTTATGTCAAATTATAAGGTCCATTTGAAGAGGATGGGTGCTTTTAGAGCACACTACTATACTAGGCAAGCTATTTAGGCAAGCTGGTAAAAAGGGCTTTGGTAGGTGATACAATCAAAGCCCTAACATTGTTGGAGGCTTTTAAACAAGAAAAGAAACATACAATAGACACAAGCTTGTTGCAAGAGCTACCAATTCCAAGTCGAAAACCCTAGATGAGCTTGGTTGCAAATGTACACAACTTGGCCAAATGCAGTTGTTCCATGTGACAACAGAACCGGTACATAATTTCCATGATATTTCTCGAGTTTGTATGAGGCCATTGCCTCGTTTTAAAGAGCCTGTGCACACAAGAATATACCATAAGTAGCCTAAAATTTCCAAAAGGTGGACACCACCTAAGGTCCGACCACCCATACCTGATCACTTAAGCGCTGCTGGGAAAAACGGCAAGCAATTGCGATAGATGGAAATTTTTGGCGTGCAGGGAGATAGAAAATATTGCGACTGCAAAATTTTCAGAATTTTATTCTCAAAGCTGAAATAACTACGAATTTCGGGAGGCAAAAAGTACTTCGAACTAGTAGCCGATATCTAGGGTGGGGCAATTCCGCTCAACAAGTTGACGACTTCCAGACAGGTGTGGAACTAAAAAGCAAGGACACCTTTGAATTATCACTGTTTGCACGATGCTACATTAACAAGAACACGAGAATGAGTTTCTGTTCGCACGATGCTGCAAAGAAGAGAATATGCTAATGAATTCCCAAGAACTACGGATGTAAAGGCTGCCAAGTCGCGCCCTACAAAGTGACCTCCGTGGAACGGGTGCCTAGCTTGGAAAGCCTGTAGTAGGCAGAAGCAGCTCCCCTAGTGCCGTTCAAGTTCCCCTGCATCACGACCACTGCTGCACTGGCGCAAAATTCCAACGACTTCCTGCACGAAACTTGAAGGTGTTTCCCGCGTTGTGGACGTCCCTGGTCGTTGAGGTTGCGGGTAGATTGGGGGCGAGAAGTGCGTTGCAGGAATGCCATAGGGAATTGTTCGTTGCTGTGTTGCAGGTAACGTAGATTGCAATGAGGTCACAAAGTGGTGCTGAGGTTGCAAGTGGTTCGAGAAAGTGGTCAAGGGTGGTATTGGTGGTGTCTCGATACCAAATGTGGTACTCACTTGACCAAAGTTGCCTTCTTGTAATCCATGATCTTCTTGGCCCACAACCCTCTCCGTTGTTCGCATCATCCTCAAGCGTTGAGCCTCGAGGCGCTCAGTTGCCTTGCGTGCCCTTTCTTCAGCTCGTTGTGCAGAAACGTGTTGGCGCAGAGCTCGAGCTTCCTCTTGTTGCATGCGAGCTTCCTCTCGTTCACGGGCCTTAGACGCCCGCGCCTCTGCCACTTCGACCGCGCGTGCTTCTCGTTCTAATCTCTCCTCCTCTCTTTCTGCAGCTTTTCGTTTTCGTTGCTCCTCCTTCTCCACCCGTTGGCATTCTTTTTCCTTTGCAGCATTTTCTTTAGCTTGTCGCAATTCCACCGCAGCCTGCATGTATTCATCAGATGTTAGCATTATCGATTTTGTGAAATCTACAATTGGATCTCGATGTTTGTGGCTGACTCGTGGAGTGACTGTTGGCAGGGTCAAGAACCGGGTAATCGAGTCGAGGGATTCAACGTCAGGGTCCACGGTACCGATCTCATCTGGAAAATCAGGGTCTTCAGGGTCAGCATCAACAAAAAAATGCGTGACTGAAGCAGTTTGTTCGGAAGCTAAATTTGCGGCAATTTCTTGCGATGTAAGGCGGTCTTCGTCACCACCATCGAGGGCTTCCCTGACTACATGCTGGTCGCCCAATGCACCTAGGCACTCTTCGAGCGCTTCCTCGCTTGTGTGCTGCTCGTCCGTGGCAGGTTCTACTACAGAGGGCATCACCTCCGGTGCTTCAGAATGGGATAGAAGCACATCATCTGGCACCTCTTGCGCGTAGATTGTCGATGGCTTCAAGTGAGGTACGACTGCCCCCCGATTTAAGGGGAAAATACCTGTAGCTCTGAATCCACTCTTTATGTTCTTCTCAGTCAATGCTTTCTGCAAAGCTAGAGATACCCAATGTGATAATGTTTCCTTGCTTGCTACCTCAGTCACATTCTCTCTGCTCCAATAATCACGGTACGATCGAAAGTTGTTCTTGAATGGCTTGAATATGCTACAATCCAATGGTTGAAGCGCGTGGGAGGTATGTGATGGCAGCGTCAACAAGTCAAGCCCTGCAGCTTTGGCCTGTCCTGCTACCTCCAAAGTGATGTAACTATTATGGCCATCCAAGATCAGCAGATGTCGTCTCTCAGGTGACATGCCCCCTATTCTCTGTACGTTTCTGATGAAATGAGAAATCCAGCAGCAGAACAAGTAAGAAGTCATCCAGGCTTTCTGTTGCATTGCCATAATTGCTCCTGGCTCACACTTTTGGATGTAATTCTTGCGGAAGCGCTTACCGCGAAAAATATAGAATGACGGAATAGATGTTCCGGCTGCGTTTATGCACACTAGTACAGACAACCACTCTCTCTTGTCAGGGACAATGCAGTGAACATTTCTTGCACCCCTACATGCAATGACGTGTGCACCGCCATTTCTCCCCGCTTGCACTCCAGTTTCGTCACAATTCCAGATTCTTCCTGGAGAGTATGCATGTATATCATATAGAACCTGAAGGTTGTCATAGAAAGTCCCTGCATTTTCAGCAGTTAAGCCTCGAGCCCTTGCAACATCCAAAGCCTGTGCAACTCTAACAGTTAGCTCAGGGTGTTTTCTGCGCCACCATTTCATCCAACCCTTGCCTGGAATGCCGTTTCGGAAAGGTGTCCATCTCCCTTTTGTTATCTCACTAACCTTCAACCTCAAGCCAGTGGGAGTGAGGCCATAACCGAGATCGCACATGGATAACAAGTAATCGACTATGAGTTGTTCCTCCACGGGATTGAGCATAGGTGGAGGACCACGTTTGCGGGTTGTCCGAACCCTATAGCACCAGTCTCGTAACGAAGAGTAAGGTATGCCATATTTCTGGGATGCTCCTCTCATGCTAACTCCTTCGTCCACTTCAGCTAGAGCGGACTTTAGTTGCTCGTCAGTCCAAATGTTGCTGTTGCTAATCCTCCTCTGTCTACTACATTGGCCAACTCGCTGCCTAGCGCTGACGCCCAAGTTTGTCATGTCCTGTAGAATAGTAGGGTCTGCTGCGAATTGAGATCGACCAATGTCACACATGGCATAAGAAGAAAGTCTGGCAGGCCTTGTACCAGATGTGCGCCGTCGGAGAGTACGAGAGCCCTGCCCGATTGGATTTGTAAATATTTGCCCTCCACTCGTTGAGACGGTCCAACTTCCAAACTGCAGTGCTACAGGTACGTGTGCTAACTCCGGGATACCAATTTGTAGTCGTGGACCTGTAGTCATCATTCCATTTCGTATCCTGTATTGTTGATATCGATCCGCTTGCAGGGTCTCCAAGTTAGAGTAATCAACAGGTTGCTCGTCATTCGAGCAATTTTCACCACTGTTGTCTTCGTCTTCACTACTACTTTGTAGTCCTTCCCTTGTCATGCGACTGAGGCCTTGGTAGTCATGCGGCTCATCCCCATGGAAGGCGGCAGTGTATGACGCCATATGCGTGGCGGGTGTAAAAGTGTGGTTTGAATGACTATCGTAGAAGATGTCAACACCTGGAAGGCAACATAGAAGTCATTACAAAAATTCATTGCTTGCTTTTGTTGATGGGAAGTCTATGGTGTAATACATGTGTGAATGCAGACATTAAGATGATGCTTGAGCAGCGGAATTACAAGTGTACTGTCTTCTGCTGTGGACAATCATGAACACAGAACTGTGCCCGACCTATGCAAAGGATTGTTTTCCATTTCTTCACACTTCATAACCCCAGTCACGCTTAACACAAGAATAAGGTATTCGCAAGCCCAAGCAATCTGACAGTGACAAATCCTGATATATGGGCAACTGTTCATACTGAACAGTGCCAGTAACACAGCAGCGCAGAGCTCGGGACGCGAAACAATAGAGCAGACACCGTACATCCACACACCGACACAAAATCTTGAAACAAAACACAGACACAGAATAAATCTCACGAAAGTACACATCTTTGAAGCATGGGAGAAACCGTCGCACCAAGAGAAGTCATTGCAGCCCTTCACGTGCAACAACCAACAGCATATGATGCAGAAGTGTGAAGGGCCTGCTTACTTAACTCAACCCTTCCTACGCTGAAACTATAGCAAGCCTAGTGACTTGACCGAGTCGCACGTTGCAAAAACCAAAAACAATAAAAGATTAGTTCATCTCGACATGTTGGCACCCCTACGTACCAGGAGCAATTGTTTTAAATTCAGTCTCTGGGGCAGCGACAGGGGCCGCAGCATGAGTAGCGGCAGGAGCAGGGGCAGCAGCTGGGGCCGCAACTGGCGGCTTCGAGATTGGAGTCGGAAGCGGAACTGCAATCCAAAACCCGAACAATTCAGCCTGACGAGCTCCACAACCAAAATGCGGTTAATCCAGTTAATTACAAATCAGTTCTTGAATTCTGCCAAAATGCGGTTAATCCAGTTCAAAGAAGTTAATTTGCAACAATTTGACATACTTTCACATAAAGTATACATGTTAGTATTCCAAATCACCTTCAACAACAAGTTTCCCAAGACATCTTCTGCTGCCAATAATGTTGCAAGTTGTGCTCAAAAAACATCACGGAAGAAGACTTGGCAAAGGTATAAGCTTACCAAATACTGAGTGGCAATTGAATCTGTGATGAACTCTGTAAGGCCGGGAATGCTTGGATTGTTGCACACTAGCAGAGTAGCCGACTTATATCCGAGAGGGCCAATGTCTAAACTTGCTCACAGGAGGTTCTAGAAACCGCTCAGTAACAATTCCAATATCCATGACGATGCACGTGTACTAAGAAACCACCGCTGATCCCAAAATTAGCTTCTCAGGGTTGGTATACCAGTGTCATATGCATTCAATTAAAGCTAATACAGGCCGCCAATCTTATTAATACATGCCACCAATCTTGCTAATACAGGCAACCACTTTGTCAACGATACATAGTAAAATTTCCGTGGCACTTGGCATTCGCTAGCTGTTCCTGCCAGATTCTGCAGCTGGGCATGACCTGCTCCTTACAAGAACCGGCCACCAGGATCCGGTTCCCAACAAAGTTCTGCCTGGTCCACAATACTGGTACCCTACAAGTCAGATACCCGTCCCTGATCGGTAATGGGTGGTCCAACCTTAAGGAGAGAATGCTCACCTCTGCTCCCCTGAACCCCCTACACCCTAAAAATCTTGAAACCCTAAATCTTGATAGAACTACCAAAAGAAAAGGGTATCCGCACGAACTTCTCGTTAATCTCCCAAGGAACTTCCACTGACCGAATAGAAAGTTTTTGTTTCCCTATCTACCAGCTTCACCGAGCACATAATGTCATTTCCGCCAATTTTGAGGCGTCTGAGGCGTTTCCCCTACTACCACCATCATCATTTGAATCGTCTCTACTATTACCACGATCACAACCCGAGGCATCTCCTATGCTACCAAATCCGGATGTAGATCTACTCCAAAAATAACTCTATGAGCACCTCCATCATCAGCACAAGAGCACCAACAAATAACAGAAAAGAAATGTACATTCAAGTTCACCACCAGGGAAGAAGCCTTACATGAGCCTATGCTCTTGAATTCATCTCGATCTGCCTGAGATGCCCTATGAATGAAGAAACCAAGCGCAGCAATGAGTCGGCTATCGTCCCACTCTATGCTATCAGAAATGCATAGAAATCACCCTGAAGTCGAACAAGACAGGACAAGTCCACCATTGATATAACTCCCAAACCCAATCTCAACTTTTGGAAGTAACTGTAAAGTTGATCAACACGATAGACTTCACGATTTGGGGCATTTGGACTGCTCAAACCCTAAACCCTAAACCCTGAAACCGTACTCTCTAAACCTACAACAGTATTCATCGACCAAGTCAGGAGCGCTTTGTCCTCAAATACATTAGCACCTTCATCTCCACCTCAAAGAAGGGCCTCATTCCCAATTTGTCAGTACGTTCTCACTCGGGATTGAGAATGTGCGCTAGCTAAGGAGATTGCGCGCCGTGTTAGCTGCAGGCCCCAGCTGTTCAACAATCCTAATAGCGGAGTCTAGAACCCGCTCATGACATGCCTCGAATCCAGCATCCCCACCTAGAACGGTGTCACCAATACTCAACAGCAGATTACTTATCACTCCTTGTGAACCAGCCTTAGATTCATGAGCCGGATTACGTAAGAGAGCACTACCAGTATCAAGTGGTAAGAATCGCTTGGTTCCTGCAGCTTGGGAATCCACAAATGCGGAAATCACGGCCTAAGTAACGGAGATTGACAGCCGGAGCCGCTCCAACATAGCAGAAAGGAAATACTGACAACCGGCCACTGCCATAGCCACTCATGCATATCAAGATATACTGCATTTCAGCCCCAGAGCTCGAGAGCCATGTTCTTTTCTAGCAATCTTAGGCAACAACACCGACGGATGGATTGAGCAAGTAAATCCACCTGCGACTGCAAACTTTCGTCAATAAAAAACAATGTAAACGTTGATGCGACATCGTACACAACCCTAAACCAAAGCTCCACCCATTCCTCCACGAGTGCACCGCCGTCACCATCGTTTAAGCAAATTCTAAGCAATGGACAACCGCGAATTGCAATTGCACCAGAGCCCTCGTGTACTCAACTTTCACGCATGAACTAAATCCCATGGTTGCCTGCATAACATTGTTAACCAGCCTAAATCATTCCTCCTTGGAGATTGGGATCTCTGGATCCCGGGGAACATTGTTAACCAACCTAAATCATTCCTCCGTGGAGATTGGGATCTCTGGATCCCGGGGAGGGAATCTATTTTAATCTGCATAGAGTCAATGGCTTGGTAGGAAGGAAGTTGCAAAGTTGGTGTCACTGCATTGGCTGACTGGGAAGTTGCACAGAGTCATTGACTGGCTTAGAAGTTGCCATGCTGGGCTCTTGCTTTTCATGGCAGCAAAAAGAACTTTCAACATTAGTTAACACTTAAATGATGCCAAGGACTTTTTTTGCCCAATGGATGTTAAAGAATCTTTCTATGCAAAAGGACAAAAGTGCAATTGTTCATCATTGGAATTTTGTGCAGAAAGGAGAGATCTTGTAGAGTAGTTTGACATCCAATGAGTGCTTTGGGTTTTTGGTAAGTAGATGATGTGACACATTACCAAAATGGATGATTTCCATAGTTACTAGCCTGGCATTTATGAATTAATAGTGTTATGTGTAGCTTAAATGAAATGTGAGCCATAATGGTACAAGTTCAAGACAAGATAAGATAATAATTGCTAAAGGTATGCTAAAGAGTGTTGTTATTGAGGGTCTTAGGAACAAATTCAGACCTATTTTTGAACCATATTCAAATAAAAAACATCACCCCCTCAAGTACACCTCAAATACACATTTACTTTTTTTGATTCCATTTGAATGAAAATTCCCGAAAAAAATATTGTTGATATATTCTAATCAAAATTTAAAATCAAAACTAAAATGTGCTTAAAGTAAGCTTGAGGACTACCTCAAGCACACTTTTATTATTTTCATTGCATTTGAATTAAAATTAGATAAAATAACAGTATTTAAAAAAAATTATTTAATTAAAATAAAGAATCAAAGTGTGCTTGACATGTGCTTGAGGTAGTCCTCAAGCATACATCAAATAAACTTTAATTTACATTTCTCATTCCATTTAAATTTTTTAAAAGCTAAAAGAAAATTTGTTAAAAAATATTTCAAAATTAAAAAAACAAACTGAAAGTATGGTTGTAGTGTGCTTGAGGTCTACTTCAAGCCCACTTCAAGTACACTTTCACTATTCTCATTGCATTTGAAATAAATATAAACTAATCTTTTTTTGTTGAATAAATCTATTCAAAATTTAAAAGAAAATCAAAGTTGACTTGAGGTGTGCTTGAGGTAGACCTTAAGCATACCTCAAGTAAACTTTTACTTTTCTCATTCCATTTGAATGAAAATTCCAAAAAAGAATAGTGTTGGAATATTCTATTCAAATATTTTTTTTTTTTTTTTAAATGTGCTTAAAATGTGCTTGAGGTAGACCTCCAACACACCTCAAGTACATTTTCACAATTTTCATTGCATTTGATTTAAAATAGAATAAAAATAAAATTTAATAAAATATATTATTTATAAATCTTTAAAAAAATCAAATTGTACTTGTAGTGTGCTTGAAGTCTACTTCAAGCACACTTTCACTATTCTCATTGCACTTGAATTATAAATTAAAAAAAACAAACTTGTTTTAAACTTCTATTCAAAATTTAGAAAGAATCAAAGTGTGCTTGAGGTACCTATTACTAAGTGCAAACATACCCTTAGCATGTTCATACTTAGAAAGTTTTTAAAAACACAATGAAAGATCAATGTTATATAGTTAACAGACTTTGTCATTAATGCAAAAATAGAGGGCAATTGAGCATAATAGAGAGGCATCTTGAGAGGCATATAAAAAGAGCGAATAGACTTAATACAAAGCTATGATGTGAAATGTTTTTTTGAGTGTGTTTTTGTATTTGTCAATGACTATTTTCCTACCAACTTTATATAAATAAAAAGATAATGGTGTTCTCACATTGAGGCTTTGTTGTGTTTCCAATGACAACCAATTTGTAAAGTTGAAATTTAAAAGATTGAATTTTAAAAATCTTGAAATTTGTGCATTTAAAATCGTGTAATAGTGTAACTTTGTAATTTTTACATTTACAACTTAATGTTGTAAATTTTTGAATATAATCACTTGAAAACTTGTTATTTATTTATTATGTAATATCTTAAATTTTAAATGAATTAGATTCAAAAAGTCTTTTCATATGGTTCTATCCAACCTCAAAGTGTTCTCACTACATTGATTTTATAAAAGTAACATTAATTATAAAATAAATAATTTAGTGTGGATTTTGCTCTTGATAATACAATAAAACCTTTCATAATGCACAATTTTTACTTGCATATATAATTGTTGTTCTTCGTTTGCAACTCCTTAAGTACATAAAGTTTGTTGAAGTAACTAGTGATGGAGATATTTGTGTTGGACTCGTGTCAGACTTTGCAACAACTATTGATGGAGATATTTGTTCTGGACTTGTGTCAAATTTTGCAATAAGTGAACCACTTATAGAGATATTTGTGCTCCATCGGGTGGTTGTTGCAAAGTCAGACAGTACAACCCCCTGATGGAGATATTCGTGCTCCATGGGCAGTTGTCGTAAAGTTTGACACTACAACAACTGATGGAGACTCTATAATACGTGGTGGAGATATTTACCATTGGTTGTTGTAGAGTCACCAATTAAGCCCAATTATTGTATAATATGACCATCTTGAAATAATTGACCTTTGGCACTTCAGCTTTTTTATTCGTATATTGCTAAAAACTACTCCCTACCGTTTCTATGCAATAAGAGAAGTTTGATTCTTGATGGTTTTCAAGATTTTAAATGTCTCTTGGTAGAAAAAGATTTTGACTACATTATGGTAGAAAAAAATTCTACCATGTTCAATGCAAATAGTTTTTAGAGGTTGGTCAAATCAACAATTTTTTAAATGAAAGAAGAAAATAGTTGTTATTGTATTTTTTAAAGCTAATATACATCAAGAGGCTTATTAAATTAAACTATCTATTGAAGTAAACAAAATAATGGCACAAGTGATAGGAAGTACATTCTTCATCTTAGAAATAGATTCTATGGTACATTGTAACATACCATCCCTTGATAATACCTCTCATTACAAACACACTTATTAATGAATGCACATATCATTCTCTTTGTATGAACCAATTGTATAATGTTTTCAAGGTCAATGCCATACAACAATTTATTACATTTTTATGTAATATATTTTACAAAAGAAAATAAGGCCCATCCTCATTATTCACAATTCAAAAAATAATAAGGACCTCAAGTGTGTGGTTGAGCCTTGACAAAGTGACAATATAGAATTTTACCATTTTTGCATATTGTATACATATTTCATAAAAATTGCAAGTAAAAGGACATTGGAAAAAGTCACAACTATTATCTAGCAAATCCATTGATACTTTTTGAATTCACATAAATTTTCATGTCAATTAGAGTTTTTTGGTCCCTTCAAATTCATTTGTGTAATTATTGAGTAGCATACATATTATACCAAGTCAATAAATAATTCCAACCCGCTTTGGGGGATTCAAATATAAGGAAGTCCGATGTTTCGTGGAATGGTCTTTTGGAGCTTTATTTCAAATTTTTTACCTTAGAAAGATTGTAGGAACTTCTTATTATTATGGATGATCAAATTTAAAAAGTTTCTATTTCTATTTGAAATCAAAGATCCTAAACCAATTATGAATTCTTGAAATATAAATTAAATACTCCAAAAATTAGAGGCTCATTTTTATATTTTTCTCGTGTGGTCAAAAAATTATTCTATTTTTTTTAGTTTGGCTGTATACAGGAGGCCTTGTTGCAATGAGTCATCTTACCATAGTCAATCTTCCCTAGTCATTTTTCCTAGCCCTCAAAACATTGTTAACCTCTAAAAGATGCTCTGGCCTTTTCACGGCCGATGAATGAGAAAGAATCCATCTATGCAGTGCAACCATTCAACTTCAAAATTTTGTATGGAAAGGGGAGGTCTTATACAATAGTTTGACTTCCAACGAGTGCTTTTGAATTTCTACAACCAATGATTTCCACAGTCACAAGCTACACTAAAATTGGTAAATAGTGTTGGCTCCACTAATTGTCAACAATAACACTAATTGTGATTTGCAAGGTTAGTGTTAGAACATTATTCATCCATTCTAACACTATTTTAGCTCTATAGTAAAATTTTGATGGCGGGAGGTGGAAATTAGAGTTTCCCAGGGAAGGTCTAGACGACGACGTCAGGAGTTAAGTGCCCCTATACTATTTACACCTAAGTTGGAAAATAGTGTTGGGAGTAAAAAATAGGGAACAACACTAATTATCACCCAACACTATTTATCAATTTTAGTGTAGTCCTTTAACGACTAACCAATACAAGGGGTGGTTTTCCTTTTTTGCTTCAGCAATATGGCAACTTCCTAGCTAACTAGTGACCCTCTTGGAACTTCCCACTCACCCAATGAAACTAAGTTAGTGTTGCAACTTCTCAGCCATCCAACAACTCTTTGCAGATCAAACTAAATTCTTTCCCAGACGTCTAGAGAGGGATTATTCCTATCTCCAAGGGGAAATGGTTTAGGCTGGTTAACAATGCTATCGTTCAAAGTCCTTCTCATTCTCTCAGGAGCTCTTCCCTCTGCGCTCGCTTGCGTGATGCCAAATTGCCCATGGCGTGCCTGTGCTGCTCCACTTATACCGTCGTACAGCACTGGCAATTTATGGATTCTGCACTCCAGGACGACACCGACGGCTTAGAAAGTGAAAGTTACGGCCTGTGTGGAGCAAGCACTCACTCCGCCGTCACTGACTTATTGTTAACAGCTTCCACTAACTCTCCCACTCTCATTCGGCCCCTTCCCCTCCGCTCGACCCACTCTCCATGCTGCATGGTGTGGCCCCGTTTCTTGTCGGACACGACTACGACTGCCAGTGGACACGCACTACCTTCGCTATTGCTGGGTTGGGGTGGGTTGCAGGCTTGCAGCCATGGTTTGGAAGGAAGCGCGCCGAGGGCATCTGCTGCTGCTCCCGCCGTCATCACAATTAACTGAAGTAATTGCTGCTAGCGCAGCGCTGCTGCTACCCACGTTGGCTTGAATGTGCAAGCATCATTCCCTACCATCGTTCCCACAGATCTAGGTGCAGTCCTGCTCGCTTGCTTCTTGCCAGTCGTCACGACGGGGTGCAATTGGGCGATTCGTTGGTTTAAAGGGGTAATTGTCACTTCTCGCGGCCAGGGGCTTTTGATTGGGACGTACGCGCGCAGCTCGGCGGCGGCATTTATTGGGGTGCATTGAAGCCCACGACAACATAATCCTCAGCGCGAAGCGTCACCGATGACGCGGGCCCAGGTAATTCGCGCGCTGCACGTGCCCGGCATCCGCACAGACATCGCATGGGCGGTAAGTCCCCCCACATGGCGCGTCCTGCACGGGATTGCCGACAATGCATGCATGCTGGCTGCACACATCGGTGTAATTCTTTAATTTCTCCAACTTCCACTGGTTCTCAGGTTGTTAGGAGTGTGTAAATGATCATGGCGATCAACCGAGGAGAGTGAAATGACTATTCATTAAGCTTAATATTGCTCGAGTGCTGAGCAGGTGAAGAAGAAGAGGAGCAATTCATCGGCTATGGCAACGGGGGTACGTGGGGAAAATGCTTAGAAGTAGATTGCAATTCGATTTCTTACATTTTTTGACATTCGCTTTGAAGATCATTCTGGTTTTGCTCCCTTGCTTGTGGACGGAGGTTCACAGAGGAATCTTCACGATTCCACTCCGTTGCAGAATGAGCTACTCGATGCATGTTCTTGCATTTTACAAGGACGTATTACACGCTGCCTTTGCCTTTGTAAGATATAATACTTGTGCGCAACCCGAGTCGGGGAGAGGCCAGGACAGCGTGGACACTGTAGCTGTTGCCGCATGCGTTGATCCAGGCTCACATGTCAGAGCGAAATAACGCATCACTTGCCTTGGAATTTACTTGCAGGCTCAACTGGCCTTACCCAGGGCCGGCGGCCGCTCTTCTGCCAGTGGCACTTCGGCAGGCAGCTCGCACAACGAAGAACCCCGATGCCAAAGCTCGGATGCTAGGCAGGAGCAATTCAAATTCGTCTACAGAAGAACAAGAAAATTCTACTCGAGAAGGAAATTCCAACAGCCATGCGTGCCGGAAGCAGCAGGAGCAGTAGTCGCACACACCTCATCAAGGCTACCAGAGGTAAACATTGCTATTCTCACTTTTATGTTGAAAAATTTATCTGCCATTAAGCTGGGAAACAAAACCGGTAGAGTTTCTAGGGCGCCATAGCCTGGTGCCAAATGGCAAATGCTGGAGGGGGCAGAAAAGAGCTTAGGGTGACGCAGAGCGGCGATTCCAAGGTTTTCGTAGGGTTGTAGTACCAATTCGTTTCACGTTTAATGCTTTGCACAGTATGATTGCGAGGTCAACTGCGATGAAGGCCAGGATACTTCGACTACTGTTGCTGCTACTCCTGTCGTGGAGAAGAGCGAGGAGTCGGCCCCTTCATCAGCGTCACCGAAGGCATGGGAAGGGCGGCGTTCTACCAGGATGGAAAGAGATGCACCTTCTCCGCCAGTGTTGGCTGGGGTGACAGGGACCATGAGGCAAGAGGATGGAACCAATGGCAAGCTACCAGAAGCTCAAGCAGCTGCCGCTACCGCAGACGTGGGGCGCCCACAACGGCGGAGGAATCCTAGAGTCTTCAAAGACTTTGTCAACACCAGCACACCATGTTATGAGTGGTTAACATACTACCCGGGTGTACCATACCCGGAGGATTATGAGCAGCAGCTGGATAGTATGGAGCAGCTGGGAGAAGTAGAGACGATTTCCACCGGCAGTGAAGGAGGCTCTTCGGACGTTTCAGATAGTGACGACAAGCCCTTTTCATTGAAATTGCAAACTGAGATTCAAAAGACTTGCAAGGCCCGGCGAATCTTGGTCGAGGATGCTGCAGTCTTTCACTCCGTCCCAGGACAAGTTGGGCCACAACATGCCCCGCCCGCCGCCGCCGCCGCAAATCCCCCAACCTTGCCGAAGGAGGCGTCGTCGCCCATGTGCCCGCAGACTCCTGACAAAATTCAGGAAAGTAATGGCGAATGTGAATTGGGTAATCGAACTTCTGCGACACCTAGTGAGAGCGCTGCTGCTGCTGCTGCTGCTGCTGCAGATGACGACAAGGACGGTTCCTGGACCGCATCTGGTATAGTAACTCATTCCCTTCGCGGACACTTAATTTTCAGATTCAGTGGCAAGCAATTTTCATGCGCATGTTTCTATCTGCTGCTACTGCTGCAATCCAGATGTTGATTCACGCTTGACTTGCTTTCTGTCTGAGTTGCTGATTTGAGAATCGGGTTTTTTGTAGACGTTGATTCCACGATGAACGCGCGTACACGCTTCCCCAAGGGACGTCTCACTTTCGAGCTCAAGATATCTGGGCGCACTCCTGAGGGTTCTGGATTGGTACGTCTTCCAACCCATCTGTCTGATGTCATTCTCAAACTCCTCACTCTCTACTTCGCCGATGGTGCTTTCCCAGAATTGTTTGGAACCTTGGCCATGGCGATAGACGCTGTTCACTCGACTCTGTCTGCTTCATGGTCGGAACGTCGGCATTACTTTGTTCATTGCTTCTGAATGACTGTCTTGATGCGTGTGCTTGTGATATAAAGCTCCAAAATGGATTTCCGGAATCAGTAACCTTCAAAGCGAATGTCAAGCTGAAAAAGAAACGCCCTCGTCCCAAGGTGTGGAGGCCCGAAAAAACGAAAGTCACAAAGCCCGCCAAGATTCCTAAGGCGACCATCGAACGAAAGGAGCGTAAGTCTTTTATCTGCGAACGCATGTATTTCTTGAGCAGTGAAGCGGAGTTTTGCATAGAGCGATTATTTGTGTCCATCGGTACACATTGAATTTCCAAATGAACATCCGGGCGCCTGTTCTGATTCTAAGGTATATTCATTGACCTCAAGTGCGTTACCACATGCGCAGTTCGACCGGCCAGAGGAGTTTTTGAACACAACAACAATGCGAAGAGAGCAGAAGCAGTGCGCGAGCATTACCTTCGGGCCACTGGATCTGCGGAGTTCGTGGAGCCTTCCTCGGGTCGAAAAGTCCAGCCCAGTAAACGGCAACGGCATAACGAGCGTGCGAAGCCGTCATGCAAAGCAACAGATTTGGCTTCGGTCCCCACAGCTGCTGAAGTGCCAAATATCTTCATGGCAATGGTCAGTGACCTGTGTACAACGGCGGTCGACCTCACAAGCTCCGTGCTGCCCACCATGATGATCGGAGGGTCACTTTCAGAACAGCGGGCAGAGTTGGGCTCCGCATTGGAGCAGCAGGAGCTGCGACTGCCGGATCCAGGGGCTTTCGAGTTGACGATGGAGAAGGCCACCACCGAGTCGGATCTGCAACACGGAACTTCATCCGAGTACCGGTGCATACCCAACTTGGCAGGTGTTCCGGTGCCAGAAGGTTCTGACTGGATGGAAGAGCCTCCCACCACACCACGAGGAAATACGTTGGTCGTGCTCTCAGCTAATATGCCCTTTCAAAACTCTCCATCATTTGCGCAAATTGAGAACTCTTTCGGGGGCGGGGACAGCTCGGACAGTGGTGGCGAGCAAACAAGTCCTACGCCAGCACGGCGAAAGCGATCCACTCTGACCCAGCGAACACGGCGCTCGCTCCTGCCAGCGGTGGAATTAGCTGCTGCTGCAGGGACTGATAATTCCGCTATTGGCATCTTGAATTCGTCAGAGGATGTTGCCCCCGAGGACAATAGTGCCAACCAGCTCGCCTTCTGGGAGCCAAGACCTACCTCTTCCTTCCCGGTGCCTTTACAGTCAAGGGAGAGCGATGCACAAGAGCCACTCCAACTGGTGGTGTACGCACCGAAGTCAAGTGACATGGTTGTGTATCAGGAGATGAGACCGAAATTCAAATACAAGCCCCGGGTGAAGTTGGACCCGCTGACCATTAATACTTTCGAGCGGTTGATGCTGCAAGGTGGTGAGGTGAAGGATGCCGACCATGCTGATGGGGATTGGGTCGAAGCAAGGAAGTTGTGGAGTGATCGCGCGCACCATTTCAATGGTATCATGCGCCAAGTGCAAGGTAGATCCCCTTCGCTTGCATCTCGAAAGTTCCCAACTGTGTTCTGACTTTGTAAGCTACAGAGATTTCCCGTGAGACGTCGCAGATAGATTAGCCATTGTGACTTGAGTTCCCAAAATCTAATGATTTCTTGTGGTTAATGGGCCTGGTATTGGCATTGCAGGAGATCGTGCATTCTCCAAATGGGGGGGTTCGGTACTGGACTCCGTGGTTGGGGTGTTCCTCACCCAGAATGTCTCAGATTTCCTATCCAGGCACGTCCGTATCCCACTTATCGAACTTGTAGATGCATTCTCAGACGTGACAGAAACGATTGATTGAGACTTTCTGCTTGTAATGAATGCTTGTCTTTCCAGCACATAAGTAGCTTCTTCAGATTTGCAATGAAGCCAATATGCGAGTTTTTTTAGAATTGGATGCCTTGCATATGTCAAATAGTAATTGATGATTTGTTGATGTGGTTTGGATTCAGCAATGCTTTCATGGCGTTGCGTGCACACTTTCCAGCTTCTGAGGATGCCAGAACTGGGATAGATGTTCCTACGGAGGAGCAATCATCAGTAATAGAGGAGATCAGCCCAGGTGGATGCTCAGCAGGGACTAGTGCAGACCTTGGTGTGGGTTCTCCACGTATGGCAGGAGAGCTTGTTCCCACGGAGGGCTCGATGGAGTCGGCGGATGCAGGGATCTATAATCAGCAAGAGAATGCATCTCGCATGCCCGATACAGAAACTCGGGACGCTCCCGTGGCCACTGAGGTATCCATGAAGCATACTCGTCTGACGACACTCTTAGTCGAGTCACAGGGGGCAACGGTTGCCATTGGAAATTCGCCATCCGGAGACGAAGCACAAAAAGACCCAGACCAGTCAGATCCTTGGAGCTTCTCTGGTGACGAAAGGAGCGCGGAAACCCTTGACAACCGCTTCGATATCAACCTTGTGATTGATCTGGGAGCATCGCATTTAGGGTCGGCCTCAGTCCCTCTGGGTGACTGCTCGTCCATGGAAATGATCTGTACTCGTGCCGGAATTCCTGATGAGTCTGTACCAGCAACTGCTTGTGAGGAAACCACACCAGTCTCAGAAACCATTTCAGAAGTGCCGAGAGCTGCAAACCCAGTGCAAGAAAATCCCAGAAAGGCATCTCATTCTGACACCCGAGCGGCTACCGCAGACATGGGAGCGCAGCCTGAGAAAGCATCGTCTTCGAAGAACCATTCGACGCTTGAAGATAAATTTCGATTCTCTGTGAATGACGATTCTTCGACACCAGATGAGACGGAGAAAGTTCTCGCAGCCGCCCTTCGTGCTATCCTGGGCAAGCAGACGACAGGCCGAGAAGAAGTTGTCCAGGACCAAAGGGTGCCCTTGAAATCGTACAGACGTAAAATGCCACGGAATAATAGGTATGTGGACATCAACAGATTCAAGACGAATCTCAGGCTGCTCTCAGGGGGAGAGCGTGCCAATTATGAGCTGAAAGTCCACTATAAGCTAAATTCAGAACAGCAAGTAACGTGGGAGGCTCTTCGAGCTGACGTTCTGTCCAATAAAGAATTCGGAAGGGATCCCTTCACAGCCGATTCTGTCCATTGGGAGGGCGTGCGACGTGCCGATGTGGCGGTGCTTGCCAATGTAATCAAGGAGCGGGGAATGAATAACATACTGAGTGGAAGAATCAAGGTAGCCAAACCTCTTGGTCTCTGATGCCATCCTTTCCGTTTGGGCTGCTCGAGCAGCGAATTCGTAAATCACCTTCCATATGTGCTAACCTTTCTTTTTTGTATTTTTACTGTTTTCTGGCAGTCACTGCTTGATAGGATTCATCGTGATCAGGATGGGAACCTTGACCTAGAGTGGGTCCGGGAGCTCTCTCCCGTTAATGCTCAGTAAGCTTTCACTCCACCATGTTGCAGTTTGTTTGCACTCCTGTGAGAAAATTTCAGGGATTCAGGGTTTAGGGTTTAGGGTCACGTCCCGAATCCTTTCTGTACTTATTCCACGTTGTTTGATAACGCAGGAATTTTCTTACAAGCGTGCGTGGCTTGGGGATCAAAAGCGTGGAATGCATACGACTGCTCACTCTGCATCACCCCTCTTTTCCTGTACGCGAAAGTCCTTTGCTTGTTATATAGAAATGAATATAGAATTCGGGTCAAAGAAAGATGTGTTTTAAATGTAAAAATTGAGCTGCAGGAGTTGTTCATTGATCGTGAATGCAAGATTCTGTACGCCATAAGTTTTCTTTTCCGAATCTGAAAATATGGGACTTTGCTTTCTGCGCAGGTGGATGTGAATGTAGGCCGCATCGTGGTTCGCCTTGGGTGGGTGCCATTGGAGCCTCTTCCTGAGGAAACACAACTGCATCTCCTTGAAATGTAAGCTCGGAGCAATTGCCACCTCTTTGCAAGAAGCTCAGTGCGATTGTCACGTTCCCTACCTGTTTCGTTGGCTGTCTGTTTCCTCTCTGACCTGGTTTCGTGTATTCTCTCTCAGGTATCCTGTTCAAGAACAGATTCAGAAGTACATATGGCCTCGACTTTGCACACTTGACCAGCAGACATTGTAAGCATACACGTTTTCCTAAACCCTAAACCCTAAACCCTTAAACCCAATTGTGAAGAGATAACTGTATGATTTGCAGCACCTCGTTAGAACAGTTGATTGCATGTGACTAAATGATTAGATTTGATCTACGGAGTTTCTGATCAGTTTTTGTAACTTTTTGCAGGTATGAATTTCATTATCAACTGATCACTTTCGGAAAGGTTCTCTTCATTCACTCCGAAGACTAAAAATGCACACACCTTTTTAAACATTTATACATTTGATAATTCTCAGAGCTAGCACTCTTTCAACATGGACATAGCGTTCAGCACCATATGAGTCTCAGAAAACCATTAAAGGAAGTTTTGCCTGTGATGACTCCGCAAGTAACTTAACTGATTATTTTGATGCAGGTATTTTGTACCAAAAGCAAACCGAACTGCAACGCTTGTCCCATGCGAAGTCAGTGCAAACATTACGAAAGTGCATTTTGTCGGTGAGAATCTACTTCATTCCTCCTCTTGCATATCACCGCACCTTGTTGTAATGCATGGTGAGAGTTGGGACAGGGGAAACAGATTTATTGGGAGAGTTTTATATGTAACTTAGACTGAAGAGTGGACGTTCTGGACCGTTCTGACGTCAAGTAGCTATAGAAGAGCAGCTTCCTTGCTAGTTGTTGTTCCTTGGATGACATGATTTGCATCTGAGAAAACATAATTTGGACGAGGTTTTTAACAATTTTCTCTCGAATGGCTGTGCTAGACCGCTTCTCAAGGGACCAGAAGATCCATCAAACGACACCGAGCATGAGATTGCACCTTTGATGTCGAGACTTTCAATGCGAGCCCCCTTGGAAGAAACGCGGAGTCTTTGGATGCTTGAAGGGAATGCACGAGCGTCTGGAGGGGAATGTATCCCTATTATTGAAGAGCCCAATTCCCCTGAATATGTAGAAGATATAGAAGATATCCCCGTCGTCACGACGAGTCGTACCGACGTCGGTACAGCCTATGTGGAACTCCCAGATGGAAACCCTGAATTCGAACCTTCAGCTTGTGGTGTTACTGTACTGTATGTGGAGCTGAACGAGACGTCAACACAGAACGTGAGTGAAGAGTCCAACATGGGAATTCCGATCAAGGGTGCAGCAGACCAGGAAATTGAGTGCTGCATCGAAGATGTTGTAGAGGAATCTGAAATCATGAGGGTACTGGGCGAAGAGGTCTCTCATCCGCCATCACAGGAGCTTGTACTGTTGCCCCCTGAGGCTGCATCGTTTCCTGCTCCCCCGCTCAAGAGTGTACAACGCCTGCGGACTATTCACTACGTGTAAGTTACTGATGCACAGACTGAGGAACGAACTTACTTATTGCGATTTCGTTTCCGTTGTGTAGGAGTTGTATTCCAAGTATGGAGGTTTAGGGTTTAGGGTTTAGTGGCGTGCTATTCGATGAGGTTCTTTTGCGCTGACAAAATGGAATTTGGTTTGTTGCATTTTGTAGCTATGAATTGCCGGACCACCACCCTCTGCTTGCAAAGGTAAGGCGCCTCCCTTTCAATGAAACTTGACAGTGGGTGCTTCTTCAGCATTCTGTTGCATATCAGGTGTTTTAGAAGTGATGTGCACATGTTATCACAAAGGAAATCAGAGGCTTGAATACCATCTCCATCTAGTTTCCAGAGTTTGACGGGTTGAAAATTGTGCTAATTTGAGCTTCTAAATTCGGTCTTCAAATGTCGGTCGGAGAAGAGTGCCGGACACCTTAGAGATATCCCAGTCCTTGACCAGTTTTCTGAAATTTTCCATCTTCGATTATTTTCTGATGGTCACAAGATGCATGCAAGTTTTCACTCGTTGCCTTCAGTTTCTTATGGTGGTTCTGGGTGTGACTTAGATGGACAAGAGAGACCCTGATGATCCCTGCTTCTACCTTCTTGCCATCTGGAATTCAGGTAAAGCTCCAATTATGGTTTAATTCTCGAGTGTCATATCCTTTTCAATTTCCTTTTATTCTAGTTTTCCTTTGTTGTTAATCACTCGAATTGACTGGTGAAAAGCAAGAACTCTTATTTAAGCATTACTGTGTTGGACGTAGACGAAGTGCCACAGGCAATGCCGAAAATCAGCGATGACGACGCAAGCAACCCATTTGCTTGCTGCCAGTTCGGGGATGAATCTGTCTGGGGAACTCTACTTGTAAGATCATGACCGCTACTGCCGTTTGATTTGAGGTTCTTCCTTGCGAGGTTTATATATAGATTTTCGTGACGTGTGAAAGTTCATTGTTCTTGTAAACATTTATCATGGTTATCACCTTTCCTAGAATGTTGCGAAATTAATTGATTTCGCTACTCGAGCAGGTGCCATGCAGAACAGCAATGAAAGGATCCTTTCCTTTGAATGGAACGTATTTCCAAGTCAACGAGGTACAATGCGATTTCCCTACAGGTGGCAATTTGTCTCAACATGCCTTCTGCAGGCATTCAACAATTTATGAGATTGAAAAATATTGAGTTACGATGCTGAGCTAGAATTCTTCTGCAGGTATTTGCAGATCATGCGAGCAGTATTGCACCCATTGACGTCCCCCGAACGTTACTCTGGAACTTGAAGCGGAAATTTGTTTACTTCGGCACCTCTGTAACGAGCATTTTCAAAGGTGAGTGGAAAAAGCTCCCAAACGTCTCCAACTCTTAAAGACTTGTCGCGTGACATCAGATGCGTCACTTTGGTGTTGCTTTCAATAATCTAGACGAAGAAGATTATTTACTGCTTTGAAAGACTAACTCAAGTATTTAAATTTTTTTGGTGTTGAAACAGATATGTCACAAGAAGAGATCCAGTGCTGCTTTAAGAAAGGTGAGCAAGTTCCCGAGATACTGGATTTGCTAACTTTAATGAGCCTGTCAACTTTAAACAAAGGATGTTGGAAGTCTTGAGATTAGAAAGTTGCGGAATCGATCTCTATATGACAAGTAAACGGGTGCAAATAGTCTTGCAGGATATTTTCTGTGCCCTTGCAACGGTATGTGCGTGTCCTGCAGAGATACGGTTTGAATATTTCTTTATGTTTGTTTCTATCAGTAGAAGAGAGGCCGTTTTGGAGGCCGAAAACCTGGAATTTCACGACATATCTCATTCGTTTTGTGATGTCTTGGGCATTACACAGGGTACGTATGTGTGAGAGCATTGGATCAGGCTACCAGGCAACCCAAGCTTTTGGCTGCCAGGCTCCACCAATCCGGAGCCAAAGTTGTAACAGCACGCGCCGTAGGGCTGAAAGGAAGACGAGCCAGCAAATCCAAAGTGGCCTCGTGAAGACTCATCAAAGAGTTTCAGAGTCAGTCACGTCCACGACCACCGTGGAATCAAAGCGATGCTGGCTTGTACATGTCCTAGCTCTTTGTGCAGCAACAGATTCCCGCATTTCGATGAGCATGCTCAGATAGTCCCAAGTCAATTGTTGATCGACTGACTTCACGTGAATACTCCGTGTTTGCATTTAATTATCCAACACACACGGTCTTAAAATGCTAACATGGAGCTTGAATGTTCACCCGTTTCTGTGAAGAATCGACAGTCTCTCAGGCCTGTTGATTATCGTAATTATCTATTTCATATTATATTTCACAACCCACTGGTGTACAGTTTGTACGTCGAATTATATAGTTGGAATGTTTCTACCACTAGCTCAAATTGCATCTATGTTTCCTTTTTGTGCTCGACAGTGTTAACATGGTGCCTTCTGCATGTCTCTGTTTGCAAAGGAAACATGACGTTGCAACTTTATATATGTGCCTGATGTGTTGCTGGACGAGGCCAAGAGGAAATTTTGATGAACCACTACAAGTAATGATGGCTCGTGAGGTTAGATGCTGAGAATCTAATTTCCTTTTAGACGAAGCTGCATTGGTACCGGTAGCTTTTCTTGCAAACTGCGTGTCTGCATGTTACAAAGAACAACTCGTAACATAACTACACCTAAAATTGCACAAATAAGCAATTCGGCACGGTTCTCATTATTATATTGGAAAACTTTTGGTGGGGTCTTGTTTGTAGTGAAAAGGAGATTCTAGATTTTCTTAGAATGCATTTTTTGAACACCATATGAATAAACTACAAATTTTCAAAGTGCTGAAAATAGGTGCTCCTAAAAGTGATCGTAGACTCTCATGAACAGTGGGAGTACATTTTAGGCAAGAATATGTAGACAATGTGTGATTTTAGGAAGTGTGCTGTTTTAGGTATAGTTACCTTAATGTGAAAGTGCCAAAAGGTTTCATCTAAAGAAAGTCATCTACCATATTGAGTAAGGTAAGTAACTGGAATGTTTGTTCTTGTTTTGAAACTCAAAAGTATGACAAGGTACGCTTAGCTGTTGAAGGAGGTGGCTTCCATGACAAAGATAGTCACCAAAATGCTCCGATTATTGGATCTATAGGTGTGTTCTTTGTTTCTACATAAAATAATGAAGTCATCCATCTAACACTTTGGGTCCTCAATGTCCCGATTATTGAACAAATAATTTGGTGAATTTTTTGTTTCTACAAATGAATGAACAATAAAATCATCCATCAGACACTTTGGGTCCTCAACGTCTCAATTATTGGACCAATAGATGCATTCTTTGTTTCTACATTGAACAATAAAGTCATCCATTAGACATTTTGGGTCCTCAATGTCTTTCATAGGTTAATCAACAAAACCACAATTTAAGATAAGATAGCCCATTGTGGTCTGTATTGTCATTGCACATATTTAGACTTCTTGATTTACAATTTTTCTTTTCAAAAGTGACTAGCAAACCAAGAAGTATTCTAGTAACATGTATTTTTTGGTTAACTCATTTTTGAACAATAACAACAATATAGGCAACCAAAGCTGAAAATAACTTTCAATTGTAGACCCTTGGGGGGACTATTCATTCTATAACATTATATAATATTATATAACATTATATAACATTATATAACATTATATAACATTATATAACATTATATAACATTATATAACATTATATAACATTATATAACATTATATAACATTATATAACATTATATAACATTATATAACATTATATAACATTATATAACATTATATAACATTATATAACATTATATAACATTATATAACATTATATAACATTATATAACATTATATAACATTATATAACATTATATAACATTATATAACATTATATAACATTATATATCATTATACAATATTATATAACATTATATAACGAGCAACCTGAACCATGACCAAATTTGGGTTTTTTTGAATATTGTAAAAATTGAGTTTAAAAATAAAACCTATAGTTATTTACTGCAAAACAAGAATCTTCATATCTGACAAATCATCATTGAATGAATAAAATATTTCTTGTAGAAACTCGTATGTTGTAAGAAAAAAAATTCTCTCGAAAAAGAATAATCAAATTAAAGCTTTAAGAAAATTTTAAACAACCCCAAGATCCAATTTTTTTTTGTTGGGCAACATAATGAATTTTTCCAAGGATAAGCAATTTTTTTATATCCCCATAATAAAGGTATTATTTTTTACCTTTACAAAAAATTTAACCTCTATAGATCCTAACTATATTTTCACCAAAATTGCTCCAAAACTATCACTTCTACTATAAGTACCAAATTTTTGGCAAAAAACATTCAATTTGGACACATGTAACCGCAGGATCTTGTAATACGCTAGTTTGAGAAAATGTGGAAAAAAACTCAGAAATTTCCACCTTATGGATCACAAGATATTAGTGTTTGAATTGATAAAAATCCTTTTGGAGACCTTGCAAAAAAAACATGACAGCTGCATTTCACAAGGTCACATTTGTATGAAAAAATGTCCATGTTGATGGTGTTTCTTTAGATTGATTCTTTAAGTCAAGTTGTCTACATGCTTGAAGATCATTTGGAATTGTACAAAATACAAGAAAAAATAGTATTCTAAGTAGAAAATAGAAAATGATTCAAAATACTAAATTGTTAAGAATTTAGTTGTAGAATTGAAAAATGCTAGTCCAATGGTTGTATTGTTGTAATAAACAATCTACATCCTCTGATTTTATCTTTTTTTTTTAATATTAAAAATTGAGTTAAAGAAACGACTTCACAATTTATTTTAGAGTAGAAAATCCATAACTGCCTACAAACTGAAACTCATAACTTTCATCTCATTGATCAAAATAAAATGATTCAAAGATTTCCACTTTTTTTATAAATCTAGAAAACCAATCTCAAACTTTTATTTTAAAAAAAAGGAATTTTTTCTAATTTGCTCAAATTGCCCAATTGAGAAAAAAAAACTACATATCATACAATAACTTTTTCACTATGTAGTCAAAAGTTATGAGAATTATTGGGCCTAAAAGAAAAATTTGGTCTCTATATTGTGTGAGAATTTCAATGAAGAAAAATAAAAATTCCATCCACAGTGAGCTGTCCAAAATTGCTTTGTTGCCAAAAAAACCCGCAGTTTGGTCCTTTAGAGGTTGAATAAAAGTTAAATGTGCAATTCCTAATCAAATTTCCAAATGTCATCCCTAGATTCCCCACAAACATTGGTCCTTTAAGAGTTAAAGTTTAACTCAAACTCTAATGATCTCAGGCTTGATTTCCACCCAAATTGAGGGTCCTAGAAAATTCAAAGTCTCCCACTCCAAGCCCTTGGAAAGTCCTACTTTAGAGTTTGAAGGACAAGACCTTTGTATTGGTTTAAACTGCCAAGAGGCCATGAAATGAAAAATATATATTAGGGTTCCACTTCCCTTTCCACTACAGCAGTAACTAAATTGATCTAAATTTAGCCATAAAATTTACTTATTTTAAGTTTTAGCTATAGTAGTGAAATGAAGCTTTCAAAATAGTTGAAACTATAATTTGAAAATTCCTCAAAATAATCATTTTTTCCGTTCTTAAACTTTGAGCTTTTTATATAACCTTCAGATTTTTCAATAATATAATATAAAAAAATTGGTTTATACTACTAATAATGTTAATAATTCATTAGAATATACACTTTCAAAACTTATGATATTATTTTTAATTTGATGTGAATTTTATTCACTTTTTATTTTAAATCATAGATTGTTATATTTTTCTAATTGTTTTGAACATTGTATGGCTTATTGAAGATAGTTGATTTCATCACTAAAAACTTAAAAATTACATTTCGACTCCGTAATAGCTAAAAACTAGCTAGAAACTAGAGCATGCAAAGGGACACATAATGATTTCACCAAACAATCCTATACTTTGTCTTTTCAAACGTCAAGAGTATCATCAATACAAATTGATAAATGGATTAGGTGGCTTAAATACAAAATTTCAATGACATCAATTGGTAGGCACGTTCTAAAAAGTCATTATGTTAATTTCAAATATCATTGATATCAGTGTTGTAGTTACCAACATCATTTTATTATGTATTATATTCATTAAACTTTAGTACTAATGCAATGCTAATTTTTTTGTCTATTTGGTGGTAAAATTCTTTAAATACGGACTTGCATAAAAATGGTTTATGGACTTGGATTGAGACTTGCATGGACTTGCATAATAATGTTGATTACCATATAATTGACCTTCAACAAAGTTGTTTTTGGTATTCAAAACTCAAACTAAGAAGCAAATTTAGAGCCCCACTACTGAGATGCAACCAACATGTATATTTTCCAATGGATATTAGATAGTGAAATACTTACAAATCATTTGGTGGAAAATAAACATGTCATTCCCTACACCAAGATCCACCATTTTGGGGAAGGAGACATAACCCTATATGGTTTGGTGAATTTTCCTTTTTTTATTTATAAGCTAAAAAGTAAGTCTTACCAATAGCGATGTGACAAGTGGACTCTTGCGTTTCAATGTCCAAAAGTGAGGTTGAGTTGTTGGTTAGCGATATAGATTAGGAGTTCCCAAGAAAGGTTAGCTCTTCACTTCAATTTCTAACTACCGATCCATTTCATTCTTGAATCTTGTTTTTAAAATAGTAGTCACATATTTTTTTGTTTATTTTTAGTGTCATAGGCTAGCACATACTACAAGAAAAGACAATGTCTAAACTAACATGATAACCAACTTATATATGTTGGCTAAGACACTTGGTTAGAGCATTTTGGTTTAGACAATAATCAACACTTCTTTGTTGATTTTATTTTTGGATTTGGTCATATTCATTAAAAAAATTATTATTCATTATTATTCAAGAATTTGCCACTCAGACAGGACTACTACATTTGCAAACCCACCACATTGATAGGACTGCCACATTCATAGACCCACCACGTTGATAGGACTGCCATGTCATCAGCTACCACATAGGTAAGGCCACTGATGGGATTTGAATCCACAACCACGTACCATACCCATAGGGCATAGTCAACACATTGATGCCGAATAATTAATTAAAGTTTTAGGAGTAGATTCTACACCAAAATGAGCCATATTTCATCATATGATTGTTTGAAACTTCTTAAATTTTGATGTGGAAATTGAATTTAGACAAAATTATTCAATTGATTCAAGGTTATAATGTTTTTAGAAAACAAAATAAGAAAACACTTTTGAAGAACACCATAGTTATTTCCTTCGGCTATTTTCTACTTTACAACATGCATGATGAACTGATAACCAAATTTTTTCTTAAACTATTCTTGATAATTGTTTTGTTGAAGTTCTTGGTTGTCATCACCCTAAAATTACCACTATAAGTTATAATATTTACAAGAAGCCACATCAACAAATAATGAAAAAAACTGTTCTTATAGAGAAAATTTAATTTAAATGAAAAAGCTATCTATTGCATGCATACACCCACAACATGCGGTTGTTTTAGTGTAGCATAAAGACCTTTCATTTAGATCTTGCATTGTATATCATGTCACTTGCTTTTGACATTGGAAATAAGACATTTGTTTTTTATTATACTAACCATCATTGGACATATAGAAGACTAAATAGTAAATACCACCTAGATTATAGGGTTGTTCCAAATTTCTTTTTGTTGATTTTGTTCCAAATGGAAGTAGAATTGAGAATATTAACCCCTAAATGCGCAAACGACCATTTTTTGGTCGCTACCCAACTTCGGGCAAAATTTTGGGGCAAATTTATATTTTTTTTATTTTTTTTCCTTCTAAAATACTGGATTGTCTTTCAATATTTATATTCAAAACTCAGATCGCTAAGGTCAAACAAAAATTATAAGAAAAATAGCACAAAGTGTCTAGCATTGGCTAGTGTTGAAAAATGTACTATCTCAAAAAAGTGTTGGTGTTCTCATTTCTAGAACTTATGCATTTTTTTACATATCAATGGAAATTGCTATTTTGACCAATCAAAAAAATTTCAAATCCTAAAGGCAGAAATTGTATTTTTGATGAATTTTTGAAGTTATATCTTCAAAATTCATTTGAAGAGAATCTAAAAATAATTTTATACTTTTGACCATATGGATACTTTGTACTTTTTATGCTTCACATTTTTTTTTTAGATGCAAACTTCAAAGAAATTATAGAACTTATATTTTATAACACATTTATGTTTTGTCCAAACCCCTTGGGCTTTTATAGGTTAAGAGATTTTAAAGAAAGAATCAAAATATTAAAAAAATGAATAGAAAGTAAATATAATTATAAAAATAAAATTAAACAAAAATTCAAGGCATAAAAAAACTGAAGAAAAAAAGAACCAAAAGCTATACTTAAAGAAGGTTACTAAAGATTTTAACATTTTATTTAGTTTTGAGTATTTAGAAATAATAAGATTATTCTAATTTAATAAACCTTTAGGTGGGAGGTGGTTTAGCTGATATTTAATGATATATATTTTTGTACTAACAAATATAGGATGTACTAAGTGTGAATCAACAATCCCAAAAATGTTTCTGTTGCATTAGTCATAAGACTACTTCCGCGCCGGTAGGGGTGGCTATCTCTGCGAGCACCTACTTCCGTGGTAAAACCAAGCAGAGAATTTTGAAATGCTTAGGTAGAATTACGGATAATTCTTGTTTGCCTTGGTAAAGTACTGTTTGCAACACCCAAGGCATTTCAGTAGATCGTAGATGCTATTTTTTGTTGTTTGTAGTGTCTGAATTTGCTCCTTCCCGTAGTTTTCAATGTGCAAATTTGCTAAATACAGGACTTTGTAGTGTGTGAATTTTCTAATTAAAGGACAAAAGTTAATGGCAAGTGAATGTGTACAATTGGAATGCTCATTTTAAAAAAAGTTAAATTCATACATTAAAAATTGAAAATTGCTACTAACAAGGGGATTGAACTCTTCTTGCCAAATTGCAAAACTGCCCATGTGCAATGTTAGTATTCTACAGACAAACAAACAAACCACATTAGTGAAACAAGTTAGAATAAATAATAAGATGAAGTCGTTGAAAGCTTCCAAATCTTTAGTTGTACTCCCCGCCCTCCATGTTCTATCCCGCTTGAGATCCACCAAAAAGGGCATAGCAAACAGTAGAATGCCCCAACCTAGTAGCCTTCCAATATCAAGGGAAGTCAATTAAATGAGTGCAAAATTGGCTTAATCTCATGAAAACTAAGGCATCTGGAAACAAGAGGATATTGATGCACAAGTGACAAGTTCAAGACTACATGTCCCCAAGCCGGCCCACCTTCACGGCTTTTTTCTAGGAATCCATTGCCTCTTTATAAGGAAAGTTCTCCAAGGAATAATACTTTTGTCCAAACGTGCGAACCACGAGTGGCAAATGTTCGTCAAGGCGATTCCTTTGGCAAGATTTCAGGAACTTCAAAGTGCTAAAACAGCGCTCGTCCTCCATGGAGCCCAAGACCATGCAACACCCAATCTCATCAACCTTAAAGAACTCGGAGATCAAGTTGTTCAGGTGTCGTGACTGCAACAAGTTCCTCCGTAATTTTATGAGTGGATTGATGGTGAAGGGCGGAGCACATGTTACATCAGCATTCAGCTTCATTGTCATTTTGAATAAGGCTTGTTGATTGTCCAAGTTTGCCGCTGAGAGCATCTCAGGCACTATATAAGACTTGCCCTTGTCAGTCAAAGGTGTCTCACCATGTAGAATTTTGGCGTGACAGTAGAAATCTTTAAGCATAGACAAGTGTTGTGGGAAACTATCGTCAGTCCCATTTTGTTTCCAGTACTAGGAATATATTATTCCAAAGGCATCATGTAATGCTTGCTGAGGAAACCTCCGGTCTAGCGCATCACACAACGATTGGGCAATCTTTGCAGTATAGGATCAAAAGAAGCACTATTAGATACCTGTTGGAAACAAAGAAAAAAAAAATATGGAAACAAAGACAAAAAAATGTGGAAGCAAAGAAAATAAAATATAGAAACAAAGACAAAAAAAAAATGTAGAAACAAAAAAAGGAAAAAATATGGAAACAAAGACAAAAAAAAATGTAGAAACAAAGATGAAAAAAATACGGAAACAAAGGAACAATGCAAACTAAAAATGAGAACTGAAATTGGAAAAATGAAAACTTATCGACAACCTGTTGCTCCACGTTGTCTTGCATGCGGTTGTAATCATCATGTGTTACAAAAATATGGTTCTTTGTTTGGTGGTTACAGCAACAAGAAAAGACTATAGTAAAGTCACAGTTGAATACTAGGTGCAAAATGCCGTTGTCAGTCACCCTCAAGAAGCTCCACTCCATCGGTATATCGGTACTTTTTAAGACCACCAGTTCATTGTATAGAGCAAATTTGACGGTATTGTATGTTGATTCCTAGTCAATGAATATCCTGCCAAGCTTGTTTGGACAGAGTTTGATGGCTTGCACAAAATTACAGATAAAAGTATCACGTACTTGCGTGAGTTTGATCAAACATTGGACGGCATTCAACATAGGTATGAAGTACGCCAATGAAAGAAGTACCTCTATATTCATGAGGAAATCAAAATTTCCAACGGCAACAAATTTGTTTTTCTGTGCGTTAGAGGGAGGCATGTCTAAGCCCATTTTCACAAGGAGTGTTTTGTATTCACTCATCACTCGTTGCGCTGGACTCCTCATGGATGTCCAACGCGTTTCTACGTTTCTCAACATTTTTTTGGCCTTAGTTTCCATGAGATTAGCTAGTTTTTGAAGCTCAGACTGCCGTTTGTAACTTTGACAGAAGTAAGAATACACGGATTGGAACAATCCTTCCAATCGTGAAATCAGTGGATAATTCAACAATGTTTCCACCACAAGGTTAATGCAATGACTAGCGCAGCTAGCACCAAGAGAAAAAGGTGTCCATTTCTCCCTGATTTGGGTGGTCACACCATTCTTTGCCCCATGGAATTTATTAACATCGTTGGCCCCAAAGCATACAACTTTGGAAGCTATTTCCTCTCGAGTCAGTCTTCCCTCTTCCAAGAAAGACAACCTGATGGCATTTGTCAAGTGGTCCACCGTGCCTCCGTAAAAAATGCAAGACAAATGCAATAAGCATGGGACCCTTTTCCAAAAGGACATCCTGTAAACATGCACACCCAACCAACATGTATTATCAATTGCCATGACTTTGTCTGCACTGATCAAAATGACCCGCGCAAACTGAACCACGGCCTTAAGAGCCAATAGAACTACCGCATAAATGTGTTCACTCATCTCCCAACCGCTAGTCTTTGACCAATGTTTTTTTGGCAAATTCTTCATCTTAAGGTGTCTTAGTAAATATTGTTCACATTTGTAATCGCACATGGGCCGACCATGACTCAAGACCTGGAACAAGGTTGAGAACTATATTCTCTTTCTTTTGAGTCCCCCGTCGAAGCCAACAATGAATTGGTCCGCCACTAATCCACGTCGTTGCTGACCAACCCAAAATTTTGAATTTAGCAAGTGTTTGCAATTGACCTTTGTGAAGGTCTCACCTTTCTTCAGGTGAGAAAAAAGCACTCCATCCTCCTTGCACACCCTCTTCCCCTTGTGCTTCTCTAGATTGTTGCCCTTCGCTATGATTACTTTCTGTCTCCTTGAGGTCATGTTGCAACATCGACAGATGACCCCTACTAAGTTGCCGTTGGCGTCTAAACCTCCTTCAGCCCATGTATACTTGCACGCCCACACCAATTGCCACCTCCACGTAATTGTACTCGGGGATACTTTCTTCTTCTTTGGCACAAAAGAAGCTACAGTCTTCACGACATACTCCTTCTTTCCCCTCCGCATGGACATCTTCTCAATGTCTATGCATCCATCGGGTGACATCACCGTGGTCTCAGAGGGACACTTTTGCTACATAGGGGCAAGCAAGGAATTAAAGAGACAAGTTTCAGATACGTGCGTGACCTTGTCGTCCATGCCAGAAGAAATCATGATCGGAGCAGTTGCCACGACACCTGCAAGAATCTTCCTCGGCGGCAACAAGTCTCCCACATCACAGTTGTTGCGGAGAGACCAAAAAGTCTTCACTCGGAAATTTTTAGGCAACTTCAAGCAAGGCACCATTCTTGAACTCCCGATTCCCAATTCATAAACCTGCACCCCAAGTCCTAAAAAGGCCAAGACAAACACCCCAACTCCACAAGGCAACATCGAAAGCAAGATCAAGCAAGTAACAAGCACAATGAGTAATGTAGATAGCAGATGACGACAACAAAATAAACATGAGTTTATGATGGATTGGGGGCCAAGAAGGACCTACATTTCTACACTCGATGAGTTGCCATTTGCCAACAATCGAGCAGCCACCCCAAGTCCACATTCAATTAGAGCCTCCACTTCCACAAAAGCAGTGAATGAAGCATATTCACAATCTCCAAGAATTTACAGCTTGTAGGCAATGGCGCTCACAAGTTGCAACGCAAACGACGACGCAATGAAATTGGTTGCGAGCAAGAAGCATAGGAATGCCAAGATTCTAAGAAATCATAAATTTTTGAAATTGTTTCCATCAGCAAAGTTGCAGATTTGGTAGCATGAGTCCCCTATAGAACTCAAGGCACAAATCTCAAGACAAAGAAAACTCTCAAGACATGCACCATGACAATAGAGTGAACAGACAGACATAATTCCAAGATTCTAAATTGATTAGTACCCTAAGTAACAATTATTGTTTGCTAAGTCTACTTAGGAAACTATTTAACAATGATTACAAGCGAAAAACATGGAGCAGGACTGTAGAAGGGATCAGGACTCGGGAACAAAAAACGAAGACCAAGAGAGAGACAAAGCTGCTAAGGAGCGCCGCCAAAGTTAACCCCTAATCCTAATCACCTTGCGAAATCCACGATGCAAGTGCAGCTAAGTTTGCTACTAATCGACAACTGAGATATGATCTTTGCTAACGAGGCACAACGACGAACATAGCAGATGAATACTACATTTTTTTCGGATGAATACTCGAATTTGCGAACTCTGAACATCCTGCTCACGAAATTGCTCAAATGTTGAAAATTTCTTGATTTTCTGCCATGTACGTTTAGCTCCTGATTTTTTTTGGTAGTTTTTGGGCGAAATTTAGCCACTTCCGTGATCACTGGTGTGAATAGAGAAGTCATGGAATTTTGATGTCACACAACTGTCAAAGCTCTTGTCAAAAGATTTATCTAGAAACATGATTGATTGAATCTACAACCTTGCAGTTGTCATTGCCACCACAACTCAGAATGATAACAATATCAAACTACAATACGCTGTAAGAGAATAATCACAGGACCCGGATGTGCAACTAGTTACACAGAACTAGTCATCTAGGATTTGAGGGTTTCCTGAGAGTACAAAGAGTTTCACCTGAACACGACCCAGATCTTGGAATGATCAAATGTCCGGGTTTAATTTCATCTCTTGTTTGAAAGCATTCAATGCCCTTGGGACATTTCGTTGCAGCATAACATGTAGAATGCAGAGCTCCTGTCGAGTTCAACATGATGAAAAAGGCACATTGGGCTAGATACTTCTCAGGCAGGGAGTGAAGAAAGTGACAGAGGGGAGTAGGTTGTATTGCAAATTTTGAATTAAATAACTTTGGAATGTACTGGTTCATTTGTCTTAAAAAAGGAAAAAAGAAAAACCCAAGGAATCAACATCGCTAGCTCATTCACGAGCATGTCGGATTCGCAAGCTTCCCACAAGCGTCCAAAGGCAGGCAGGCGTGGGAACTGGGAATGAGGGCGGAGACTAAGGAGCATAATTCATAGCAAGAGAGCATGTGAAAATGTGAGAATGCCAGCCCCGGCGCACACACAGAACCGCTCTCTCAGGAGTTTCTTTGAAAACCCACCTCAACCTGCCGGGCAGCCTCCGACCCAGGGCAGTAGGCAGATCCTGACTTCTGTATTGGAGTTAGGGACGAGGACAGGCCTGAAGCCACAGCTACCACAGTCCTACGTGTAAGAGAGACACTGCTAACCACGCGGACAGCTGATACCCTTGATAAGACTTGCAGGGGCGGCGGCCCGAACTCATCGGCTCCAGCCTTGCAGTCGGATCCCACCGTCCCCTCCCCTGCTCCCGCGCCGCCCTTTCCTGCTTCCAGGGCAGCTCCTGTATCAAGCCATTGTCCCCATGCAGGCGGGTGCGCAGAACCCTAAAACTTCTCCGCTAATCGGCTTGACACCGTTCTCAGCTTGGAGTACACTTTCCCCGCAGGGGAGCCCAGAATCAAACTGCAAAGTGCATCCCTCGACACTCGGATGTTCGCAAACGAGCCCAGTATATGTATTCTCGTATCGGCTATCACTATACGGGTGCGAGTCGAGTTTTCTATAGCGAATTTCGTCTTGCCTCCCTTTCCCGACAACCGCCCGATTGCACGCGACAAATGCTCTCCCTTCAACGTCTTCACATCTTTTATCTCAAACGACTCCACATAAAGATCGTCCAGCCTTAGAAGTGCAATCGCGTCTTGTATATCAAATCCCAATATGTAGGCATGTACAAAATCAGCACACTTCTGAAGAGAACCAGCATCAGGTGTGTCTCGCCTCGTTTTCAACTCCACTTTACGCGCCTGCATACGGTCGAACACGTGCATGAGGACTTCATATTTCACGCCGAAGCCAGAGCGTACGATTCAAGCAGGTGAGCAAAAAGAACAAAGTAAATCTCCCGATCAGAAAATCACGAATTAAGCCTACGTCAGAGAGTCAGACATGGGTACCTAAAACCAGCGATTCTGAAAACCCTTAAAAAGCAGGGAAACCCTAAAACACGGGTTTACCTTCAAGTTCATGCGGATGTCAATCTTCATCTGCTCAAACACGGGAGTGTAGATCTCCATCCAATGCTCTTTAAGCGGTGTAAAACGATGCGACGGCACAAACACCTTACGAAACTCAAACTTGCCTCCATTCATCTCGTGCGCCGACAAGGCCCCGAATTGAGGTTTCGGCGGACGCACAAAATCAAGAGCCGGAGCTGCAGCGCCCTGGTCCTCATTCACCGCCATGGACTGCGCGCCACTCGTATTGCTCACAGGCTCCGCCATGACTACAAGTAATTACCAGCACCAACTCTAATCCAACCAAATTAGGTTTTCGTTCTCCAAATCTTCACACAGAACGAACCGCCAAATCGAAAAGCCTACACTATGAAACTCCTGAATCACAACACAAACTTAGCAAGGATACTGCAATTTATTAGCAGCGACAACAGCTCCAGTAGCCGACGTGATGAGGCCCTGGAGAAGGTTGTCGCCGCTGTGAAAGAGCTCCATCACGCTGGCTGCCGTCGTGAAATAGCCCCCTTCCGTATTACAAGCAGGTGTGAACGGCCATCGAGGCAAACGAGGACTTCAGCCCTTTCCAGAAAAGTAAAAGTGACTCCCCAAAAGTCTAGAGATAAGAGCATCTCCACCGGGGCGCGCCACACTGACACGCCACATGGTTTGATACGCCCAGAGGTATTTTTGTGTCCCACCAGTTGCAGCCTTTAGCATTTTTCAACGCAAGCCCCTCAAAAAATTAAGCTCCACACTTCAAACTATATGGTAGAACCACCCAATCATTACCAACCAGCCATCAATATCCAACCTGTAGAATGCAGCTATTTCCAACCAAGGCTGGTACAAATTCCAACCATAGTTTGAAATGTGATTTTTTCTCTTTTGCAAGGTTGGCATTATAAAGTCATGACACATGTCTTGATTTAGTGAGCAAGAAAGGAAGCAGTGAGTGGAAAAGTAGTTATGGAATGGTCGAAATTGGAAGACTCTATATCATGGGTATGGATTGAAGCCAACTTTTGGCTTCTAAAATTCATAGTAAATTCAATTTAAGAAGAATAAAAATCATGAAAACTTGGCAATGCCCATCATTTCTATCTTCTTACAAGACTGTAAATTCATATTGCCTTCTACTGCTCCAAAACATATGCGGAATTGCTTAAGTGGTCGACAATGGGTGGTTCTACCATAGTGTCCAGATGGTTTGACTTGTGCCACAATAAGCTTTGCAAAGCTCAAATTCCAAAGCGCCTCAAGGTTGGAGCATATTGGGCAACGTGGTGCTTCAATATTCAATTACAACAAGCTGCACAGAGTATTTTATTCAACTTCAAGTGTGAACTTCGACCACCTCATTAATGTGAGTCTTGTTTTCTGCAAATTAAGACAAAAATTGAGGATTTGGAGGGTTGTTGGTGGGGCAACAAAACCCCAAGCCCTTCTTCATAGCTGCCACACTTCAAAACCAGTTTGCCGCGTCATTTTTGACGCGGATTGGTGGAGATGCTTTAAGGTAGAAGCATATAACACTACAACAAACCCTGCATTTTATGACTGCAAAAATATGACTAGGGATGACTAGCGACTACTCACAATTATATTTCAAGAGGCCAATATCTTGGGAAAAAATATGACTGCTAGTTATATTTTAGCCTTGTACTTCATGGGCATATAGTATACGTCCATTGGGAACGGCTAAGTACTTTATAGGGAACAATAGGAAACATATTCAGGGAACGTCTAGTCATATTATGCAGTCGTATTTTTATGTCAGTCATATTTTGTAGTCATATCTTTTCGATAGTGACAATTTTTTGTTTTTGGGTAGCCCAAGGGAAATTTGGGCGGGCAACATGTTTGAAGAGCACCTAGTCATATTTTTGCTTGAGTTATATTTTGTAGTTATATTTTTTGGGGAGTCATAGTTTGTAGTCACATTTTTTTCATAGTCATTTTTTTTTTCTTTTTGAACAAGGAACATGTTTGAAGAGCAACCAGTTATAATTTTGCTTGAGTCATATTTTGTAGTCACATTTTTTTAATAGTCATTTCATCTCCTTTTGGAACAACCGATGGAAAATTTGGACAGAGAATATATTTGGAGAACACCTAGTCATATTTTTGCTTTAGTCATATTTGGGGGGGGAGTCATTTTTATACTTTTTGGATAGTCTAAGGAAAAGGGGGTCAATCTAAAATGACCTTCTAGTATTTGGTTGTAGATCTCATTCTTTAGGGTGTAGGCATAACTTTATTTCATGCCTATTAAAAAAAAAATTATTGTTGTATGTTGTGCCTATTATACAATTTGTGTTCAAATATTTGGAGTGGTATATGTTTATATTTTAATTAATAAATTTTAATTTCTCATAGGGGTTACAAAAGAAATAGAGAAAAGTGAAACAATTAACAACATGAGACAATAGATGGATTCATTCCCGGCCCATCTTGTTGGAAAGGATAGGAAAAGGGCCTCAAAATGCATATTAAATATGTTTTGGTTCTTTATGACGGATTTTTTTCAAGTTGAAATATATATTTGGTAACAAAGATAGTTCTATAAAGTATTGGTTCAAATATAGAGATTGTTGATTTTTTTAATGAGAGAGACGGAATATTAATTAACAAATACCTTAAGTCATGAGGATATGAATCCACATCTAGTTTGTACACTAACAAATTGGTTGCACTAGCAAATTAAGTAATTATGTTGATTGACTATGGTGGCTAATACAAATTAAGAGCTAATTAGATTGGTTGATACAAAGTGAAATCTAATGCAATTAACTAGTGATGTAGATTGAAGATTGTGGGGTTTAGAAAAAATACTTGAAGCTTGAAAAAAATCTAATTTAAGGAGAAAAAAAAGAGTGTAAGAAAAATCCATACTTGAATATTCATAGAGCAAGAGCAAGTGAAGAATGCCATTTATATTCAAAGTCTAAAAGTTTGAAGTAGAAGTATAGGTTCCAAGTTACTACTTAAAGCTTTAGACTGTTGGGTATAGTTAAGAGACTAAGTTGACCCCCTTATAGAGTTTTGACTTTGTATTAAACAAATATTGTTGATTGTAATATGCATAGTTGACCAAAAAAATTTTTAAGTCTTCAATAGATACTTATTTAGCACTTATGAGGATTATATCATTACAATTGTTTGACTTCTAGAATTACTAAAAATTAATTAGTAGTAATTGAAATCAAAGATTGCAATTCTAAAATAATCTCAAAAAAGAGGAAAAAATAAAAAAAAATATAGAACCTTTTTGAAAATAGTCAAGAGAGCGAAGTAAAAAGAAATATGTTGAAAGAGAAAAAATTTGATCATAGATAGAATTTATACACCTTATTGTAAAAGTCATTATTTAACCCCTAAAGGACCAAACATTGTGTAGTGACAACATAGCGATTTTGGGCAGCTTACTACGACTGGAATTATTTCCTTTTTTTCTTTGAAATTTTCACACAAAATGTGCCCAAGGAGTAGCTTTAAGGCCCAACAATTTTAATAACTTTTGACTATGTGATTAAAACGTTATTGCATGACATGTCATTTTCATTGGTTGGTGGGCAGCTTGGGCAACTGAAAAAATTTCTTTAAAAATCACTTAAAATATGAAATTGGTTCTTTAGATTTATATATACATTGGAAGCTTTGAATCATTCCATTATGATCAATGAGATGAAAGTTATGAGGAGTTTTAGTTTGAGGGTAGTTATGGAATCTCTACTCTAAAATAAACTTTGAAGTACTTTATTTAACTCAATTTTCAATATTTTTGAAAAAAAATAAAAACAGCAGGTGTAGATTTTTTATTACAACATTACAACCATTGGAATTGGCATTTTTCAATTCCATATTCAAATTCTTAATAGTTTAACATTTTGAACATTCTCTACCTCTTTCTACTTACTATTTTTTTCCTATATGTTTTACAATTCCAAATAATCCGAAAACTTTCAAGCATGTAGCCAACTTGCCTTGAAGAATGAATCCAAAGAATTACCACCATTTTGGACATTTTTTCTTACAAATGTGACCTTGTGAAGTGCAGCTGCCTAGATTTTTGCAGGGACAAAAAAAAGAATTTTGTCAATTCAGACACTATTATCTTGCAATTTACACGATGGAAATTTCTGAATTTTTTTCCACAACTTCTCAAACTAGTTTAATATAAGATCTTACGGTGACATTTTTCCAATTTTTGTTTTTTCTAAAATTTGGTACTTGTATTAGAAATAGCAATTTTGGAGTAGTTTTGGTAAAAACATAATCTCTGACCTTTAGGGGTTAAGTTGTATACAAAAACACAAAAAATGCAACAAAAATGAATCAAGGGAGACCTTATGATACAACCATAATATGCATGTTGAAAAATGGAGATGAGGTGGAAATGGATTCTGAGGCATGTCCTTGAATTTGGCACTTTGTTATTTTTTTGGTAGAAACCATAATTACATTAGAAATTAGAAGTTTAACTCAAACTTATGAACTTATTAAAATCCAACTTTGAATTCAAAATCATTTAGGTAATTTTTAAAGGTTTTCAAGAATATATCACACTTTAAAAAATGGATAAAAAATAAAGAAAATAGATTATAATGAAATCGGATAATCAAAAGCATTAATTTTGGATTTAAAACATCAAAATTCATCTAGTTCAAGCTAGAATTAGATGACAATTTACAATTAGATGACATTTACAATGCAATCTTGAAAGCAAAAGTTAATTTAGACTTATAGGCTAAAAGAAAATGTTAGGTAAAGTCTTGAAAAAAGAATAAGAGATAGAACTTTATCCATCCATAATTTTTGCTAAAAATATCCTATTCTAAAGATTTTATTATTTTTAAATAGGCATGCAACACTCTACAATTTAAGGTATAAAATTTTTTCAATTTTCAACTTGGATTTGGAAGTCTAGAGCTTTGGCTTGGATTGGCCAAAACCATCCAAAACCATCTCAAACTTCTAATTTTTATAGTTTTTGTCAGTTTTAATTAAGATAAGAACCACTTATGGAGTTATGGTTTATCATTAGAAGAAATTTGTTCAATGTTTAGAATGCCAATTGAATAATACTTAAATATCCAACTTAGGACTTAATTCAACAATAAAGAACATGGTTGTGCATGCTTTATTTCAAGGATATAGTTAAAACACTTACACATGTTCTGTATTGAAGTTTGTTTATTTATTAGGAAGGTTCTCAACAATGTCATACAAGCCACATTTTAGAGGGTCTCTATAGGCCCTATATGAGTCACAAAATTATTCATATGAAGATTGAGGTTTACTGTAAGTATGCATATGCTTGTATTGCAATTAAAAGATGGTTGTTTGAATGTTCTTACAAAGATATACTTAGACTATAAGAACATAAATTCTTAATTTGCTTCAAAGATGCATTTAAATATCCCTCTATTAAATATTTTCATTCCCACAGTTTTTGCACAGTTTGTTTTCTATAATTGTAGGTGCTTAAGGCCTTGCAATTTTCCTTTAAGCATTCTATGGAGTTGTAGTGTCAACATGTACTCACTTTGGATCAAATTTGATTATTAAAATAGCTTAGTTGCTTAGTATAGTCATATTTGGTCAGTTGTGTAACTATGTCAAGTCACATGACTAGAACAAGTCATGCGCATGATTAAAGCAAGTCACATGATTAGGATTTTGAAACCCTAGCCGTCACTTCTATGTAGCCATCAGTGATTTAGGATTTTGAAATCCTAGCCGCCACTGGTTTAGGATTTTGAAACTTTAGCCACCGTTTTTTGTACCTCCCCTTTAAAGTGCAACATTTGACTTTTTTTCTTCTTCTTTGCTTCTTGTTGTCTCATAGGTTTTGTACCTCTTAGTTCTTGTTTCTTGCTACCTTTTAGCTCTTGCTTCTTGTTGTCTCTTAGTTCTTATTTCTTGCTATCTTTTAGCTCTTGCTTCTCTTTGCTTCTTAGTTCTTGCTTCTTGTTGCCTCTTAGTTCTTATTTCTTGTTACCTTTTAGCTCTTGCTTCATTTTGATTTTTAATTCTTGTTTCTTGTTTCTTATTAGTTCATGCTTCTTGTTGCTTCTTAGTTTATGCTCTTTATTTGCTCTTTATCCTTTTTTTTATTTTCAGTTTGTAAAGATATAGTGGTTATTTGACTATGACTTCTTTTTTAGATCTTAAATTTATACTACATATTTTGTGTTGCCTTAAACCTTTGAATGTTGATCTATATTGTTCATTCACTAAAAATTAACCTTGTTGATTGTATATGTAGGCATTAGAAGCTAGAATAAAGTTATTGGAGGCTACTTACAACATTAGAAAAACAACATTTTCACATCTTTGTAAGAAATATAAGTCTTATAAGTGTGAGAATATACATTTATAGAATATCATTGTGATATGTTTTGTGTTAGTGACTAATAAATGTCACTCAAAAGAGTCACATTCTTTTTTGTATTTTTCTTTTCAATATAAGTGTTTCTTGTGCATTTCAAAAATCGTATGTACTTGTTTTTAATTTGATGGAGTCTTTCGCTTAGTTGCTAAACAATGTTGGTGCATGATTGCAATGCATCATGTTTATTTTGAATGTATGAAAAATATGATTGTAGTTCATCACATAAGCTATTGTAAACCTTAGTCATTCCAGTTACAAACTACACACAAATCTAAGAAATGCAACTCTCACTAATACAGAATTTCATTTGCTTGAGTCATATTGTATAATATATCTTGGCCAAAATATGATTGGTTGTAGTTACATAATACTCATGATCA
Source organism: Antitrichia curtipendula (assembly GCA_951230915.1). NCBI lineage: Eukaryota > Viridiplantae > Streptophyta > Bryopsida > Hypnales > Leucodontaceae > Antitrichia > Antitrichia curtipendula. The sequence continues at coordinate 583,876 of OX579639.1, read as the reverse complement.
TACCAAAATGTGACTCTATATTTTTAAGAATATGACTACATTCAGTTATTAAATTATTTGTAATACTCTATAGAAATTGTCACATTAGCCAAAAATATGATTCATAACAATCATATTTTACATTAAAAAAAAAATGACTCATGAAGGTCATATTCCATATCAACAAAAAATATGATTCACGAGAGTCATAATTCACATTAGTAGAGAATATGAATTACAAGGGTTATATTCCACATCAATAGAAAATATGACTCACAAAAGTCATATTCCACATCAACCAAAAATATGACTGTACAAAGTCATATGCTATGTCAACTCAAATATGACTCATTGTAGTCATATTTCATGTCAGCCAAAAATATGACTACATAGAGTCATGTGCCACGTAGAATTTTTTCCTTTGCTCAAGTAGCTCAAGAGAAAGTCAAAACTTCAAGGGTAGTCAACATATATGCCACATTGGCAAAATATGACGTATTATACTCCCAATCTAGATGACTACAAATATGACTCAGTAAAAATATGACTAGTCAGTAATGACTATACCCAGTCATGTCGCGTGTCATCTACAATGATTTCTACGAGAGTCATATTTTGAGATTTTACGACTCATTGCAGTCATATTTTGCAGTCATAAACATCCATTTTGTTGTAGTGTAATTGCAACACGTTATGTTTATCAACACGCAAAAAAAATAGTCTTGAATGAACATTTTCATCACAGTCCAAATCACTCACCACTCATCAATGAGAGGTTGCAACTAATGAGAGGTGACAACCAACATAATTTTGGGATCAATTATAGGATTATGAAGTCTATATTTGTTATTTTGACACCTAAATACCCAAGGCACCAAATTTTGTTGTCGACAATACTTTGAAGTTAAATAAAACCTATCCAAGTTACTATTTTTTGTGAATTGTATTACTGGAAAAGCCTTTAGAAGTCTAGCCCTCGAGAAGACGAAGGTCATTTTTATGTCAAAAACCACTCAACACTGCCATTTCTATTGAGTTCATTCAAGAAAACAAAAAATATATATTTTGAGAATCTAATCGTAAGATCTTGTACTTTACTTGTCTGAGATGATGTGGTAAAAGTTTCATGGAGTTTGACCGTACAAATTGGAAGATATGAGCATTCAAAGTTGGAAATTTAAAAAAAAATTTGAATACTAGTATGCAAATTCAGATGACTTTGACCGCCATTTGTGGAATTTTTGCATTGTGAACTTTGACTTTAAGTTTTCTGTTATTGAAGAATTGAGTTGAAGCTCTAGGAAAAAAAATTCAAAAAAAATGTGCTTGTTTTTCATTCTTTAAAAAATTGTTAATTAGAAGTAGGTCCAGGATTGAAAGAAAAACTAAATCATTAATCGCTCTAAGATGGGATTGAAACACAATAATTTCAATGGTAAGATTGTTCTAGCAATCAAAATTAACCTTAACAAAAAATAATTTTGAATTTTTTTTAAATTTGCATTAAAAAATGAATCCTATAAGTTTTTTTAGAAAAATGCCTAGATTATCTTAAAAACAAAATTGTTCATGACTTTCACATCATTAATCCAAATGGAATGAATCAAAGCTTCACACATAGACAAAAATATGACCTACAAGGAAAAAAAATTTAATTTTAATTTCAAGTTTTTTTGAATCTTTTCTTTTGTCCAATAAAGTAAAAATATGTTTAGGATGGCATAACTTTTGCTCCTAGTCACAAATTGAAATAAAAATCTTATTCCCACAATTCTAAGAAGTTTTTCTATATTATAAGAAAGTTTCAAATTTTTTTATTAAAAACTAACTGCTCAGTTAACTACTCATCTCTTGACTTGATATTTAGTAAGGACCATTCATCCCATTTATATGGAAGTGAGTATTGCCAATCTAACAAATAATTTGCTCGAGACGCCCAAACTACATGAAACTATCATTTTAATGGAATTTGTAGCTAACAACTGGAAAACTAGGTTCCCTTCAACTTAAATATACTTCAACTTGACTTTAATTTTAGGGGTGTAAAAATGGACAATGTTATTTTAGAAGGTCCCCAATCACCCAAAATAATTAATATAATGTATACTTCACCACACAACAATATACAATCTTTTGAATTTAAAGAACCTAAAGTAATATCTTGACCAATTAGTAAATTTTGACTTTAATGGTAACTAATATCTTAGGCCCTTTTTAAAGACACATTTTTATCATTTGAAGTGCTAGGAATCTAGAATTATTTCTTGATTGGCAAATTTTGACTTTAGAGGTAATCAATGACCTCAACCTTTTCTACTGACAAATCTTGTAATTAAACAATCCTAATTTATCTTGAGAATTTGCCACGTTTTGTACATATCTAGTTGAACAATGTCCACATGTAAAGTTGCAAATACATGTAACTTCATTGACAAGCCCATTTGTCCCCAGTGATGATCATTACAAAATTCAAGTGTAATATTAGCTCAAATTTTAGCACCATTGACTCATCCAATTAATAAGTGTACAATACTAGCATTGTAACAAAATTAGAAGTTATATATTTATCCATTATTTAATTTTTTTTCTATAACTACAATACTAAGAAAATTACTAATTTTTCAAACACTACCCAACATCTACAGATTGTAGAGAGGTTATAGATTTGCCGAGTACTAATTTTATTTTGTGTATATTAGTAGAACACACTCAATATTTCATGCTACACTAATTTTGAAAAAATATATATTACAACTAGTGCATCTTTTGAAAATTAATGTCCCACACTAATAGAAAAAATCACTTTAATACAACCTAGCCATAATTCCTAAACATGGACCCCCTACTACAATTGAAAAGCCTAAAACTCACACCAAATCTCTCAAACAAGTAGCTCCAAAACTAGAGTGCAAATGGGGCACTTATAGCAACAAAGACAAACCCAACCAAACAACATAGAAAAGCATGAAATGAAAGAAAAGACAATACCATATATACAACCTTCAACTACAATAAACTTACATCCAAGATCAAAATCAATTTATTTTTCTTGAGCTCAAAGCCACCGTAACATAAATCTCACTAATTAGAACCACCTAGCCTCAACATTGACTTCCAAAATTCACACCAAGGCAAGGGCCAAAAATTGAGTTACATATTTATGAGCAAATCAGCTGCAATAGCAACAAGAGTGACCTACTAAGAAAAAATAACTCCTAGCATGGCCATCTTGAGCGAAGAACTTCAAAACAATCATTTTTGACATTTTTTTTGTGATTAGTCTTATCAATACATTTTGAAGTTGCCAATGAAGTTGCCAACAAAAAGATGCATATTGTATGGACAGGGGGGCCTACAACCAATTCTAACAAAAATTTGCCATCCTTTGATTTTGACTTCACAAAAATCATCACTGAAGAAAATACAAAGACAACAACCTCTATGAATACCTCCCTTGAGTCATTTCCAACCAATGCAATTGTTTTCAATCAATGGTCAACATGATAACTATATGCATACATGATGTCAAATTACAATGAAAATTTTCAAATTACAATTGCATGCAAAAATCATGGTCAAGACATTAAAAAACAAGATAGCCAGCAACTGGTCAAGATTGCCAACCTGGTCACCAATAATCACCACAAGAACACACGCCATCTTGGAAGTGGTGAAAGCGATTACCATCCCTCACAACAATATCTCGTTCAGTCACCTTTGAGATAAACTTGGTTGCTGTATGGCAGTCTGAACACACTCGAAGGTTCTTGAACACCCGAATTGGTTGTCCAAGGGGTGTCCGCATGAGTCCGTAAGCAATAGCCAACTTCTCACTATGGGAGCAAAGAGCAAGCTCTTTCTCCTCCTCATCAATGTTCCGCAATACTAGCTGGGTATCAGGAATGTAGCCTTCGGCCTTAATTGTCTCACTCAATCTCCTCAGCTCAGCATAGATCTCCTTCACTTCTGAGTGAGAAGTATCCCCTACGACGAAGTCATGGACCTTGTTATCAACTTCAATCCAGCTACGCCCTGGCTCCTTGCGTATACCTCTCTCCAGCATCATAGCGCGCACCCACAACACCTCCTCCCACTTGCCAGCTGCAGCATAGATATTCGAGAGGAGCACGTATGCAGAAGCATCCTTCGGTTCCAACTTGAGACGCTCATTAGCGGCAAGTTTGCCCAACTCCACATTACCGTACGTTCTACAAGCACCAAGCAAGGCTCCCCAAGTTGCAGCATTTGGTTCCACCGGCATGTTGTCAATCAAGAGCTTTGCTTCCTCCAAGTGTCCTGCTCGCGCAAGAACATCCACCATGCAGGTACAAAGCACCACACTAGGTTCGATGCCATAATCTTGCGTCATAGTCAAAAAATGTCTACGGCTCTCATCCACAAGGCCTGAATGACTACAAGCTGACAACACTGCAACGAATGAGATCTCATTGGGCTTCACTCCGTCTGCGATCATAGTTTTAAAGACTTCCAGGGCTTCATGCCCACATCCATGCTCTGCAAGTCCACCAATCATCACGTTCCATGTGATTACATCACGATCCTCCATCCTCTCAAAAGCCGCTCGTGCATCATCCAGACTGCCACATTTAGCATACATGTGCACCAGCGCGTTGCCCACACACACATCGGACTCAAGTCCCGCTTCAAGGACATGCCTGTGAACCTCCTTCACCCACTCCAAAGCCCCTGCACTTGAACGTGGATTCAGAATGCTAGCATAAGTGACTGCATTCGGTTTAATGCCTTCCTGTTGCATTTCAAGAAACATTTCATAAGCTTCACGCCCACATCCATGCTCTGCAAGTCCACCAATCATCACGGTCCAAGTAATCACGTCCCGTTCCTCCATCCTCTCAAAAGCCAGTCGCGCATCATCCAGACTGCCACACTTTGCATACATGTGCACCAGTGCGTTGCCCACACGCACATCTGACTCAAATCCAGCTTCAAGGACATGCCTGTGAACCTCCTTCACCCACCCCGAAGCCCCTGCACTTGAAAGTGGATTCAGAATGCTAACATAAGTGACTGCATTCGGTTTAATGCCTTCCTGTTGCATTTCAAGAAACAGTTCATAAGCCTCACGCCCACATCCATGCTCTGCAAGTCCACCAATCATCACGTTCCAAGTAATCACGTTCCGTTCCTCCATCTTGTCAAAAGCCAGTCGCGCATCATCAATACTGTCACACTTTGCATACATATGCACCAGCGCACTGCCCACACGCACATCCAACTCAAAACCCGCTTCACGGACATGGCTATGAACCTCCTTCACCCACTCCAAAGCCCTCGCGCTTGCACATGCATTCAGGATGCTCATATAAGTGATTGCGTCTGGTTTGAGACCTTCCCGTTTCATTTGGAGAAGAAGCCGATATGCTTCCTTACCATCACCACTGTCGGCATATGCTCCAATCATCATGGTCCAGGTAATCACATCGCGACTCGCCAACTTATCAAAAGTGTTCCTTGCCTCCTCTATGTTCCCACACTTTGCATACATTTTAAGGAGCAAATTCCCCACACGAACATCTGATTCCAACCCATCCTCTCTGATATATGCATGAACTTCCTCGACCCACTTCAAGGCTGATGGGCTCGCACAGGCTTTCAGGATGCTCAAGTAAGTAACTGCATTAGGTTGCATACCTTCCTTTCGCATGCGATGAAAAACTTCCATGGCGTCTTTCACACAACTGTGCTGAACATAACCTCCAATCATGACGTTCCAACTAACAACATTCTTCTTCACAAGTTCATCAAACACTCTGCAGGCATCCTTCAGTCTCCCACATCTGATGTATCCACTCAATAGGCTGGTAGCCACATATATATTCTGCTGCATGCCACTCTTAATGGTGCACTCATGAACCTGCTTTACTACCGTAAGGTCTTCCTGCTTCAAGCACCGCTTCAGAATTTCAACATAGGAGTACGAGTCTATTGCAATGCCCTGTTGTAGTCGGCTCTTCAAAAGATCAATTGCTTCACTAGCGGTCGTTGCGCTTTGCATGCGCGTACTCCCACCACTAACTTGAACAGCTTGCTTTGACGCTTTTGCACTAGCGGGCAAAGTGTTTCTCCTTCGAAAATTGGTACTCACAGAGGCTTTTCTCCAAACTGATGACGCTGACCACCTAATGGATCCGCTGCTCCTTCCTCCATGGGAGGCTGTGACACATAAAAAACATGGGTGTATATGCCATGGAGACTTCAAGAGTGTGATCACACAGGTATCCTGGTCACACAAATTACCGATAGTGTGTCAAAAAAAACATTCAAGTGGTATCAGTTTCAGCATAAGGTACTCATCAGTTCTAAGATTTAATGTTCAACGTCCAACCAACCAAGTTCACGTCCTGTCGGTTTGGGGGAAGCGTACCACCGTATTGATCAAATATACTGCTGTCGACGAAACTAAATGTACCGGAAACATGTGTTGCTAACAGGACCACGGTACTTCAGTTCAGACAAGTCAAAAGTCATCCAACTACTTCCGGAGAACAGGTGTATGGCCGGAAGTCAACGCTCACTCACCCGTGCACCAGCTCCAAGCACCAAATGGCTTCTCGCCTGCTGCCTATGATGCGACAAAAGGTGCATTGATGCGGACATTTTGTGGCTTTGTGCCTACAAACATCTAACGGTTCCGCTTCAACAACAGAGTAACACCACAGATAGAAATCCGACTTCTCATCTAGAAAAAGTATAGGACTGAATCTCCTCAACTCTTTGGCCCCCTTTCAAGTGTACGTCCTCGATCAGTTGAAAAAGAGCTCCTTCTGCATATCCACGCAATGTCTGCAACCTTGAGTAAGAGTTGAAAAAGTAGCATATAAGTATCAATCTGCTCCCTTCAACTGCGTACGTTCCCTTCTTCAAATTGCTAAACCTCCAGGCAGGAAGAGAAATTCTAGTTTCGTTCAGCAACCCCAACCTCAACATCAGCAACGTCTAATGAGCACAACAAGCTTCAGAACTCGACTTCAGCAGAGACACAAAGTACCATGTATGACTGGCAATATCTTCAAGTCTGTCCAACTGCTTGTCTGATTTTATACTCCTTCTCGGCCTTCAGCATCAATAATTCCAAGGTCTGCGCTTCCAATTTATTGACTAGAGATTCAATTCAGTCCACACAAAAAAGTTCCACATACGAATCCCTGTCTTGAGATCTTCCGCTCCCCGTTAACTGAAAACGATCTCCTCCTGCTTTTCGGAAACCCCTCCAAATTGCTCAGCCCTCAGGGTTCTGAGAGAAAAACACACTCACTAGTTCCCTGCATCAATCACAACCGACGTATGGAGCCTTGATACTGAGCTTCAGTCAAACAAATTACGGCCTTCTGCCTGCGTCTGTTCGATTCTTCACACTGCTCAACCCGGAGCTCTCAGGCCACCAAGCACGGAGGAAGGAACAACTGCAGCGCTTGACATCAACATCAACAACTTCAAATGACTTCAGCTTTAGAAAACTGGACTGGAACGTAGTCAGGGGAAACCTCAAATGTGAAAGTATCAATCTCTAAGATTCTCTAATCCCGTACACACTCTTCACTCTTCTAAAGCCAGCAAGAAAGATGCAACAGATATTGACACTTGTACAGACAAAAAATTCTACTGAAAATTGCAACTCATGAAAAGCAAGAAACCTAAACCACAACATCTCACATGAACAACCCCAATATCTGAGCTTCCCTCCCCAATCGAGTAAATCTCCAAGCAGGAAGAGAACCCACAACGCCCACAACTCTCAACATATGCAAACAGCTTCAAAATTTAACTTTGCTGCACAGAAAGGATATCATGCTGCAGTGAGGAATTATGCTCTGAAAGTTCGGTTCACCTGGCAGTGGAGACTCAACGAGCGGACAGGTAAATCTGGTGCAGCAATACGACATGGCCAGACACCCCATGCGTCAACCTCACCAACCAGCCCTAAGACCCGATTTCTACAGTCGAGGTTGAGTAGTGCAGTCGCACCATGCAACGGTGTTTTAGGGTTTTGATGATCTTGTCCAGGAGTACTCGGGCAAGATAGCTGTTGTACATGAAGGCGGAAGTTCGATTTTTAGAATCCAGGGTTCCCTTGAGGCCTTGAGTGACAACAGCAGAACTGAAAGTTCTAAAATCCACGGTCCCAGGAATCCTCTTCGCCCCTCAAAATGGTGTCTGGCCTGCAGCAAAACCATGGCCCCCTGCTTATCCGAGAATCCCGGCGAAGGACAATCCTCGGATATCCTTAGCCGCATCCTATGTAAAGATTGAAACCGGTCACTTCAAACCTTAGATCTAAATCGAACGACAATTCACGACAACGAGAGATTAGGGTTTGAGTCTTCTTCCGTTTGCACCACCATTGCGCTTTTTCTGTTTTCTTCGTGGTCTTCTTCGTGGCAGGAGCGGCCGCAGTCGGTTTGCTAGTTCTTCCGATGGAGGCTCTATGCGATGGCGTTGACGCGAAGAAGTGATGTACTCCGTTCTAAATACGTGATGTCTGTTAGGGACAGGGTTTTTTTTAGGCAATTAAATGTCCAATTTCCTCAAAAAAAATTGGGCAACTTCAAGCCTATAGAAAAAAAGAGAGGATAAATGTGTTAAAAAATGTCAAACTGTAACAATGGCCCTACACACTGTTGCCACAATGTTTCTAAAACCTCATTTCATCCATTTTGTAGAGCCAGCACATACAAAAATTGCATACAAAAATTACATATTCAAAATTGCATATCTAAAATTGGCCTCCTTCAATTCAAACCCCAATAATGAAGGAGCCACAAAACTCAAAAACTTCTTGAAGAAAGGTCACATAACCATTTGTCCGAAAACCAAAAAGAAAACCCTGGTTAGGGATAAATGATTGCTCTCTGGATATTCTCTCCAATTCTGTTTAGTTAACCCTTAAGCGTTCCCACGTCCATATTCTGGACAATGAACAAAGGGCTTGCAAGCACTATTTCGTCCAACCAACTTCTCATTCATCCAATGTAACACTTGAATCATGAAAAAGACAACCTCTCTTATTGATCAATTTCATGAAATTGCGATAAATGATATTTCTGTACAAAGATATATGCAAAAATGTGCAAAAATTCAAAAAAAGGATTGAGGCATTAAGGGGTTAACTCCCAAAGGACCCACTATTGTAGTGGGTTCTTATTGCGACCTTCTTCTTCAAACAGTCCCTACAAGAAGCTCTCTACAAGAAGCTCTGAAATAGAAATAGAGAGTAAGCGATTTTGAAATGGATTGTCAATATTAAGGTAAAATTGATTGCCATTGTGGTCAGAATTAGGAGTTTGACCTCATGTGGTTGTTGAAAAATTTCAATTTTTTTCCCATAGTAGTATAAGTGTGAGAAATAGTGAGAACAATTGAAATTATGTTTTTTTTTGACAAAGTATGAATTTGCTATGAATTTTTTTTAAAGTGTCTAATGCATCATGGCCCAAAAGAGTCTATAGGCTACCTTAGAAACAACAAAATCTGAATCCATTATGCTCATTTTGCTCACCTAAAGCAGTCAAAGTATTTTCTAACATGAAAAATCTAAAAAGTAAATTCTTATAATGAATTAACATTGAAGAGTTGGAAGTTCTTAATGAAGTCACTAATTATTACATTCTTGTCATGTAAGACATGCATTGAAGCCAAAATCTCACAAACTGAAAAAATCCATGATGGAGACATTCCCTAGGTGTCCACTATGGGCCATTTGACCACAATGGGCTGTTCTACTTTAATCCCTAAAGGACCATTTGTCCCTTCGGGGGACAATTTGGGTTCGAGTAGGTTTCTATTGTCTCAATTTGAAGTGAATTTTTTGAGATTTTTTGAGGTTGTATAGTTTTGCGAGAGCTTTGTGGATATATAATTTTTGTTTCAATTGAATGCCGGATGAAAAAGCTATGGCACAATAAGCAAGAAATGGAGATTGCCGAGCAACCCCCCAAAAATTACAAAAAGTCAAAATAATTATTTTTGTTACCATCCAATTTGTACGGTCAAATTTGATGAAATTTTTACTATATGCTCTTAGACAAGTTAAGTACAAGTTCCTACGGTTAAATTGCAAATAAAATTATTTTTTTGATTTCCTTAAGTGAATGCAACAGAAGTGGTAATTTTGAATTCTTTTTGAAGAAAACACCCTCGGGGCTTTAGAAGCTAATGTGAGAATATTAAGATTTGTCAAATATTGGTTTATACTTTGCCAATGAATGGAATGAAGCCAATGTGGGTTCATTTTGGAACTAAGTACATACTAGACAATGGTCCACCAAAATTTTGAAAGAAAAGTTGCAAAAAACACATTTAAGGTTGAACCTCCTTCTACTAAAATGCTTCTCAATCACTCATAACTTTAATTTTTGGATTGATATGAAATTTTAGCCACACAAACAGCATTAGAATGTGCAACTTTTCCAAAGAAATTTATTGGAAATGGACATTGTATTAAGAAGAAACAAGGCGTTGAAGGTCACTTTAGACACTTGATTTTAGAAGCTTCATAAGTGGTAGGGACTTTTGTGATGCATTGATTGAAGTAAAGTGGAGGTTTGAGGGCATATTTGAAATAAGAGTAAATACTTTTCGTGCATTTGAAAACCATCAAAAAGGCCGACTAGCCCGTAACTCCTAAAGTTCCATTGTTTCCTTGGGGCACAAAATGGATTTTGGGCAAGCTCCTATAGTCTCAATACTTGTTGTGATCTTCTGGATTTTTTTAGTGAAGATAGAAAAACACATTAGCTTTCCAAAAATATAACTTTTATTTCAATCAAAGCGTGGGAGCAAAAGTTATGGCACAAAAAGCCCTGTTTTTTTAATTCAGCAAGCAGAAAAAAAAACTAAAGTAAAAAAAAATTTAATTTATTTTGTATAGATTATATTTTTATGTGCATGGGAAGGTTTTATTTATTCCACTGGGATTTGTTATGTGAAAGTTATGGACAATCTTGTTTTGCGGGCAATCAATGCATCTTCTTGAAAAAATAACTTGTAAGATTCATTTCTTACCTCAATTTTCACAGTTTTTCAAAAGTAAAAGTTTCACAAGGTTAAGATCTCCTGCTAGAACAATCTCACTGTAGAGATTAGTATATTTTAGTTCCATCTTAGAGTTATTAACAATTTAGATTTTCCTTCAATCTTGAACCTACTTAACAATTTTTTAATGAATGAAAACCAAATGTGTGTTTTCTGAATTTTTTTTCCTAGAATTTCAACTCAGTTCTTTATCATATAAAATTAGAAATTCAAAAGCATTAGAGCAAAAATCATAAGTTATGAAGGTTCAAAGCCAAAAAATGTAGTTGAGCAAGGTACAAAAAAAATTGATTCCTTCACTTAAAATGCAAATATCTTGCAATCTACATGATCAAAGTTTGTGAAATTTCTTCCACACATTTTTATACTAGTCTAGTACAAAATCCTATGGTTAGATATGAAAAAAAAACATTTAAAAAATTTATTTTCTCTTTGCTATAGAAATGACAGTTTTGAGTGTTTTTTTCATGGAAAAGCCTTTTGAGGCTTTGGGACTTTAGGGGTTAAAGGATCACTTCATGAGTACACTAATTTATGACCTTGAAGTCAAACTTGGAAGTTCTTCACTTTGTATCTTCCATTTCTTCTTTAATTTTCAATAAAAAATTTTGGTTATATTTTTCAGAGATGAAATCACATATCTAGTATATGCCACTAAATTCTCAAAATGTTTTGTAAAAATTTCATATAACCATTGATTCATTTTCAAAGAAAAAATGAAGAAAATCCATATCAAATACAAGTCATGTTCAAAAAATCTAAAATTTTCAGAATTGTAGTACAATATAGTGTAGAACATTATGATATATAGAAAATCTCCACGTCCCTCCATATTTAGAGTTGTAGTTTTAGACCTTCAACTTCAACTTGAGAATTTATTGTGTTAAGGAATATTTCAGAATTTGCAAGTAGAGTAGAAACTTCACTTTAGAAGCTTGACTTTAAGAGCTTTATTGTTTTAGTTTTTTGAAAAAAATAAAAAAATTATAAGCCAAAATCAAGTTTCAAAGGAAAAAAAATTCAAAGTATTAATATAGTCTATTGTATATCAAATTTTGGTAAACTACCCCATATATGAAAAGCAAAAAACTAAAATGTCTTGATTTTAAATAAGTGATGTGGATATAGCATCAAAGAAATTGCGTGCCCAAAATCAGATGAATATCAATCATCTTTCAATATGTACAAAGTTTGCTTGACCATCCAAGGGACACAAAATGTCATTTGCATCCTACTCAAATTAGCCTTGAGAGCGTAAGCCTAGTCATCAAGGTAGTGAGACAAAATGATTTGATGTTTTGACTAAGGTTAAACCACCTAGTGCTACCATCCACCCAATTCCGCCACCTACATGACAATCCTTAAAATCATTTATCATGATGGCAATGCACTTCGGAAATAGGCATGTGAGCATGTCATCTCACTGTGTTGTGTAGTAACATTGAAACCACTCCACGTCAAATTATAAAATAGATGGAATCCTAATTATGAGAGTTCATTGTAGTTTTGGATGAATTTCATTCAAAGTTCATCCATCTTAGGGTTTGAATGTTTAGGTAGACATCACAAAGTTTAGAACTTGCGGTTTGTCAGGTGAAAGTAAAGCATCGTAATGATGTGATAAATTGTAAAGTAATGCATTATAATGATGCAGTAAATTGTATATTAACATGCAAAACCATGAAACAATGATAACCACATGATAACTGCTGACAAACCAAAGGTTCTATACTATGTGATGAAGAGAATTCTTTGACTTGGCAATCTTATCAAATCCAGTTTTGTGAGTGGTTTTAGAGAAAGTTGTGTGTTTTACTTTGCTTGGAGATGATGGTTTATCATTTAGTAAAGTTTTTATTTTTTCCCTTACACTTGCAATCTTGGAAAAGTCACTTTGTGAAGTAAGAGCCGCTTGATTTCTTGTATATAAATTCCTAAGTTTCTTACTTGACAAGAATGTTTTTTTTTTGTGGTAGCAATTTTGAGTGGAAGGACAAAATTTTAACTTCTAGTTTGTTGCCCATGCTTATAGTACTAGTAGAAAAGTTGTATATAAATTTATTGCTTCAAAAATCATGGAATTTGATTGATTTTTGATGAAATTATAGGATTTTGAATTTTGTGTGAGTTTTAAGATAAGTCCCTTGTTGAAGGCGTACATTTTCGGCGGACGAGGAGTACCAGTTGGTGGCAGTCGCCCGCAATTGTTGATCACAGAAGGAGGCAACATGATAGCTTTCATCCATCCAATTTTCATTCACATAATTTCATTTAAAATTGGATTTTTCATCTAGAATTCAATTACATCCATTTTAGAAAATCTAAGGTTTTGATAGATTTTTTAAATGTACACATTAGGTACATTTCAAAAAATTAGAATCTAGTGAATGGTGTGGAATATTCTACACCCCACATTAGCTAATAAGCCACGCGTCGGAATATGTCAATGTGTAAGGAGCTGAGTTAGTGGGTACCTGGATGCATTTTGTGGATGAAGACTTCAGAGAGGCAAAGGCAGCCTTTCTGAAGGCTCTTGAATGTTATGTCAGTCTACACCATTGCTCAAAATTCTATTTAATATCAAACTAATTAAATTTTTAGACATTGATGACGATTTCAATACTTAACAACTACCTCACTGTCTCTAGGTTCCGACTTTAGAAGAAGCTAGTGTACACTAGAGTCACATCTTCAACCAGTGAGTTTTTCAAACTAATAGATTAGAAGTCCATAAATATGAGTATTTCTGGTAATGTCAATGTTCTAACAATACATGTTCCAAAAATCAATAGTCATTGATCGTTTTTGAAAAAAATAAAAATAATACCCTTCCCTGCCGTTGATCTTGATATAGATATTGGGATACGGATATTGGAATACGATATGTATATGATATGTATAAGGATATATTATATGGATATGGATAAAAAAACTGGATACGAAAACCAATTAACCCATATCAATTGTCAAACAAGTTCATTTTGAAAATACAAGATTGAGGACGGGGGGGTACTGGGATTTTCAGATTATTTTCTGATCAAATTATTTTGCAGAACCTCCCACTCCCACCCCCCAAAAAATAAAATGATTTGGAGGAATTTTGAAAAATAATTTGATTTGAAGCTTTATAGTACATCACTATGCATTCAAAAGACAAGAACCCACTAACTCTCCTAAGGGCATGAGGAAGTATCTTAAAAGAAATATTTGAAAATCTCTCAAAAGTTGGAAGTTTGTAGATGTATGTGAGCATTTCAATATCCACGTTGGGTATTGAAACGAGCATAACTGGGTTCTACTATTTATGTGGGAGTTTCTCCTAATTAGGTGCTTTGGTGTGGTCCATTGTGCCTTCCAAGAAAGGGATGTTTTTAATTGCCTATTGGATGTGAATTACAAGCTAAATCAACAAAACTTAACAAAAAATTACAATTCTTGGCCAAACAGCCAAATAAAACAAGACTATTGTGGTTTAGGGGGAAAGAATTTACAATATATTAGTTCCAAGTTAAAGATCAAATCATGCCATCTCTAATAACAATTTTTTTTGTTCAAATCTGATGTTTTTTCAAGTAATGAAAAACTTTTAGGTTATGATGAAAGAAATTTTGAACAATAATAGCAACAATAGAAATAGAAATTTGATTTAAATGAAAAACAAATATTAAGTGTACATGATTTAGGATTTAAAATGAAAGATTCATACAAAATGAGTTTCATAGCTTTGCTTTATTTTAGACTTTTTTGAATGCCTCTTTTGTGTACTTTAGGGTTAATGTATTTAAGAAGGGGTGGGATTTTGGGTTAATGTATTTTGGAGGGAGTGGGATTTTATTTGTGCTATAGACCACTTCTTAGCAAATAGTGTTGTCATAAAAGAATGGTACAAAATTGATATTGCCCCCTAAATTATTGGTGTTATAATTGTAGTATTTACCGTCTTCTTCACATTTAATGGCAAGTATCAATACTCTCGAAATGGGCTCATAATACATTGGATCCATCTACTAGTTCATTGAAGAATGAGGTCCAAATCTCTTGACAATTCACGATTCAATCATCATGACAATATTTTCCTTTGATAGCTTGAGTTCAGAAATATCAAAGGTGTTCAAAATCCAATCTTCTTGACAATGTCTTTCTTTGATATATATCCCAAAATTGCTTAACCCCTCACCGTCGAAGGGGACCAAAAGTGCCTTTCAAGTCCAGTTTAAAGTGTTGTGACTTTTGCATCCAATGTCAAAATTCAATAAAACTTGTTGGAAAATTTGTTCTCTCTCTTCTTATTTGTATGGTACAATTTTCAAACAATCCAAAAAGTATTGATTTTTTGTAAGCCAATTGAAGTTCAAAGATTTAATTTGAGTTCACCAAATTGCATTTGATGGCAAAAACTTCAAAGGCTTGCATCTCCTTCACCAAATGTTAATTTTCAACAAATTTGTAGATTTTTGTTCCCCTTAAACTTTAATTATTGTGGTAAAATTTCATATCAATCTAAGTTGTTTCAAATGTTTGAAAGCAATTTGAAGACATATTTGGATTACAATGAATTTTGGCAAATTTTTTCTTCTTCATGCAATGTCTATTTCCAATAAAAAAAATTAGGAAAGTTGTACATACTAATCTAGTTTGTGTGGCTAAAATTTCAAACTAGCCCAAGGAGTTATGAGTGACTGAGAAGCATTTTAATAGAAAGAGGTTTAGCCTTAGATGCATAAATTTTTTTTGCTATTTTTTGACATTTCAAAGCCATTTTGAAGGCCGGGGTGAACTGACCCCTTGCTTGTCCCCCTGCAAAAATCCTGAATTTTTTTATTTTCCATGCATGAATTTTTTTGCAAATTGTGAGTTCATATTTGCAATCAAAGGTCCCAAATGAGCTTTAAAAAATAGATTTTACACGGCACAAAATAAGGGGCTTTTTTTTTATATGCCACGATGGACTTTGGCAAGACGAGCAAGTGGCCCAGTTCACCCCAGCCATTTTGAAGACAGTGAGTCAATTCAACAATATTTTTTTTCACCAAGGTATGCTGGTTTTGAATCACTTTGTAGTTTGTCTTTCATTTGAGTAGGTTTAGAAATCAAATTTCACCTCCAAATGTGTTTCTCAGAAAATTTCAGCATCTTTTTTATTCACTAAAATGTCATAATCTTGCAATCTATGCAGGCAAATGACTCAAAATTCGATTCACATCATCTAGAACACATACACTGCAAGATTTTTATACCTTAGTGCCATTATCAACTATAACATTCAAAAGCATTGATGTTTTTTAACCCAAAAAGGTCGTGG
The DNA here is from genome assembly GCA_951230915.1 of Antitrichia curtipendula. NCBI lineage: Eukaryota > Viridiplantae > Streptophyta > Bryopsida > Hypnales > Leucodontaceae > Antitrichia > Antitrichia curtipendula. Next base: position 567,522 of record OX579639.1, on the reverse strand, counting down.
GCCTCAAGGGGTTAAAGGAAGTCCCCAACATCAATAGCAAACAGAAATATATGTTGTTGCATATCTTGTTGTTTCAAACATCGTCAAACAAACAATATGATGCACGCAATTGTAGAATGTATGAATGTCATGCATGTGGTTGAAGAATAATTCCTGCATACAAAACAATTAAAGTCCAAGGGCATACTAAGGTCACCAGACACAGCAGTTAAAAAGTAAAGCAGTTTCGTGTTATAGGAATCAAACAATATGAAGTCAACCAACAGAAGTGTCAGGCAGAACATGTTGCACCTTATTCAGGCAGGTCACTATTGAAGAAAAGGAGGCGAGGGATTGTGTTTAGGGTTCAGATTGAACAAATCTGAAAACTGAAAACTTGGCATCGCAACTAGACAACTTCTGAGCTTATGTGTTACCTGCTTCAAAATACCACGAAGACGTCCAATCCACCATGTTTTCTGAAAGGTCATAATTCAGTATACATGAAGAGGGAGGGAAAACACAATGCTGGATCCAGGGAACAGATCAAAATCTGGTACCACGGTCAAAGTACCAAAGGCTGCCAACAGGTAAGTATACAAACCCTATGAAAGTCCATCAATAGAAAGAGGAGCTCCCTCTACTACTGCTCTGGAACATAAAATTGCTGCTTTAAATCAACCGAAAGTTCATTTGGGTATACAGAACCCAGGAACTTGTTCAATTCCAATGCTCACACATCTGCGGACAACATAAGTATGTTTCAGTTTCGAGTAACATAAACTAAATTCACGTCAAATCACAAGATTTTCGTGTTTCTGGATATATTGTAATGGAACAAGATGTATCACCGCACCATACTGCAAGTAAAGAAGGGAGAGCGAAAGAGCACTTACCAAGTCGAGTGCCTCGCATAGGAATGTCTTTCAGCTCTCGTCGCATACACAGCCACTCTCCAAGCAGAGCGGTGACCACCATGCATATGACATACACGAACCACCATAAGAAGCTGGTGGGGAAACCCGTGTGAAGACAACATAAAATGAGATGAATAATGTACAGGGTCACGGTGAAATCCAGGCACTTTTTGGCCCTCTCCACCAATATAAACACGTAAGCCGCTCTGCCAAAAGGTACATCAACACAAATCGATTAGAAAGGAGCGGCAGTACGCTGCAAATAAATTTCTCCTCTGTGCAAACTTCAGAATTTGATCCTGGAGCTGCAGGAGTTTTCGGTCATTTGGTTTGGGTCTGAATATGCTTGATCTATCTCATTGTTGTGGAGTGGAGTGGAACAAGCATCTCAGCAGACCTCGTACCCTAATCTCCAGCCTCACTTGCTTCGGGATATCCGAGCAGTTGGACTCCACCAACTGAACCTACTTCTCGTGACTCAATCGCCAGTGGTGGCTCTGCACGCGATGGAAGCCAAGTCCTCCATCCAACCATTCTTCCGACTAGACCTTGGCAATGGCGAGATTAATTCCGGAGGACGGGAATCGAAGAAACGATGCTCACCCGCACAAAGCGTTGACAATGAAGGCCGCGATGATACTCCAGCCCACCACGGAAGCGCCGGTAACCAGTGAGTGATTGAAGAAATACTTGAGCGTGAGTTCAGGCACTTGGGTACCCACGAACGCCCACAAGAAGATTCCCAAGCTCATGTAGTACAGGGACTGGATGCACACTATCTGCGCCAAGATCAGCCACGGATCCCATATCATCGCCCCATAAAACATGGCGCCCCAATGCGCGTGCAATCCCGGAAGCGTTCGCCCCAAAGCCAACAAGTCAGCAAGCAAGCAACAGGCGGGATCAAGAACGGGCCGCCGCTAGCAAACGGAGCGACTGGACGTCCTGCGCCACGAACAGCAGCAGCAGCAGCAGCAACGCGTGGGCATGGCGCGCGGGTATGGTCATGCAGCAAAAAGGATAATAAGGCCTAAAAACCCAAAACAAAACAAGAGCGCTACAGAAGAAGTCGCGAAGAAGAACAAGAGCAGGGCGGGGAGGGGCGGGGCTTGCTCTCGACGAAGACGAAGTGAAGTGAAGCAGCACCAACGGCGACGACACTAACTAAGCCTGAGCTAAATGAATTTTGGATCCAGGCGTACGGACATGGACATGCAGCCTCACACTCTTCTCACAGTCCCTCTTGGTTCCTCGCGGTCTCTCTTTCTTAAGCTAAGATAACTGAAACCCTAATAAGGCTTCCTCTCTCCGAATTCCTGGAGCTTAACCCCCCCACCCCACCCCACCCCACTCCCCCAATAAGTTCAGTAGCTGTTCATTTCGCATCGCCAGCGCTGAGCAGTAAACGGGCCCGGTATAGTAGTTACTTAGGGCATTTGCAATGCAGCCCCTGTATATGGCCTGATATCGGTATAACTAACTTTTGAACAGTAAATAATTAGAACTTGAAAATTGTCTCATTGGAAGCGCATCGGAAAAAATTTGGAGAAGGTTCAAGAAAATTCAAAATTAAACATTGGACAAGTACTTCAAAAGCAAGGTAAAAATCTGAAATTATAGAGGTCTTAGCAAATCACGGATACCAAAGCAACATTTGGTCATTGACCCCCCACATTTGGCCATATTTAGAGGGTCAATGGCCAAATGTTGCTTTGGTATCCGTGATTTGCTAAGACCTCTATAATTTCAGATTTTTACCTTGCTTTTGAAGTACTTGTCCAATGTTTAATTTTGAATTTTCTTGAACCTTCTCCAAGTTTTTTCCGATGCGCTTCCAATGAGACAATTTTCAAGTTCTAATTATTTATCATTCAAAAGTTAGTTATATCGATATCGGGCCATATACAGAGGCTGCATTGCAAATGCCCTAAGTCCGGAAGTGATGTCACCCCCACCATGGACTCAAGGATGATGAAACCTAGGCCGGCCCACTCCAAAACATGGTTTGGCACAACACCTTCCCATGCCATTTTTTATGTATTGCAATTCTAGAATATCATCGAGGAATAGTTGTCGGTTTTCTTTATTGTGATCCACCTTGTCAAGATGCAAGGGAGAGCAATGAGACAACACGATCATTGTAGGCAAGTCAGGGATGTCTTAAAAAAGGGATAATTTAGCCATGGCAAAGAGTGTGAGATGATGGCGAACAATATGTAAGTGGGGGTTGAGGATTAGGATTCAAGGTTCAAAATACCAAGAAGACAAGGTTGGAATTCAATAGTGATAGTGATGTTTCAATTTGATAGTGATGGCAGTTTAACATTTTTTCTATTTTTCCATGGCTTGAAGAACAATCTAGGCTCCTTAGGTGCTCTTTTCATATTAATATATAGATGACGGTAGGAAAATACCCATGTGCTACCTAGGTTTAATTCTTAGATTCTAAAAATTTTATATATAAAATAAAAACTTATTGGAGTAGGCTTCAAATAGACCTTAAGCCTACTTTAAAGCTCTAAAGTCCCAAATGTCCCCTAAGGAACATTTGAGATTTTAAGTAAGCTTGTGTAACCTTAATTTTGATGTTATTTTTTGAAGCTTTTATTGAAGATAGAAAAACACATTAACTTTACAAGAATATTATTATTTTTTTCAATTGGTATCTAGGAGCAAAAGTTATGCCACATAAGCAATTCGGCTAGGCAAAAAACAAAGATTTTGGAATTTATTTTATTTTGGAAAGCTTTTATTCATTTCATTTGCATTAGTGATGTAAAAATTTGGAGCATCTTATCATATGGGAAATTATAAAATCTTTTAAAAAAAATTATGTATTAAATTTGTTTTTGAATGCAATTTTTACAATTTCTCAAAAAAATTGTTTGACAAGGTTAATTTAGTTTCCCAAAACAATCTCACCATTGGAGTTATTGTGTTTCAAATCCATCTTAGAACTATTAACAATTTAATCTTTTTATTCAATCTACTATCTACTTCTACATAACAATTTTTTTATAGAATGAAATTTAAGTATGATTTTTTTTTTTAAATTCCCCAACTCTCAACTCAAATCTTCAACATAAAAAACTTTAATTTCAAATTCAATACCAGCAGTGCAAAACTTTACATGTATTTTAGCCCTTGTAAAGGGCTGCAAATTCCTCAGGGTTCCCAGACTCTGGAACTGTCTAGAATTGTGCCGCAGTAGCTGCATGACGTGGTAGAAGGATTGCCATGTCATATCATTTTTTTTTTGTTCATTTTTTTTTCATTTTAAGGTTTTAAGATCTTTTTTTGCTTTTTTTCAAAAAAATAAATTCTAATAGTTGTCGTTCTTTTACTACCAGGGGGACAACGCCGGGAACAGGCCTGAAACGGCCTTCTAGACCCCCCAAAAAACATCTAATGCTACAATTAATAAGATTCAAAGCCAAAAATTATAGTCGCAGAAGGTGCAAAAAAACTTGTTTTTTCCATGTTAAACATTTATATCTTGCAATTGACAAGGTCAAAGTTTTTGAAATTTCTACCACATAAATTATAATAGCCCAATGCAAGATTATATATTTAGATATACAAAAATGAAAATTTAAAAGTTTTTCGCCTTGCAATAAAAATGGCAATTTTGAGTGTGTTATTTTACAAAAAAACGCCTTGAGACTTTAGAAATTAATACGGTTGAAGTAGGCATGAGGTCTACCTCAAACCTACCTCAACTTGTTTGACTATACATATTAAAATTTTCCAATATAGGCTATATGTCTTGGCTCTCTGTAGAAAATTTGGCTACTTTTTTTGTTTATAAAAAACACTTTGTATTAATTAGCCAATCTTTCTCTGCACTTCCAACTTGATAAAACTCAACAAAGCTCAATAAAACTTCAAAATAGAAGAGGTGAAAACAAATGCAGGGACAACTCAAAAATAGTTCCTTGTCTTGTAGAGTAGGTTGTTGTTGTTATTCTCAATATAAACTTTTACCAAAAAATGTATTGTTCATTTTGCGATGGGATTATTTCCTATAATCCCTTTTTGGTATGTGAAATCCGCATAATTGGTGATTATGGATTTTTCATTCATCAATCTTATATTTCATCCATTTCTATATGGACGTTTACATTGGCTAATTTCCTCATTGTTGGAAATTTTGAAAATAAACAGACATTCTTTGTCAAGCTTCATCTGTCTCATCAGCTTGTTTATTTTCAAAATTCTCTTTGCCTTGATGATTGTCCTATACAAAGTAGCCTACTTTTAACTCCGTGAACCGTAATTGTTAGACTAGCAAGGCAAATAAGGGCATGTTACAATGCCATGGTGTGGATGAACATGGAACTAGTTTCAGATGGGATACTAACCAAGAAAATGAAAATTGTAGAGCTTCCATGTCAAGTTAGATTTTGTCTAAAATGTTGTCAATGCTCTTAGAACATCGTCAATGCAAACTATAATTGGTCATGGCAATAATAGTGTTAGGATTTTGTATAGGTTAGTGATTGATTGTATATAGGATTTTTTTCTAGTACCTGCAATAATTACTATAACTAAAAGGTTTAGCATACCATCTAATGTTATTGATGCTATTCATGAGTGGTTGATATTTGTTAGTTTTTAATATTGTCACTTTTTGTGAATATGTGCCACTAAAGAAAATAAATTCTAAAAATTATATTTATTGATTTTTTGTTGGTTGTATACATAATAGATTAGGGCAAAGTTTGGCATTGCAATTGCGGATTATATTAGATTGCCTAAAACATGGTAGTAGCTAGGGTGTTACAAATTTTTTCAATTTTTTTTTTTTGGATATGTTTGCATTCATTAGTGTAAAGCATCTTGTGGCTATATGTAACATTAGCAATTTGTGTATTTTTTATATTAGTTTATTCTATACATAGTGCTTTTATATGGGATTCTATATACTATAAGAGTACATGTATCCAAGTGTCTGTATAATTTATATTATATAGTGGACATTTTGTAAATGGAAATTTTATTGGCCCAAAGAAATGTTTATGAGATTGATCCATGTATTGTGCATATCAAAACTTGTGCAATTGAGTAAATTATACATCAATAATGGTGGGGTTGGTCAAAAATTTATTTGACTAGTCGTAATGAATGGATTTTTTTTCTATACATTTGCTGATGGACATGAATTTGTAAGTTGTATTGGTGTTTTATCAACTTATTTTTGGTCAAGATAAAATTTTAAGTAGCAAATTAGTCCTTTGTATGGCTTGAGTTTTGGAGTGAACCAATCATATGTATAGACGTAATATGGTGTAGAATGTGCACATAGTCATAGTCTAATTTGAATAGTCTCCGCTTTTTATTAGTTTCTTGCAACAACTAGTGCATCGACTATCTACATCATTATAGTGTTATTGTGCGCTTTGACTTTTTGTATGGTAACTTGTAAGTAGCAGGGACATACAACTTTAAAGCATGTAAACATGGAGATGAGCATTAATCTATATCAAAAAATGTCCCCTCCTATGGCATTTTTTGTTTTTTTGCAAAGACGGTACTTCAAGTAAGGCAACAAACTGTATTATTGTTCCTCAACTTTTACAACCAATCCTCAATTGGTGTTGACATTTACTTGTGAATTAGATAGAAAATTTTAATATGAACACCTCCAAATAATGTGGTTGGACTATGAGGGTTATCTGCCAAATAAATCTTAAAATTCAAGGGCATATAGATTGTTTCAATTTTGATGTGGTCAGATGTTGCATTTGCATGTTCAATGCTCTCAATTTTCTATTTTTGCTTTATTTATTTTTAATTCTATGAGCACCAAAGGCATTTTTAGCTATGGACCTTGCAAACTACTCTGTGTTATTAGAGTTATCTCAAAAATCTAGAAAGTCATCTTTTCTTTGCTAGTTAGTTTGCTTTTAATCAAAGATTGCATTTGACTTTTTCATCAACTTTTTTTTAGAGGGGGGATGATAACAATGTATGATTTCATGATAACAACTTAGATATGATTTTTTCTAATTACATTGGGGGTTCTTTTTCCTAAATAGAAATTAAGAGTCCGGCCCTACAAGGCTACAAATAGAAGAGCCAAAAAAATTTGTGCCACTTGAGGTGCTAATTTGTATTTAATCCTCTTTTGGGGTACAATAGTATGTAGATGCATGAAGAAATTATTAAAAAGAAAATTTATTGTACACTATAGATTCAACAATATTCCTAGTTTTTTTATGATTAGTCTCTTATAATAGAACTATTGTTATCTCTAAGCAAAATACCATGTTACATTGCAAATCTTGAATGAGCTTCTTTAATGCCTAAAGGCACTAATTCTAATATTGCTATAGTCATTTTTGCAAAGATCAATCATTAATATAATAGCACCCCATTGTGTCTTCAATACAAGAATTGGCTTTTAGCTATGGCTATAATTAACTTCTTACAATCTTGTAGTAGAAATGACAATCAAAGTGACATAAAACAAGCAAAGCGGCAAAAGATTGATGGAAGACAATAGATAAAAACATCTAATAATCCAACACGTGTCTTAACATCTGTACTCATATTAATTCTTAAGTATAGAATGAATATAGAACACTGAAGGCTAAACCTCTCAAAGTCTCAAATAATTTTGAAATATTATTGGCCTAATAAGGATTATTGGCTTAATAAGGATTATTGGCTTAATAAGGATTATTGGCTTAATAAGGATTATTGGCTTAATAAGGATTATTGGCTTGACAACTTCTTACATCTACATAATGAAGTATAAATGGAATTTTCAATATTGAGTTTCCTATTACGTAGTTTTAAATACAAAGAGTGTGATTGCTAATCAAATTGTGTAAATGTAATTGACAATCCAAAATATATTTCCAGCTTGTCTTCACAAATCAATACCAAATTTATTCAATTTTCAAAGATTTTTGTAATACATCTTTACAAAACATCAAATCAAGGATGTGTAAAGGCATTTAGGATTTAAGAGCGTCCCGAGTTCATTTCACAAAATATTCCTCCAAATAAACTTCTAACTTTTCATCGGTTTATAATTAGGACTTGAAATTTTTAACAATAGAAATGCATCAAATTCTACTATAAATAGAGTTCAAATTTGGAGTGAAATGTGCTTTGGTAATCGTGAAGGAGCAGTTGGCGGATTGGACTGAGGATGCTTAACTGCCTCCAGAGTCCACGAAAATTTCAGCACGTGGCAAGACGCTTTCTCGAAAAGAAGTCGCATGCGTTGTAAGTGTGAAAAGGTATTGCCACGTCAACACTTCCAGACGCATTCCTACAAGGAGACAGAAAAGGAGAGGCAGAGCTTCTGGCTGTTGTCCGGTGAAGGAGAACTCAAAGGCTCCGCAGGCGAGCGATGATTCTGTTGCCGTTCATCGCCGCTGTCGTCAAAGCAGGAACGACGGACCTTGTTGCCTGCACCCGGCAGCTTCAATGCTGTCGTTGGCCACGTCAGTACGTTAGGGGCGTCCACCAATACTGACGGGGATCTGTGTTCTTCTTTCTCAGCCAGCATTGTTCGACACCAGGAGGTATTGCAGGGGTTCAGTTCAGTGGGCAGCACGGCACCCGCCGTTGTGGATTTGTCGAGGCTGTAAGTTTTTTTGTGGTGGGAGGCTAGGAATTGCTGCGCGGAGGCCGATATTGCGAACCTGAGGAGTCACGGGGAGAGGGATTGAGGAATTGAGGAATTTGGACGATTAAATCAAATTAAATCAAATGTTTGGCGTTGCCTCAAGTCTTCATGGGTTGGTACCAGGGCAAGCGTTGGCACTTGGTCGAGCGGGGACGACGCCTCTCAATGTTGGTGCTGCGTCGTCGCAATTATTAGCTAGGGGTAGATGGAGAGAGCCAGTCAAGACTTCGTCTCGAACAATTGCCGCTTTGGATCCCGCCTTCCCGAATGAGCAGCAGCCGCCCCCCGGTTTTGCCGATTTTCAGTGGCCGTCGACGTCACGCGTCGGAAGGGGGCAGGGCGAAACCGAGCGAGAAGTGAAAGCCGGGGCAAAAGAGAGGTGGTCCAAACACAACGAAAGTGCGCTCAGCGGGGATACGCCGTTGCCGCTGCCCCTGGCTTTTCCAGGGACCGAGCCTGCCTCGAAGAAAGAGATGGACGCCATGCTGAGTTGTAATCCCGAATTAGAGGTTCGCTTTTTTTTATACTTCCCTTTGGCTTCTGCTCAATCCTGTCGACATCTCACAAGCACTGGGCAATTCCTTCCCCGCAAGCAATCAGGTTTGTCTTCGGTTTTGAGGATTTAGGACTTGGCTGGCGCAATTTGATTGTGTTCCTAACTGTTTTGCAAGCGCAGGATTGTAAGGACCCCGTGTACCAATGGACGGCCAAGTGTACACGGTGTCAAGGCACAGGGGAGGTGAGTTTTTACCGGAAACGAGGCAAAGAAGTCATCAGCACGTGCATTGCTTGTACAGGCATAGGTACGTAATCCTACACTATTCTGTCTCTCTCGCACTCTCTTTCTGCTTCCAAGTTCGCGACTCGTGTTTTGAAAATCGCAATGCAGTTCAATAGCGATGAGACGTGATCCATAGACATGTAGTACCAAAAGAGTTCGTGCTTGCCAAAACCCTAAACCTCTTTCACTGCAATTCATGAAAGCTCATTGAGAGGCACTCATTTAGACTCTTTGTCGTAGTGCTTCCTTTGACAGAGCGCAAAGTAAGTTTTTAACACTTAGAATGTGTACGGGAAGCGAGCAATACCTGAAGAAGTCGGGCGATGGTTTTGCAGGTTACGTGCAGAGGATTACTCACAGGGCAGACAAAGTTGATGGTTCTGATTTGTCCTAATAAGTACTTGACGCTCTGTTGAGATAGGACTCATTCTTGTGAACACGATTCATTATTTTTTCGAAGCTTCCCTGTGATAAAGTGTACGGGTGAGTGATGACACAATTTTATCAGCAGCGGCGCCTTGCAGTGTGTCTTGGGTTTCATGTAAGGATTCAAACATGAAAACCATTGACGTCTGGAGGAACTAGAAGTGGCTCCAGTTAGAGTCCCTGAGCTGTGATTTTTCCTGAAAGGAGTGATTATTAACAAGGATTATACCTTGCTTATTAGGAGCGAAAGCTCAAAGAGAAAAAACGACGTTCGAGAGGTTCTTCAAGATTCTTTAAAAGATTTCATTTGCTACTAGATGTAGCAATGTATTGCTCATGCAAGAACGGAGTCGCACATGCTGTTCTTTGGCATAAATGTCTGCTTTCAGTACTTCTGGAGCACCCTTTGGTGCATCTTCTGGGAAACTTAGACAGATGGCTGTTTGTGCGTTGCACATTTAGTTTAGGCATATACTGTCCAGGAAGAGGTGACACTTGATTGAATGTTCACGCATTGCTATGATAGTTGACCAATTACAAGGTTCCATTATACCAAATCCTAGTCTGCACTGCAGAAAGGTGCTTTTAGCCGAAGAAGCTCGGTTAAGTTTTCCATCATAGAGGGTCTATGAGTTTCCATGGCAGGAACGTACTTAAGCAGCTCTAGAGCAACTCCCATCCACAGTTCAGCATTGTCATATTTCTGCAATTTCAGGTATAGTGCACCTCTGTTCCAGGCAGTGGAAACCAGCCACTGAGCTTCGTGTTGTGGATACACCTGTTCACCCAACCCCGAGAAGATTTGCTGTGCTTGCTTGTAGAGGTCGAGTACCTGGCATAAGTTCATTCACGTCGTCAGAGCAACAACTAGGCAATAGCTGATATAACATGCATGGTAATCGGAAAGGATGTCTCGCTCCCATTCAGGGCTACATGCTCAGGCACCTATTGGGACTGGCAGCTTTACCATAAGGAGGACAATGATGGACTCGCCTCTGGGCCATCTTTGCAACGGCTGCTTGCCAGACTGATCATCTTTCTGATGACTGCAGCAACTATTTTGTAGTCGGGGTTCGGAGCACTAAGTGTTGCGATTAGGCACATGCGGAATGAGGTAGTTGCAACCTCCATAGCAGGTTCTCTACTTTCCGAGGCCTCCAGGCCCATTTTGAAAAAATGTTCAGCTGTAAACCCTGGAATGCTGCTGCATCGTTTCAAAATTTTGAGCTGTTGTACATAATCTTTCGCTTTGCCTTTGAGTTCGAATAGCAGCATATTCAGATGGATAACATAGCTTTCGTCGACCATGATGCCAGGGTCTGCCATGGCCTCAAGAGCCCCGTGCACCTATAGGAAGCGGAAATGCGTGACTGCATGGAACATATCCAACTGAAATCAAGAAGTGGTAGCCAAGGTTCATGATGGATCATACCAGCTGACATTTGTCCAGGTAGGTCGTTGCGATATGAAGCACCTCGTTCTCGTTCATATCTTCTGTTGCAAATAAAGCCGATACTGAAAGCAGCAGGGCAGTTTGCGTGAACTGAAGACTGCCTGGGGACGGGGGAAGCTCAGAGTAGAAATTCGAAGAAATCGCATAAAACTCAAAACATGACTTCCAGTCTTCGTCTCTGCCACATTCTATTGCCTGGTTCCAAGCTGCACCCGAAAACCATTTTGCTTCTCTTTCTCCATTGCTTCCAGCACCAAAGAATTTCTCACTGCCTGCATCTTGCAGCCGCTTCTGAGCGCACTTGAAGTACTTTAATATGTCACTGCGTCTGTTTTTTTCTTGGACAAGTAGCAAAATGAGATTTCTGAGAACGACAACTTCTCCAGTGGCCGGAATTCGTTCGGAAGAGTATAAGGTTAGCATGCCGCACAGTGCAGCAGCAGCGACTGTGATCATTTTGCAAGCAATGGCTTCGTGGCAAGCAAGATTTAAGAACTCAGGCTCAATGTCGGGGCATTTCACCATCCTCTCGACTTGCTTGGAAGCCTCTTTTTCATCTCTTGTTTGCAATACGATCTTGAACTGCCTCAACAAACGTCAAGATCAGCAAGGAAGAATGATTCGTGATCAATATCCAATATGACCTTGTTGATTTTGTGATTTCTCTACACGATGTGAAGGATATGGATTCAGTACCTTCAGAAATATGCTTGCAATGCTTGGATCGATCTGTCAATTACGACAATACGCAGAACATCATTAATATGATTAGGCTCATGAAAGAGAATTTGTCAAGATTTTAAATTAGGATCACTATGCTACAACTCGGAGCATGTGGCTTGCTTATAATTCCAGGTAGGCTTCTTCTACCCTGCAGCCTAGGCCCTAATGAAATGTCGAGGAGTTTTTGAATTAGAGGACTTCTGGAATCATCACAAATAAATTAGATGTCCAGCTTCCATTTAATTCTATACCTTCTCCGCTCTATCAATGACCTCCGCAGCTCGTTCGAGTTGAGACAGAGCCATATGGCAAAGACAAAGAACACGGAGGGACTTGGCCTCGAGCATGCAATCTTTGCCGTCTCGCACTATATACAGCATTGAAGCTTCGAAGAGTCGAATACTGGTCTTGTACAACTTTGCCTGAAAATGTTCGGAGCCACTGCAAGGACGTGCATCAAAATGAGATTTCCAATTGTCTAGTCGTACTTATCAGAACCTCTTGGCACAAGTGACAGATCATAAATGTAAAACTCTGCTACAGTTGGAGCATTTTGAAGCAAAAGTAGGTTAATTGTATGCGTGATGCTGAACAAATTTTCATTTCAATATGTTTTTTCTATCTGCTGAAAAGTATCTTCAGCAGCTGCAAAGGAAAACAAGATACCTAATACAGGACCATTAATTTTTAAAGGAGTTACCTGGTCCAGAGAAGCGTGTGGACAAATTGATGTTGATTTTGTGCAGTTTGCTTTCGCCTGTCCTCCAAAACCAGGACGTCGTTTTCTGCCATTAGAGCTGTAAGAATCTTCTCGTCACAAGCGATTTTCAAAGCCAGTTCAACTCGTTTGATGCAACTTGGATCATCAGACGGCTCCTGCCGCAGCAACTTCTCCAGAACTTTGGCAGGGAGCTGCTCCGTGTTTGGACCGAAATGATCCAGGAGAATGAAAAATGCCTTGTCAACAGCATCAATTTTTCCACACTCTTGAATGACTATGTCGACTGCAGAGACATAAATATTAATATGTTCCCCCGCGTGACCGACAAGTGTGAAAAGCTCACACTCAACCTCATCATGCCGTCCCAATTTCGCTAAAGCTCTTAGTGCAAAATAAGACGTGCTTGAATGATCTGTTGTTAGTCTCAACGCATCAACACATCGCAGAACACTCTCGTAATTTTCATTTTGTAACTGACCAGCTGCCAGATTACGCAGGATTCGGTGTTTCAACCTCTCCAGGTTCGTCTTATCATCCTCATTGACCTGAGATATGCTAAGAGCCTCGGAACAGATGTCCAAACCGATCTCAATATACCGCACAGACTCAGCGTGGGAATCAGGGTCATCCTTTATCAGAAGAGACTTCCCGAAGTGTAAATATTGCTCTGCCAATTCTGCATGGCGGTCTGCAGCGATAGTAGAAAGTAGGCCTCGTGCTCTTCCCAACAGACTACATGCAAGGGTTTGGCCACCGAGCTCCCACGCCGTTCTGGCTCGGGCTAAGAACAAGTCCAAGAAAAATTCAATCTCTCTGGTGGTTGAAGAATGGGAAGTCCAGTCATCTTGCTTGAAGCAAAGCTCGAATGCTTTATCAAAACACGCCGATGCTTTAAGAAATTTCCTGAGTTTGTGCCACGCGCAACCAGTTTTGAAAAAAAATATGGCTATCTTCACAAACCTGGAGCGAGCGTTTCCAATAGCGCCAGCTATGGCCAACAGGTCGCTTGCAATCTGACGGAGCTCTGCGTGATCCTCGGTGAGTTCTTGATCACCCTCCAGGTTGTTCACTATATCCACGCTGGTGTTCCATAAACGGTAACTCAGCCGCCAAGCATTAATCCGCTGCTCTTCAGCAAATTCAGCTTCTGCAAAACTCTCCAGACAGCGACGAAGTTGCGCACCGTAGTCAGCGCTGAGCGACTTAGCAGGTACCCCTTCAATTTCATTCACGAGCTCCTCAATTCGTTTAAGTGATTCGTTCGTTGGAGTTTCCATATCGTCACTCGGCAACTCGTGGATTTTCATCGCGGGCAAATTATCAGGTGGAACCCCGATCCCCTCAACTCATTCAAATCAGAGTGAAATTAAAGCGTGCAAACCGCGAATGAATTGAAATCAGTGAACTATGGAAAGCACAAACATTCTACACTTCGTCAATCTGCCAATTGAGTCAACATTGAATGAAGCATCTAGAAATAAGCCACTGCGAAGCACGCCGAAAACAACTGATGAACTACGGGTGCGAGACAGATCTGAACTCCCGCACTCTTTTGGTGTCCAAATCTTTCAAATTTTCAAAGCGCTTCATAACATGGCGGGTCAGTAAAGTGAAGTACAGCCCCTGGCACGGGTGGCTGTAACGGAATCAGTGGAAGGTATCCTCGCCCTTTCTCGATACCATCCTTCTGGCACCAGCTACAAAAGAAGTTCTCGCACGCAGCTCAATGATCCAATTCTACCAAAGTGTCTTCTCAAACTCAATACTAGTTTCAAATTTAAGCATTGGGAATGAAGAGTTTCTTGAATCTATCAACAAGAGTTGAAGCATTCCGTAGTTCAAGGGTATTCAATTAAAGTAGTCTAGTAGGTGTCAATAGAAGGTTTTGTATTGTCAATAGTAGGTGTTTTTATGACTTTCACTTTTAAAGTTTGTATTTTATTTATACAATCTTTGAAATTTTTCAAACCAATTGCATTCACTTTCACTAACATTGTAATATGACATTTTTTCCCAATTACATACATGGATGTGAATCTTGAGCAAGTGCTTATTTTTGGTGAAAATACCTTATATAGATTGCATATATTTGAGTGCATAAGTAATGAAAACCCAAACTGAGATATTCTAGTTGGCAATAAAAAAATAATTTTAGTTCTAGCTGCGTTTCAAATTTCAATTTGATAGTGTCCAACAAAATCATCCATATAGGAATAAATGGCCTATTTAACTACAACATCTAGGACCTCACGAGTTCTAGGCAGAGGGATAGATTCATCCTTGGTTGCAACATTCAAGCGTTGCAATTAACCCCTAAAGGACCAAGTTGTATTTTTTGGCAACAAAGCAATTTCGGGCAGCTCACCACGGATGGAGAATTTATTATTTTTCTTTGAATTTTTCACAAAACATTTGCTCGAGGAGTAGCTTTTCAGTCCAACAATTTTCATAACTTTTGACTACACGGTTAAAAAGTTATTGCATAAAATGTAGTTTTCTTTGAACTCTGGGCAGCCCGGCAGTACCAAAAACTTCTTTAAAAATCACTTTTTTTTAGAATTGAAATTTGAAATTGGTTCTTTAGATTTATATGTACGTGGAGAGCTTTGAATCATTCCATTCTAATCTGTAAGATGGAAGTTATGAGGTTCTTAAGTCTACGGGTAGGTATGGTTTTCAAAGTTTACATACCTATCCTCAAACTTAAAAACCTCATAACTTCCATCTTACAAATTAGAATGGAATGATTCAAATCTCCCCATGTACATATAAATCTAAAGAACCAATTTCAAAATTTTATTCTAAAAAAAGTTGATTTTTAAAGAAGTTTTTGGTATTGTCCGAGCTGCCCAGAGTTCAAAGAAAACTACATTTTATGCAATAACTTTTTAACCGTGTAGTCAAAAGTTATGAAAATTGTTGGACTGAAAAGCTACTCCTCGAGCACATGTTTTGTAAAATTTTTAAAGAAAAATAATAAATTCTCCATCCGTGTTGAGCTGCCTAAAATCGCTATGTTGCCAAAAAACACAGCTTGGTCCTTTAGGGATTAGTTCAAATTTCCATTCTTTTGGGGAACAATGATTATAGGAGAAAGCTATTGTAAATCTTTTTTTGTCACACAACTATAGTTGGGATTCATTTGTTAGTAGATCCATTGAGCTAATCGAACATCAAGATTATGTTCAAATTTTTTAGTACAAATATGTTTTGAAAACCCTAAAGAACCTTTATGTGACATCTCAATAACGTCTCAAACATAAGTTGAAATCTATTCAAGAAGGATTTCTCAAAGGAGACACTTACTTTGAATTAATTAACCTACATACATTCAAAGCATATTTGAGAGGACGTGTGAAATTAATAAAACAATTACAAGAATATTTTTTAAATTTGAATAATTATAGAATATTCTATAGATATTTGGTAAATATTCTTTTCATACTATATCATTGAATAAAATAACCTCTATCTTTGCATTGACATAGTTGTAAACATTTTAACAGAGGTCTTCCTTAGGGAAGATTTACCATTACAAAAAATTTCAGGCCTCTTGAAGGTCATTGGACTGCATGTAGTAGTGCATCTACAATCAAAAAATATTTTTAAAATAAAAAATATTTATTTATTTGTTGAGTCCAAGTGATCACCAATAGTGCCCCATCAAAATTGGTAGCTTATATATATATATATATATATATATATATATATATATATATATATATATATATATATATATATATATTTGTATTTTCATTGTAGCTGACAATCAAATGGCCTTTTATAGGCTTCAAATTTTTTGTAATGAAGAAGAGACTTTTTTTAGCAAAAATCAAGCTTACAATTGCATTGATTTTGAGGCATTTAAGTCAAAATTGGTACCTACATTGGAACTAAGAATTTTGTCCTTCTCATTGTGTATCTAAGAATCATATCTATAAACTTGATTTCCTCATGAATCAATGTCTCATCATTAACAATGGTATTAGGTGAATCTTTAAACATAAGTTCAAGGAATTAACCTTTTCATCAATGTGGATGTGTAATTAAAGTGGCATGGCATTCTATCCCATGGTATATGCAGGATCCAAAGACACAAAAAACATTCTTCTCTCATTGATGAAACTATCTACAAAATTGTAATATAAGCTATTGCATTGTGAAGAATAGCTTCAAATACTATTTAAAGATTAAAATAACTCATATGCACCCGTCTAGCCCCTTGCCTTTAATTTGAACTTGGTCATTAGCCCAATCATTGATGAATTTGGCATAACATAACTTCAAACCACCTAATATAATACAATAGTTGGATTTGATTGTGGCATAAACAATTTCTATGAGGGTAATCACTTACAAGATATCAAGTATGTGGATTTTAATATCCTTTAATGCCATTGGCCTTGGTAAATGGAAGCTCCTCATGTAGTCTCCTCCCCTCCCTTTGCAACTATTCCTTGTATAGATTTATGTACTATGAATCATTACAATGTATAATTGTATAGTAGTTGTTATATAGTAGGCTTCAAAAAAATGATGCTATAATAACTTGAATATCTTTTAAATTATTAGCTTTGACATTTAAAATATACCCAATAGTATGTCTCACATTGTTTCTAAAGTAACCACTAGTAAAGTACTCGAGACTATATTTGTATTAGATCATGTAATACAAGTTTTGTAAAGTTTAACCTTATGGATTGAAAGATATAGACTATTCATCTAAGACAAGCCAAAAAAATTACAACAAATGCAAAAACCTTAATTTCTATAGAATTGAGATGTATAATATAAGTTCTAAAGAGTCCAATAGAGTGGGCATTCCTTCATGAAAGGAACCTAGCTCGTTACTTGATTTGTTCCCAATTGATCCTTACAACGTTCTAATGTAAGGGTCTCCAACTTTTTGGGTTGTGAAACGTGAATAAAAAATGATAAATATGAAACTTGGGACTCATAGTGTTAAGGCCAATGTTCCAACTCTAAGTCCCAACTTGTTTCTTGTATAATATTTTTAAACAATTAAGTACCTCCAAAATGAATCAAAAAGTCCCAAATTCATTTTCTGGAATTTTTTTAGCGTTAGTCTTCATTGGGTAGATTTGAAGAAAATTCAATCCACTAGAATAATTTACACAATATTTTTCTCTTCCTTTCATATTAAAAAAATTGTTGGGACTAGGAAACTAAGTTGAATTCATCTCCAGTCCCACTTCCTCGGCACCAAAACTTTCAATAATGTAGGAGGTCCATAAATGGCTCATATAAGAGCTAAAACTGAATTTTGAGGAGGTGAACTTCTTCAATTATTTTTAGTAAATTTTCCTTGATAGACAAGTGGAATTGGTATTTAATCCAAGTCGTTTCATATTTTTTGGAACTTTTTGGAATTAAAAATGAATTTTTGAAATTAAAATGGCATCGGGCTCTAATATCACATACCTCCTAAAATGTACACTTTGTACAGTCGGCTACAGGTTGCTTACGAATTTTTTGCATTCCCAGTGAAAGAAGTTCCAGTGCTGCAAACTTTGACACCCTACCGAGGGTTGAAAACTTGTTTTTTTGCCTTGAATTTTTTTTTACAAGTTCATCTTTACGTTAATAACATATGTAAAAAATTTCATGGCCAAAAGATTTGCAAAAAAAAAGATATTCAAAGTCTACCAACATGTGTAGTTGCGAGAAAAATTTCACTACTACCAACTTTGCCACCCTCCCAAGGATTGAGAATTTTTTTTTTGCCATGAATTTTTTTACATGATATCATGTCTATGTTGATAATATGTGTACCAAATTTCAAAACCAAATGATTTACACAAAAAAAGATATTTGAAATCTACCAACATAGGAAGTTGGAGAAACAATTTCACTACTGCCAACTTTGCCACCCTCCCAAGGATTGAAAAACTTTTTTTGTCATGAAATTTATTGTCATGGAAGCATCTCCATGTTGATAATATGTGTGCCAAATCTCAAGTTCAAAAAACTCACACAAAGAAAGATATTTGAAATCTACCAACATAGGGAGTTGGAAGAGTGATTTCACTATTGCCAACTTTGTCACCCTCCCAAGGGCTGAAAAATTGTTTATTTACCATGAAATTTCTGTCATGAGATCATCTCTAAATTGGTGATATGTGTGAAAAATTTCAAGTCCAAAACTTATAACAAGAAAAGGATATTTGAAATCTACCAAGAGGTGTAGATGTGAATGATTTTTTACATCCGTGTCAAACTTTAACCCACAAAATGACACTATAACAAGGGCTGAAAAAATCACTCTTCCAACTCCCTATGTTGGTAGATTTCAAATATCTTTTTTTGTGTGAGTCTTTTGAGCTTGAGATTTGGCACACATATTATCAACATGGAGATGCTTCCATGACAATAAATTTCATGCCAAAAAAAGTTTTTTTCAATCCTTAGGAGGGTGGCAAAGTTGGCAGTAGTGAAATTATTTTTCCAACTCCCTATGTTGGTAGATATCAAATATCTTTTTTTGTGTTAATCATTTGGTTTTGAAATTTGGTACACATATTATCAACATAGACATGATATCATGTAAAAAAATTCATGGCAAAAAAAAAATTCTCAATCCTTGGGAGGGTGGCAAAGTTGGTAGTAGTGAAATTTTTCTCGCAACTACACATGTTGGTAGACTTTGAATATCTTTTTTTCTGTAAATCTGTTGGCCATGAAAATTTTCAAATATGTTATTAACATAGAGATGAACTTGTAAAAAAAAATTTAAGGTAAAAAAACAAGTTTTCAACCCCGGGAGGGTGTCAAAGTTTGCAGCAGTGGAACTTCTTTCACAGGGAATGCAAAAAACTCGTAACCAACCTGTAGCCGACTGTACATTGCTGAAGACTATGAAAAAGCAGCATGTATATAGTGTACATTTTAGGAGGTGGACCATTACAGAGCCTGTGCAATTTTAGAACCTCCTACCTTAAGTGCTACCATGTAGGTGTTTTGAGCTGATGTGGGACTCAACTTATATCAATTTTTAGCTCTCCACCAATCGGATTTTGTAAATTCACATGGACTTGGGACTTGGGAAATAGAGTGAAGTGGCCCTCAGTAAACGCCTCCATCAAACGCCTCCATCAAACGTCTCCAGATCAAGAGTTCTAAATGCGTCACCGCAAAAATACCGACATAGCCCATAAACGAGCGTCTCCCATAGCATCCGGCTGCTACCACGTACGGTCCATGTACAAAGGATATCCGAGAAATCCTCGTTTGGCTCATCAGTAGTCAGTCTACAATGGTATTCAGAACACTGTGAACGAAATTCTCAGACAGTTACAATTTCAAATCCAGCCACAAGAACGAGGACAAACTGACTTGCGAGCACGTCAACAAATGGCGAACTGGTAAGGTGACCGACACATCGACATAGTATACATGAACCTGAGGGAGTTCGTCTTGAGATTCAAATCTTCGATTGGCAGTTTATGAACAAATTAATGGAATCACTTTGAAAGTGAAGAGCAAAACTCCAGTAACGATCTCATCGCCTGTACAATGCAGTCTTTATTCCCATTCCTATAACCACCTTGAGAAGCAGGTCATCTAAGGCAGTTCGCTCTGTCAAATCTGAACCTAACTGCAACATACGATGCAACATACGAAGAGGCAGCTTGCCTAGCAAGAAGAGGTAACCTTGAGAATCCACGATGTCAACACTCAGACTACTCCTGGGAAAATCGCTATCTCCAGCAAGAAGACTGATAAGGGAGAGACTACATGTTTACATGAGTAGCTCGGTTCTTCCTTTACTTTTTGTTTTGAAGTGACGCCTTCAGACCGATTTCCTCCACACCCATGTCTTGCAGGTTAAGCAGCAAAGAATCGGCACTCAAAAAGACACGATTCTGAGAGGTGGAAATGGTGTTCGCGATTTCACGGCTAGCCTCAATCTTTCGCAAGGTGATGAAAGCCGGATTGTTTGAAATGGCATCACCAATAAGCTGGGCACTCTTTGCCTCTCCCTGAAATATACACAGAAGGAAATTTAGAATCACCTCAAAAACCTACCCGCTACAGCTCCTATAAAAAAACCAAAAAACAGAAACCAAATCGCAAAATCAGCCCTTCCACAAAGCCCTAACAAAAGGATCAATTTATGCACCTGAGCACGAATAATTGCACTTCGTTTGTCTTGCTCTGCTTTCTCCACCACAAACTTGGCCCTCTCAGCGTCCTGGGCGGCAACTTGCTTCGCTTCAATAGCAGCTGTGAACTCTCTCCCGAAAGTAAGGTTGGTGATCGACACATCATCCAATGCAATATTAAAGCTCGTAGCGCGCTCCTGCAAAATTCTACGGATTTCCCTGCTCACCACCTGTCATATCCAACTCAGACAACAATAGTCAATATCGATTAGATAAAAAAGAATCAACCTCTGTGCCTCGGTAAAAACAGAATCTAAGCTTTGAATGTGACGTCAGAACTCATGAACTCATAGCAGAAATTGAACCACCCGAGTTAATTAAATGTTGAAACACTTCATGCTCTTAACCTAGAGTGAAATCTGGACGAGCGATTTCAAAGGATTGACAGACCACTGCAGCCTACCTCACGCTGTGTAATAAGCTGGCTTGCATTGTATTGGGCAACGACTGCCTTCAAAGTTTCCTGAACGATGGAAGGCAATACTCTTTCCGCGTAGTCCTGCCCTAGAGTGCGATAAATCGTTGGCAGTTGATCAGCCATCGGCCGTGTCAGCACTCGCAAAGTAATCCTAACCTGTGAATACAAATGTAAAGAATTACAGATTGATCGCACCGAAGTAAAGATTGATTGCCTGCACAGATTACACCTCCCTTCCAACAAATATTCACAATACATTGAACAGATCATACTTCCCAATTCAAGAAATGTCAGAAGTGTACGACCAAGTCACAAGCATACAATCATAGTCTCACTTACCATCTGAAGATCCCTACTTCCCGACGTGCTCTCAACAATGTTCGGTCGCGCACGGACATCGTATATGACAGGTCTGTCAAACCAGGGAATCATAAAATGCGTGCCCTCGGGATAAACCTGCGAACCAAGCACCCTCAATACTCATAATTTGACTAAACCTAAACCCTAGACGATCAGAAGTGAAATGTCACGTCATCAAGTACCAAGGAAAAAAACTCGCAACCCCTTTCACCTTATCCTTGACTCCCACGATGCGATTGAACACAATAGCACGATGACCACCCTCGACGTTGTACAGGGAGTTCATGGCACCATACAAACCGAGTCCACCGATGACCGCGAGCCTGGCCAAGGCGCCGGCAGGCCCCGCATTGGGCATCTTTACGTTACGCATGTTGTTGAGATTCATGATTCCCAACTCTAGCGCTACCCTCCCGGAAAAAAAAATCCTCGAAGAATCGGAGTGACGCCCGTCGTCAGAGGTGCAAACGCAGAGGAGAAGAACGGGACTGGGAGAGAAGAATGACGCAGGTTTAGGGTTTGCGGAGAAACAATGCTTGAACCCTAAGGCAGGGTTTAGATCACCGTGGGAATAGCACCCTGGGTGCACAGTGGACCCGCCGTTGGATCAGATCGACGGTGGGGTGGGAGAGGAAGGGTGCGGGTAAACTTCCACCACGATATTCACCCCACGCACATGCGGGGGTTTCTGCCCCGCACCCGCCCATCCGCCTGGCCAGGTGGCGCGGGTTGAGTTGGGGGAGTGCACTGCTTGTGAGCACATGCATCCCTTCCACGCCCTGCCGCGCAGGTGAAATCTGCGGGGGTTTTTTTTTTTTAAAATTCTAATTGCGTGGGGTTGTTAAATTCTAATTGCGTAGGGGTTGTTCATGGTTTTAGGGTTCTCTCAAGTTGTTGGTAGGACTTAGCCCTTAAACGACGGGCTCATAACCGTGGAAATCATCTCTTTTGACACTGTGTGAATTGTTGGATTAAAATAATGCAAAAGCATTAATTGGAAGTCAAGCTATTGTAGATGATCTTTCCTTTTCCCACAAAATTTGGAGGATGAATAGTTGCACTTCTGTCCTACACTCCTACACATGAGATTCTCTTGTCATTCATCAGCCGCAAAACGGCCGCCTTGACGTTTAAGGGTTAAAGAAAATTGCACTAAGAGTTTATGGTTGAAGCATTCAAGTTAAGTATTTAATCACACCTTCTTAGTGTTTTTTTTATTTTTAATTTGTTCTTGTTTTTAGGATCTTCAATTGTCTTTTAGTTTCCTCATAATTTTAAAAGAACATTGGCTTAGGGTTTAGGGTTTAGGCACTGAAGAAAAATGGCTAACCACACCCTATTGGTTGGTATTTCATGTGTTCGTAGTTGTGTTGTTGACCTTCTTTGGCAGTAGACGACAACGTCGTCGTGTAGTGCCCATTGTTCCAATTCAAATTGAGGGAGGTTTAGGAATTTGACGTTTATTTTCAATTATTGTTGCTATGGTTTGGAGACAGCATTTTTCACGTCGCATGTGATGGGTGGAGCCATGTCAATATATCTACGACGGCGTTGTCAAACACAATGTATGGCATACATCTCTAGAATGTTAAATATGAGGTATTGGCAAACATATTGTATGAACTCCTTAGCATTTGAGGCACTAGTTAACTTATTAACCCCTAGAGGTTAGAGACTATGTTTTCACCAAAATCGCTCCAAAACTGCCATTTCTAGTACAAGTACTAAATTTTGAAAAAAAAACATTTTTGGGAAATTGTAACTGTAGTATCTTATATTACACTAGTTCAAGAAGTTGGGGAATTTTTTTTAGAAATTTCCACCTTGTAAGATAATTGCGTTTGAATTGACAAATATCCTTTTTTTGTCCTTGCGAAAATTCGGGTAGCTGCACTTCACAAGGTCACATTTGTATGAAAAACTGTCCAAAATGGTGGTTACTCTTTAGATTCATTCTTCAAGGCAAGTTGTCTACATTCTTGAAAATTTTCAGATCGTTTGGAATTGTAAAACATATAGGAAGTAGAAAGAGGTAGAGAATGATTCAAAACACTAAATTGTTAAGAATTTAGATGTGGAATTGGAAAATGTCAATCCCAATGGCTGTAATGTTGTGATAAACAATCTACATCCAATGTTTGTTTGTTTTTCAAAAAGAATGGAAATTGAGTTAAATAAAGGACTTCAAAGTTTATTTTAGACTATAGATTCCATAACTACCTTCAAACTAAGAATCCTCATAACTTTTGACTCATTAATTGCAATAGAATGATCAAAAGCTTTCTATGTATATATAAATCAAAAGAACCAATTTCAAGTTTTTATTTTTTTTAAAAGTGATTTTTAAAGAAGTTTTTTGAGCTACCTAGGCTGCCCGCCGAATAATGAAAATGACATATCATGCAATAACTTTTTAATCAAGTAGTCAAAAGTTATGAAAGTTGTTGGGCCTTAAAGCTACTCCTTGGGCACATCTTGTGTAAAAATTTCAAAGAAAAAGAATAAAAATTCCGTTTGTAGTGAGTTGCCCAAAATCACTATGTTTTCAAAAAACGGTGTTTGGTCCTTTAGGGGTTAACACCCTACTTGCATCCTACTGCTGTTACATTTGTTAGGCCCCTTATTTCAGTTCAAAAACAAGTGAAACTTGTTTTATATCGATTAGCACATGGTGTAAGTTTTGCTAGGATGCACAATTTATATGGATGCGGTGAGTGTACTATTCGGAAATGCACTATGACTATTTGTCGGGCATTAAGAACTGGAGATGACGGTTTATTCTTTCAATTTATTCACACACCTCATGGCAATTGACTTCAAAACATTATAGAAATGTTTAGGGACATCATTGATTTATCAAATATAGCTAGTGCAATTGATGGCTCTTATATCCCTTTCACGACCCAACTAAGCAAATGATACACTTCCATGCCACAAAAAAAATTTAATTTAATTTTTTTCATAGCATTGTTGTTACAAAGAGTGTGTGACGCGAATAGAATGTTTTGGAATGTTTGTGCGGCCAACCTGGAGGTGTACATGATGCTTGGCAATTTGTTGTGTCTTTTATTGCTGCACAATTAAGCACAAGACAAATTTTAGCAAGGCCGGTCATCCACTTGAGTGGAATGGATCTTAGGCCTTACTTGATTGGTGACACTATTTATCCAAGCCGAACATATTTGCTCCATAATTTCAAATTCGATAATCTAGCAATAGTGAATCACAACAGATATGTTTATTTTTTATATTTTATATTTCATTATTCATTTATTCAAGAATTTTAATTTTTATTGAATTCCTTACTAAAAATATGTAATATTTTATGCAGATTTGATTCCTCTATCAATAGTGGTAGAGTAGTTATTGAACAGGCCTTTAGAGCTTTGAAGAATTGTTGGCAAATTCTTAAAAGGGTTCAATATGTCAGTTGATAAGGCTGCTCTTGTTACCCTAGCTTATTGCGTTCTACATAACTATTGTGAGTTGAAGAGACAACGCGTGCTTGTGCCTGCGGATGTTAGACTGCAATATAACTCTTATATTGGGTTTCATGTTGGGAGGATGCAACTTCCTCATAAAGGTTTAGCAGCTAAATTGGAAGGAGAGGCAATATAAGATATATTGATTGCATCATAGGTGGAACATAATCCACATTGAATTGTAGCCATGTTTCATTTACTGTCTATTGAAATATAAATTAAACCACCATGTTAGTAATGTACACTTATTTTTGAAATTATGAATGTTTTTTTGTGGAAAGTTTTTTTATATCCAATGGGAATTGAGTTTAGGGTTTAGGGTTAATTCTTTTTTGCTTTGTATTAAGTTATTTATTAATTCTATTTTTGTTGATTACAAAATACTTTGTGTGCAATCCAATTGTGACAAAATTAAATTAAGCTAAGTTCAAATTATATAAACATTATTTAAAATAAATAAATAAATAATAGAAACATGATTAAAACAAAATTGAAATATAATAAAAAAATTATTGACACATTATAGAAATATCATAAAAAAATTATAGAAACATTCATAGAAACATTAATGAAATGAAATAGCATTCATAAAAAAAAGATAAGTACAATGCAGTGAAATCGAAATAATGTCAAAGCTATTCCATATTTTTCTTAACAAAATCTGCAAACATAGCTAGCATGTGCTCACTACCAGCTTGTTGCAATTGAAACAATTCAAGCTCCAATCTCCTATTCTCCTCACGTTCCATTCGACGTTCCACTTGGTTCTCCTTGTGCATAGTCACAAAAGCTTCAATCCAAAGCTTTTCTATTTTTGTTGTAGAATCAGCTAGCTTGTCTAAGGTATCCATCAAGCTCCTTTCAATTCAGGCCCTCTTAGCAGGTTTTGAAGATTGAAGTACCTTTGTCACGGCAACCAACTAAATTAGCTGCACGTGTTCGTGGACTAGTTCCACTACTGTCATGATTAGTGCTAGCAGATGAATCTGGAACGACACATGGTGGTGATTGCAATGAGATGACTAACGAACATCATCATGCTCTTCGGAGAGATCAACATGAGCATTTAAAGCCTTCATTCTCGGCACCGCTACACTTTGGTCCATTTCTCCCCATACATTGCTGGTCTTTGCCGTGAAGTTTAGAATCTCATCAATTTGATCATACCAAATGAACTTTGCACTATTGTCTCTAGCACCAGTCCCTATCTAGTTCCTCAATTTTTTAATCTTGAAATAGTTGTTCCATAGCTTCTCCCACTTGTCTTAGAGGGACTTCACCTTCCGTCTACGCTTGGTAGGGAATTGTACAATGAGGAGCTCGTGAATCCTCTTCCATTGATGATGTTGCATTGTCCTAGTGTTGTGAGTCTCCACGTGTTCTTTGCATTGGAATAGTAAAAATCTAATTGTGGCATTGCTCTAGTATCGCTTTGTAGTGATGCTTGTGCACCTACGGGTGGAAGGGGACCTATAGGGATTGAAGAAATATGAGGAGAAGCTTGAGAACTTGGTCCAGCCAACGACGGTGTTGGACTACCTACAAGAACCATTTGCAAAAATCTCTCTTCCTCCATGCTCACAAAACTGGCGAAACAACTTCAAAGCAAAGATATTTAAAAAATTGAAAAACATAAATCCTAAGCTCAACAAGTCTTGATCCTTGCAACCCCTTTTTAAAAACCCTAAATCCTATTTGAAACAAAAGATTGAAACACAAAACACAAAACCAAAACAAAATAAGAAAAACACAAAGGTGGATGGGTGGAGCACCTGCCCTAGAGCTACGAGGAGCTACAAGGTAAACTTCCGTTGGCTAATTGGCAGTTTCACATACACACCACTCACCAGAACCCTCCTTTTTCAATCCGGAAGGGGGGAGGGACGTGTAAAAAAGCCGCTCTGCCACCCCTGGCAGTGGTCAAATTTGCCAAGGCTCCTACCACTAGGCGAATCCTGGAAAATTCCACCACCCTTCACCAAGAAATCCCTGCATGTGTATGGGGTGATTTCCTTTTACAATACAAGGAGGGATTTCAAGTAGAATTTGCCGTTCCAATTTTCCCCCTTTAACCCATAAGTGACGCGAAGGACGTTTTCTAGCCGATGAATGACAAAGAATCTCTCCATGCAGGACAAAAATGCAACTATTCATCTTTCAATTTTTGTATAAAAACGGATGTTCATTTATAGTAGTTTGACTTCCAATGAGTGCTTTTGCATTATTTTAATCCAGCAGTTCACATTATACCAAAGCAAATGATTTCTACGGTGACTAGATCAATATTTATGGGTTAAGAAATTATAGAAGGTTCACTTCTCAATGTGAAAAAAAACTCTTGTATAGTATACATGCATTATGTGTCATACAAATCAGTGACTATGTACTACCATAACCTGCAAAGGACCATTGTGCCCTTGACGGTCAAAATGGATTTTGGATAGATTCTTATGACCTCTATTTTTTATGAATTTTGTTGAAACTTTTCCTTGAGATAGGAAAACTTATTAACTTTGTGGGGATATAATTTTTATTTTAATTGGTGCCCAAGAGCAAAAGTTAAACAACAAAAACTCTAGAACTAAACTTAGCAGGCAATACATGTAAAATCTCAAAAAGTCAAAATTTTATTTCTACTTCATTTCTAAATGTAATTTTTTTCAATTTTTCAAAAAATTTGTTTGAGAGGGTTAAGTTTGTTTGCTAAAGCAATCGCACCATTGGAATTATTGTGTCTCAATTCCATCTACAACAATTAAAAATTTAGTAGTTTTGTAAAATTTTGATCTACTTCTATTAACAGTTTTTTAAGAATAAAAATCAAGTGTGTATTTTTGTAATTTTTTTTTCTAGACTTTCAACTCAATTCTTCAACACCATATTTTTTAATTCAAAGTTTGTATTGCTAAATTTTTTCTACAAATGGCGATCAAAGTCATGTGAAATTACTAGCTATTGTTCAAAAAAACATTTTTTCCAACTTTGAATGCTAATATCTTCCAATCTATAGTGTGAAACTGCATGAAATTTTTACCACATGATCTCGGACAAGTGAATTACAAGATCTTATAATTAGATTCTAAAAATAAATTCTACTTTCTTGAGGAGTGAATGCAACAGAAATGGCAGTTTTGAGTGTTCTTACTAATTCTAATTTTACATACCTATCCCACATGGTTTGTTTTACCTCCTACCACCCCATTTGTATAAATAGCTTGCCTTCCTAGCACACAATAAGTGGCTTTTGAAGCTAAACAAGAGACTTATGCTTGAGATGAGTAATTCAGTTAGAATAGATGATCTAGGTTAAAGATTGGATGAAAGGTGAAACTACAATTATTTGTTTATCCAAAAAGTCGAATATCAAAAAATTCCTCTTCTAAGTGGAAAACTTTTCAAATTTCCAAATCAATTAATTATTTACTTGGGTGGTGGCGAAGGTGCCCTAAAGCTACGGTAGTAATATTTAGAATATGTTTGTTTTTTATTATTATTGAATAAAAATCTTATTTTTGATTCTTATGTGTCCAACCTTCTAATGGGTGGATGATGAATGTTTTGAAAATACACTTCATCGAATTAATATTCATTGCCAAAGTTTCTAAGAAATCACAATTTCTGGAAGTGTTTCTATGAAGTTTGTTGTTAGGGTTTTCCTTCAAAGTTGGGATGGTCTGTGCAACACTCTAAGGAATTGTGGACAAGCTGGAACCTCAGAGTGGTGTCATAGCTGAGGAGGATTGGGGTGAATTGACCCCTTGCTCATCCCCTCCAAGTCATTCCAAGGGTGCTTGTAAAAAAACCATGTTCTATTTTGTGCTTGATTAATTCATCCACTATACCTCTCCTAGCTAATTTGGGGTCCTTGATTGTAAATATGAATTCAAAATTTGCAAATTTTATCATGCTTGGCAAATCAGAAATTTCAATATTTTCCTTTGAGGAGGGGATTGCTATCAAGGACGATGGTAGAAGCAACCATCTAACTTGCAAGCATTGACTTTATAATCAAAAGTTGGTTTTGGAGATTGGATTTACTTAAATGACATATTTCTTATTCTTTAATTAAATTATAATGTTCATTTTTCATAACCTCCATATGATTAAATTTACAAAATTCTTGACTAACAAAAAGAATTCATTTTGCTTGCAATTGTTGACAGTACACTAACAAAGGTGATGATGAGCATAAACTAGAATTGCATTGTGAAATCATTTGTTGTTATTGTTGTTGTTGTTGTTGGTTGTTCTTTCTTGCCTAAATTGTTTGATATTTTTAGTTGGTGTAAGACTATAATTTAATCAATCTTATGGCCCTCAATGAAACTAGTGATGTGAGGTTCATTTGGCATGTTCCCAATGGTATGATAGATGTCAATGTTGCCATTATGATATTTGCATTAGAGCAACCACCATCAGATTGATATCCAACCACAGCAATGGTCCAATAGGAGCAAGTAGCAATCTACTACTCAAATGTATGCTTTAATGTAGCCAAAGCTAGCTCTTGAATTTTTGCAATTCCTTATTTGACCTCCCATATTGATGCTAACGCAATTTGAGGAAAGCTTGGATTCTCTTAGCATAAAGCTAATTGCCAAAGTTTTCTACAAGAAAAAAGGGAATCATTTTTCTAATGATAAACAGTTTCAGGTTTGTAGAATTGTGTTCTACATTTTGTAGAGAAATGGGTAGAGTATGGAGGCTCTTGAGAAATGAATTCCACAACACTACAAGTAGAATCATCTGAATTGGTGTATGAGGCGCTTTACAAGTTTTTTGGATTCAAGTAGGGCACTGTCTAGCATTATGTCACCAAATGCATTGAAGTTCAGTTACAAACACTTTTAAGCGGGTAAAGAATCAAGATGATGTCCACCAGAACGCTCGTGAGATCTGAAAGGTCTAGGATTCTAAGCAATATTCTTTTGTTTCTTTGCACTATTAATTAATCTCAAAGACTACCCTCATTGGATGGAGATACTAGACAAACGGATTTGGTGGCAAATTACAGTGTGGATACTTCTTTGTCAAAAGAGAGATCTCATAGTCCACTTGCAAGATCCAAGGTTGAAGATGAAAATATGTTGTTTTTGAAGGTGGCGTGGACAAGGAACCTTGTTATTTTCTCCACTATCATGATTGAGTAGAGCAACCTCAAATAAACATGCATGTCCTATTAAAAACAAAGTAGCAAAAGAGGATTACCATCTTAAAAAACAAAAGGGAGTGTACTATCCAAACGCAAAAAATAGTCACTGCATAGTGTGAGCTCCCAATTCGTCACTTGGGACTCATAGTTGTTGTTTTTTTAAACTTTGCAGTTTAAGTCACAATTATACATAAAGAACCCTAAAAGAGTGTAAAACCAAATCAGGTGTGTCACATACTAATCTAGTATTTGGTCTATAATAGAATATTTCCCCTAGAATAACCCTAAATCCCACTTATATATAGGTTAAATCCACGGAATTAGTGGGAATTGCTAGGTTTGAGGGTTTTTACCCAAAATAGCCTAAATCCACGTGGCATGCGGCTGTAGTGGTTCAATTGGTCCCTAGAGGTCCCTAGACAGGTTCCCGAGGATAGGTTTCAGTTTCCCCATTCTAGCGACGAAACCATAGAACCTCCAATTGTTAGTTTGCAAGTGTCACTTCTTCAAAGACGGGCTTGCAGTGGAATCTGTGGCCACTGGATTGTGATCTTGGTTCGGAAACATGTTAAGAGATTGGAAGCAAATTCCATTAGCCAAGATTCCCCCGTATGTGAAAGATTCATTGATTGTTGATAAATGCAAGGAACTAGGTTTTTGCCTTCATTGCCAAAATGTGCCAGTAAAGACATGAGCTGATACATCTCTTGGGAAACTCTATGAGAGGTTCCCTAAGAAATTTTGAAATTTTCTGAATTGCAGAGATACCCCTTTTGGACGTCAACCGCCTCAAAGCTTGGTGGAAAATTCTTGGTAATTATCCCGGGCGCGGTAAAATCTCACTAAAATTCAATATAGAGTGTTTTATGCTAATAATGCGCTCCAACAAGTTTTGTGGCATTCCGATAGCGGGAGGTGATCGAATCACCAACATTCTTCTAAAATGACAATATGACAAAATCCATGTAGAGTTGACTGGCATCTCGGGAGCACACGAAGTCGGAATGAAGTCAACAAGGAGTCTTTTCTTACTCCCTAGAGCCTCTCCCAACAACCCTAGCTAGTGACCTCGTTCAAAAAAGGCAAACTCCAAAAGTTAAGATTTTTATCTTTTACTGTTTTTAATTGGGCCTAGCTCACTACAACAAAACCAGTGTTTTATGACTGCAAAATACAACTGCAATGAGTCGTAAAATCAAAAAATATGACTGGCCGCAGAAATTACTGTAGATGACTGCAATATGACTGACATGAGTCATTACCGACGAGTCGCTTCGGACATCAATCATATTGACAGTCATATTTTTTGGAGGGTATAATTATCCAGAATTAACCGTATTTTGCCAACAAAGCGTATATTTTGACTATCTTTGAGGGCTTGACTTTTTATTGAGTTGCCCAGGCAAACAAAAATAAATCCTACATGGCATGTGACTCCATGTAGTCAATTTTTTTGGATGACATGGAATATGACTGCGGTCAGTCATATTTTGGCTGATGTGGAATATGACTGCGGTGAGTTATATTTTGGCTCATGTGGGATATAACTGCGGTCAGTCATATTTTGGCTAATGTGGCATATGACTGCGGTCAGTCATATTTTGGCTAATGTGGCATATGACTGTGGTGAGTCATATTTTGGCTAATGTGGCTTATGACTTTGTACAGTCATATTTTTTGTAGATGTGGAATATGACTCTTGTTAGTCATATTTTTGAATGATGTGGAATATGACTCTTGTGAGTCATATTTTATTAATGTGAAATATGACTCTTATGAGTCATATTTTGGTTGATGTGGTACTTCATGTGGATGTCATTGGTAGTTTATGACTAATTGCAGTCATATTTTGGAAAATACAAAGTCATATATTGGAAAAGACTCCATGTAGTTAAAAATGAATACGTATGATTTTAAAGGTATACAAGAGATAATCATATTGGAAAGAAATAATGTAAGAAGGAAAGCAACTCTCATCATTAACATTTATTAATCACCAATACAAAACATATATACTACAATGAATCATTCACAAAATTCAAAAAGGCCTATATTCCTTACAATAATGTGAAGATGGCTCTATTGGGTTGCAAGTAGCCTCCAATGACTTTATTTCAACTTCTGGTGCCTGCATAAACAATTAAAGAAATGGGAGGTTAATTTTTAGTGAATGAAAAACAAAGCTCAACCTTCAAAGGTTTACAACAACACAAAATATGTAGTTCAAGTTTAGGGTAGGAAAAATAAGAATGATGATGGAGAAAACAAGAAGAAGAAATAGACAAGTACTAAGAGATAACAATAAGCAAGAGTTAAGATGCAACAAGAAACAAGAAGCAACAACTAAGACACAATAGGAAACAAGAAGCAACAACTAGGATACAACAAAAAAAAAAACTAGGACACAACAAGAAACAAGAAACAACAACTAAGATACAACAAGAAACAAGAAGCAACAACTAAGACACAACAAGAAACAAGAGTTAAGATCCAACAAAAAGAAACAAGAAGTAAGAATTAAAAAAACAAAAAGAAGAAACAAAAAAAAGAACTAAGAAGAAGATAAGAGTTAAAATGGTAGAGAAAGAATGAGTTTAGATGCAATAACAAGAAACAAGAAGCATGATTAGAACTAAGAAGCAACAAGAAAGAAGAGATGAGATGCAACTAAAGACAACAACTAAGAAACAATAACAAGTATGAATTAAGAGACAATAAAAGGCAAGGAAGAACTCAAGGGCCAAAAGAAGTGGCGGCTAGGGTTTCAAGATCCTAAAAAGTGGCGGCTAGGGTTTCAAAACCCTAAAAAAGTGGCGGCTAGGGTTTTAAATCCCTAAAAAGTGACGGCTAGGGTTTCAAAATTCTAAAAAAAGTGGCGGCTAAGATCTCAAAATCTTAAAAAAGTGGTGACTAGGTTTCAAAATCCTAAAAAATAGGTGAGTAGGATTTCAAAATCTTAAACAATGGTTTTTCTAATTTTTTTTTGAATTGCCCGTATTTTTCTTGGGTTGCCCAAAACAAAAAAATGTAACTACTATGGAAATATGACTGACAATATGACTCAACGTTCCCCAAACATGTTCCCTACGTTCCCTATGAAGTACTTTGGTGTTCCTAATGGTCGTATAGTGTATACTTATGAAGTAGAAGGCCCAAAAATGACTGACAGTCATATTTTGCAGGCACATTTTTCCTCAATGTGTTGGCCTTCAAGAATATCACTGCAACTAGTCGTCAGTCATCCTCAGTCATATTTTTGTAGTCATAAAATACCCGTTTTCTTGTAGTAGCTTTAGATGAGTTTTTAGGATTGAAATAGGGAGACGAAGACTTAACAGACCAAAAATGGCCTTCTGAAGCCAATAGCATAGTCCGTTTGCAATTTGGAATTCAACTCCATAAGTTAAAAGTTGGATCTAACGTTATCCAGAACTTGAGGGAAAATCCTTGAAGATAAAGATGAAAATCCTAAAAGATAGGTTTATCCTTGGTTAAAAGAGGGGAGGTGGGTGGCCCTGAAAAGTATGAAAGGGGATCCACTTCCCTCTCAAACCACCCCCATTCTTGTATTGGAGTCCATTGGCTCCAACTTATGTTGGGATTTTGGCACTTAAGCCAAAAACCTCTATGGTGTTTTTAGGGGCACTTTTGACCTTGTTGTTGTGTTATTTCAAACTCTTAGAGCTCTTGGGAGTCCCCCAAGAATTGTATGCATTCTTGTTGGTGATCATTGTGGTGTTAGTTCAAGTTTTTTGGAGTCTTAGGAACTCCCTAAGAGTCATGTGCCTTCTCATTGGTGATCACTGGTTACGATTCTTCTTTTGTTCTTCTATTTTTAAAGTTTTGTTGGCACATGTTATGCTCTTGACCCTTGTATTAATCCTAAAGTCACCCCCACTGTACCTTGGCGATGTCGCTGTCAGGTAGAGAGGAGCGCGCTTAGGGAATACACAAGGTGTTTGGCTACAAGTTGGTGAATGTAGATGGAGGATATTAAAATTCGAATCTTCACTTGGTCTTCAAAATCTTCAAACTCGAATCTTCACTCGATCTCCAACCATCCTATCATGTGGTGGCTCTATAGAGCCAAAAGATAAAGGTGTGTAATAAGAAACAAGGCCTTGGACTGATAAAACGGGACAGCCAAACCACGAGTTGGCCGTCCAAAAAATTGGTTCCTAAACTTCAAATCCACGATGACCAAGAAGTGCCTTTCACCAGTGGGAACCACATAAAAGATCGACCATGTAGGTGATCAATCCCACTTCGTCGTCCACAAACATAAAACGGGGCTATTATTGGATAAGTTAACCACATAGTCCGCAACAATGTTTACAGTGCAAAAAAAATGAGAACAACGGGCCTCCAAAATCGGCTAGGAATAACAAGCCACAAGCCATAACATACAAATCTTCAATCTTCTTGTTTTAAAATCTTGATTTCTTCAAAACTCTTCAAACTTCCTCCAACTTCAATTCTTTCTTCTTAACTGAACTTTGGTCTAATGCCATAGCTACTCTACAAAATCAAATGAAATGTGTAATAGCTTTTGGAAAGCTTACACAAATCTCTACTTCTCCTCCAAAAATCAACTCAAACTAATACTTTGTTCATATTTTATGACCGCTCGAAGTTTTGATCTCAAGGATTGAAGACAACAGATCCTCCTTCACTTCCACACTCATAAATCACGCATACATGCTTCAAATACAACTAATGATAGCTTCATAGAAAGCTAACAAAAGTCTCTACATTTTCTCCAAATTTCAACTTAAAATAACATTCTGTCCATTTGTTATGACCGCTCAAAGTTTCGATCTCAAGGATTTGAAGGCAACAGACCTTCCTTCACTTCCACACTCATAAATCACTCATACATGCTTCAAATATAATGAATGATAATTACATAAAAATCTAATAAAAGTCTCCACATCTTCTCCAAATTTCAACTTAAAATAACACTCTATCCATTTGTTATGATCGTTCGAAGTCTCTGCCCTTTCAATTGGGAGGCAGCAGACCTTCTTCCACTCAAACTAGCACAAATCTCAACTCACAACTTCAATTCAAACAAGAGAGGACTTTTCTGAAAGACAACAACATGATTTAAAAATCCATCAGTTTTCATTCTAAAATTTGCAAAACTCCACACACAATACTCCTCCAAACATTCGGGTCTTGCCAACTACAACGAGAGAGAAGATGAATAGTGACCACCTTTTTTTCTCCCTTATCAACAACTCCCTACCTTAAAAGTAAGTGACAATCAGCTCTTAATTTGCTTCTAAGGTCAACTTTTAACTATTGACCTTCCTATTTGGCCCCACAACTATATTTTTATCTTCAACTTAGAAGGAAAACCACTTCAAAGTTCACCTAGAAGGCAAACATTTCCATCCTTTCCTTCTACAACTATAACCACACAAACTTATTTCTATAAAATACTCCAAACATGGATATAGACATTAACATCAAACTAATGTCTATTAGAGGTAAAAAACTAGAATTTCAAGACAAACTTCACTCCATCTTCAAGAATTTGAGAATGCGCTTGATAGTCGTAGCGACATATTCTGCATGATCCGCCTTCGTTAAGGGATTGATCGGCCTTTCTAACCATCGTTGGTGGCCATGACTCCCCTTGATTGGCCTGACCATACAATAATATTGGTCGACGTTTAGACCCTCAAAACACCCTTCAAATGTCACTTCACGGCTATCGGGTTCAACATATCCAACTTGTAACAGGATTATCAGTGCACAAATATCCCGTTGAAGGTTTCCGTACCATCGTTGCTCAATACGAGGCTGTTTTGACGGTCGAGAAGGCCCAACTTCATCTCGTGGATGCACAAACGGCGATGACAATTCTCGTGGTAGAAGCGGCTCATCCAGCAGTTGCGACAATGAAAGTTCAAATTCAGCCTCCGGTTGAGGCTTTTCATCTTGAGATTCAAAAACCCCCCTCCAGTTCGACATTCTAAATCTAAAGTAGAAAACAAAACCACTACTAGATTTCAATGAAGTTCTAAGGCAAAATCGTCCTCTTATATTGATGTCATACACCTCTTGGAACGACGTCACCTTGAAGCTACTCTATAAAACATATTATAATATGTTTTTACACTATGCACAAATTTACAACAGGACACCGCTTTGGGAGGCCTTTAGTGTCAAGTTGAGTTTTGCTAACTCAAGTTGAGTTTTGCTAACACAAATTGAGTAACACTAACTAAGAGGGAAATATTGACTATCCATTGCTTTCACACTAACCCTTGGTTGTGATCAGTCCTTACAAGTGTATTGCTAACTACTTCCGTTTCAAGGAACATTTGGTATTAATGGATTTTTCCTTTACGGCAGAGCTTTGAACCCCCCCAAACGCCTCGTGAGTCCTAGATTGTGTGTTAAACTCAAGGGGACGGCGGAGCTTTAAACCTCCGTGGAACTAGGAGTCATAGATTTGGTGTTAAAGCCAAAATCATGGCGGAGCTTTGTACCCCCTTCGTCATATATTTCAAGGTTTTGTTTTCAAAACGCGCTTGGAAACTTTTAGAGTTTAGTGTCTAAGAATTAAAGGTCTTCTAAGATATAAAATAGTGAATAGCGGGGGATGGAAGGGAGGGATCCTTTTTCTTTTATCACCCCACCCACCCCCGCTTTTATTCTTAGTTAGTATTGGTAGAAAAAAAACCCGGGCCCAACCCGCCACTAGAGTCCAGCCAGGCCAGATTCTAGCAGTAGATCGGAGCCCAGCAAGGTCGGACTCCAGCCAACCACCGGAGCCCAACAGATGCCAAGTCCAAACAACCACTGAAGCCCAATGGCCGGACTCTAGCAACCACCGGAGCCAGTAGGCCAGACCCCAAAAATTCCATCTTTTCTTTTGTAATTTTTCTTGCTTTTAGGAAAAAAAGAGGGACGCATCACGACTAGAGTAGAGGTAGGATAGATTAGATAGGGGGATAGGGTTAGTCTAGGATAGAAAGAGCAAGTATAGTTAGAAAGAAAAAATAAAGAATATAGTAAATAGGCCATATTAGATGTATAGAAAGGAATAGGTAGACTAGACCCAAAGGGAAAAAAGGGTGTAAAATAGGAACAAGCTTATAACCTCTCCACTAAAGTCTCCACACCATCTTTACACACCTGCAAACATCCTCATCACTCAAGCTCTCTAAAATACACCAAGCACATAATAATGAGAAGCATGAATGAAGAAAAGACTTAGGAGAGAGAAAAGAAGGGAGGAAAGGATTAGGAAAGATCTCCACATTTCATGTGAACTAATGAACACATGAAGATGTAAGAAAACAGGGGAGCACGTCAAATTAAGGTCGTAAGAGGTGGTTGGAAAGAATTAGCATAGCATAAAGAAATAGGGGGAAATAAAAAGAGAAGGAAGAGAAAGAGAGGAAGAGCTAATTGGCCCTATCACACCAAGTCACCGGAGGGCATCAAGAGGAGTGCAATGATGGGAGTCGGGAACCTCGACAATCTCTTCCACGACTTGTAGTTTAAGGTAGGCCACTAAATCCTTCATCTTTTCGCACAAATTCACTTAGAATTAAACACTAATCTTTAGGGCCCAGAGCTAGAGTAGGTAAGAAGGGAAGTCAGGTCAGAAGTGGATGTAGAATGTTGTAGTACAAGTTTGTGGGATTCCGAAAAGTCAACATTCATCCAAATTGGAGTCAGAACGAAGAAATTACATGCGAATGAAGTTCGGCATGCAATTTGGATGAAATAAACCTAGACTCATCCAAGGGGGATGAAATTACGAATTTGGGGTGGTTAGAAAATCCCAAGGAGTAAGAGTAAAATTTAGGAATAAATTAGAAAGGAGAATCAGTATACTAAGAACTATATTTAGTGTTGGATTGCATTTAGTGTAATTACCAACCTACCCCATCCAACACTAAATCTGAACTTTAGAGTAATTAATGTAGTGTTAGACTTGAATGCACTGCCTTTGCCTTCTCTTCCCTTCTGCCTTCCCCTTCCTTGGTTTTCCCTTGCGATCAGACTTTGTTTGCCTCTCTTGCCCGTCGCATTGTCCCCTCCCACGCGTTCCTCATTTCCAACTTGGTCTCTCTTCCCTTCCGCCGTTGCTCTCCTCCTCACGATCCAATAAGTGATGGAAAAATTAACTTGTTTAGGCTTCTCGTTGGTGGGCTCAATGTCAACAATTTTGCAATGAGGGAGAAGCAAATAAAACATCTCCATCAATTTCATGCACTAGGAACCGGATGGAAGGGCGAAAACAACTCCACCCAAAGGCAAGTCCAGGTCTTGGTGTCAAGCGATCTCAATGGGTACTTTGGATCTCGCTAAGCTCCTGAATGCATTTGACTAATTTTGAAAAGCTGGAGTCAAATTCTCATCCAGATTGCTCACTGAATTAGCTATGTCGATCTTGATGGATCCTACCTCTCCATATACAGTCCAATCTCGTGATCCCAAGGACAATGTCCTACTCACGTTAAAGTTGACCCCAAGTTGGATTCAACAATTTATGCATGTACACAACATTGTTTTGTTGTCACAACGTGGACGTTTGACTTGTAGTGCTGAGAAAGAACTACAAATCGAAATGGCAACAACTTACCATCTAGGTGTGCTGCATAGGGAATTCTAAACCAATGTTTTTGATGAAAATATGATGGAAACTCATTTTGCCGTGAATTTAGACAATGGTCAAACGTTGGGATTTAGAGGGGACAACAGTGTCAAGTACGCCGAAGTAGTTTCCGGTAGAGACTCTATGACCATTGTCATTAGAATCTCTAGAAGGTGTAGATCTATGATTGAAGCCCCCATGCTCATTTTTACCAATTCTAACAACAATTATCCTATTTGGGGCCTGAAAGACAATTTCTAGGGGTATGCTACAAAACCAGACTTAAAGGTTGGATGGACCAAGCCCTTTTTGCTGAATTCTTCGTTGAACCCTGAGCCTTCCAAGCCGATGTTCATGGCCGCACAAAAATCATTTGGGTTGACAATTGTGCTGACCATAACATGACCCCAAGCTTAATGGTTGTTTGGAAGCAAAATAGGCCAATCTTAGGTATTTACCACCTTATTTGACACATTTGTGTCAACCAGTAGACACATTTATCATCTCTAAGGTCAAGGACGCTTGGACCAAGCGATGGAAAGCGAATAAGGTTGAGCTCATTGCAAGCAATGCTTGGCAAAATATTCCTTGAGCTAATGGGCAGTGGTCAGGAAAACTCACAAACCCGAGAAAAACATTTTTCTTACACGTAGCTGCAGATAGTGTTGAAGATGTGAATAAAGAGGTAGATTGTGATAACATGTCATATGCTAGGAAAGGTATGATTAGATCAGGTATGGCTTTTAGTGTTGATGGCACTTGGAGTGTCAATCAACTCTTTTCCACATCTAAAGGAAATTATAGCCAAGCATGAACCATACTTCTAAGGCCAACAAGTTCCAATCCAAGTATAAAATCTGTATTTTTTTTATTATATCTAAATATGAATTTATTTTTTCCTATTTGATGTTCAAAGACTTCCTTCATTACAAATATTTATCACATTTTCTACTCCATCCGTCATTTTTCTTGTCTTCAATCTTTTCCTTTGCAAATTCATTTTTTTAATATGTTCTAACACTAAATGTAAACATTTTCAGATTTCAGATTTATCATAGAGTATATTTAGTGTTAGAAATTACATTTAATGTTACTTACTTTAGTAGACTTAATGATATTTAGTGTCATGGTTCGTAAATAGTGTTGCTAACACTAAATATAGTTTTTAGTGTAGTAATTAGTGGATGAAGTTTTAAACATCGATTAGCGGTTAAAACTTCATCCGGCCATAACTTTTGATAGGAGTGTCAGATTTGAGTGAATTTTAAGTTTTTAGAAATGGCATAAAGTGCTCTATGACTTAGGATTTCTAAAATTAGACTGTCCTTGCTTATATATCAAAACCTTTGCAGCTTCAGTTGCCACTTACCCCTGTTAAATCTCCATCGTGATTCCAAATAGGGGCCAATCATGCAAGGTTTCGGTTATCAGGCATTAGTAAAAAAGATCCATTTCTTGGAAGGCACAATGGATTTACGCTTAGACACCCGCTAGGATAGAGATGATTTCGTAGGATCTTGAAACCTAGTTGTTTACGTCTATTTACCGAGGGTGGGTAAATGAGCGCCCACACATAGATGGCAACAGCAAAAGCTATAATGCTACAAAAGTTGAGATGGAAGCAATGAACTCCCTAAGAATTACATGTAAAAATTATTAAATTCAAAATAAATTTTAAATCTCTAAAAAAAAAGATATAGAAATATAGACAATTTTTTGTGAGCTAAATGTGTACATTTTTTGTTCATTGAATATGTTCAATAGTTTATTTTTTAGACCACAAAAAATGAAATATCAAAATTTGAAGTATTTTTGTCAATTTAAAATTCTAGAAAATTGTGAAAATCATATAATACACATGTTAGGACAAGTTCAATCCACCCTAACTTGTACTTGTGGCAAGAACACAAAAAAATCAATAAATATAGTTTGCAATATAATAAATTATTATTATTTTGAAGTAATAATTATATTATATAGTAAAATATTTCAATATTAGTTTGTATAGTTATTTATGCTCATGATGAATTAACCTTGAATTCAATATTCATAATCCATTAGCCTTATATGGAATTGTGAAAGAAATTGAGAACCAAGAGGAATTCAATTAATTTTAAAATTAAGCGTGTTTAAAATATGGTGCTTAGGGATTGATTAACCTCTAAAGTACTGTGGGAATAGACAAACTAAAAATAGAATATAAGATTTAAGTTCCATTTTTTTTTAATCTAGTGGAAAAAAAGCAAGAAAAAGAGACAATAGCAAGCATCAAGACTAGAAAATACTTGTATTTTTTAAAATGTAAGCTGTTTGTATATTTTTCAAATGAGCTCAAAGATTTAATTCAAAAATTCATCAAAAATACAATTAATTTTCTATGTTTAACATTTGAGTTTTGGAAAGAATGGTCAAAATTTCAATTTCAATTGTTACAAAATAAGGCAAAAGATTTGATGATAAAAACATCAACACTTTCTCTAAAGAGTAAAATTGGCAACATTGGACACTATTGGGCACTGGAATAGGGCCGTTTGGGACTTCAAATTTTATTTTTTATCTTCATTATTATGTGTTTTGGATTCTCTCTTTCCTTCAAGAGGACATGCTTGATGTGTGCATTGAAAACAATTGGATTACTTATTTTATTGAGTGTTTTAGAAACAAGTGATATAAAAATTTCTATTTATCCCTTGTATTACTTAGGCTTGAGAGCACCCCTTGTGTTGTGCAACTGGTGGCAGAAATTCTAAAATCGACCTTCAATTGGCTTGGCTAGGAAATTCTACCAGACTCTTGCTGTCCACAACAAGTCCATGTGGCTAGGCAGGTCGCTTCACATAATATGGGAATGCTAGCACAGTGTCGATATTGGCGGGGTAGAAGACTCCATATTAGTTTCCCCTACCTTTGCTACTGATTGAGTTATTTCTAGGTGTCTTGACCTTTACAGATTCAATTTGGCGTTATAAATGTTGTGCTTGTCAATTGGTCCTAAATTTGGTAGACATGGAGTTGCTTTGTGACATCGCTCGTTGCCAAATTTTCTGGGATAGAGACCACCAAGAACAACCATTTTTTCATTCCAAAACACACAACTTCTTCCAAAATTGTATGTCTGCACATTTCCTTACATACTTTGACTATTATAATCTCACAAATTATAAAGTCAACTCTCTCCAA
Organism: Antitrichia curtipendula; assembly: GCA_951230915.1. Taxonomy (NCBI): domain Eukaryota; kingdom Viridiplantae; phylum Streptophyta; class Bryopsida; order Hypnales; family Leucodontaceae; genus Antitrichia; species Antitrichia curtipendula. The sequence goes on along the minus strand of OX579639.1, from coordinate 525,485 downwards.
TTTTCAATAGCATCTGAGACTCCACCCCTTTCAAACTTTCAACAGCAAAATCCCATCAATCTCAAAATTGCATTCGCTATGGCGATTTCCGTGGTCCACCATAGCCAAATAAGCTAGAAATTGGGTTGGATGCTCAGGGGTTATAAAAATTGTTTACTCTTGAGACTTAATCATTTGCAATCAGGTTTGCAATTGACTATTAGCTTGTTATCTTGGCCACTTCCCATTCTGAACTAGGTCTCTCAATATTTCTAGTTTTTGTTTTTGTTTTTCTAACAAATGAAAAGGAATTTCATTGCCAATAAAGATAAAATACAACCTACCATAGGTGACTTGGCAAGTTAACAAACATTCTAACTTAACTTAGAGCATGCTCACCCATCCTCCCAAAAGGATGACTTGTTCGTAATGGCTTGCAAATTTGTCCTACCCGTCCTGCATTTGAGATGACTTGTCCATTGAATTGGCCTGCAAAAGTATATTGACTTGCAAATGTGGGTCATTTGGCAAGTTTGCTCTTGGCTTGCAAAGAGGCTGATTTAACAGCTCAAGACAAAAACAACCATGCAGATGTGCCATGTATCCAGACGAGTGCAAAAGTCTCTTTCCCAAATCTGAAGATTAGGGGTTATTAACCCTTAAATGACAAAGACAGTCATTGTGGAAATCAGTTGTTTTGGTACAAAGTGAATTGTTGGCTTAAGAAAATTCAAAAGCACTCACTGGAAGACATAATATTGTAAAAGACCTTCCTTTTCACACAAAATTTGGAGGATGAAGTGTTGCACTTTTGTCCTACATAGAGAGATTCTTTGTCATTCATCGTCCAGAAAAACGTCTTGGCATCATTTATGGGTTAAAAGGAGGTGGGCCAGGCCACCATGTTAGCCGTCCTGCCTTTCAGGGTGGTCATTTGGCTCAAAGTGCAATATTAGCTAGACCTGCTTGACCTAGTAATAGGTACCAATGGCACAGCTGGTTTGCAAAATGGATGGCTACTCATTTTGGGGCAGGGTGAACTGCCCCCTTGCTCGTCCGGCCGAAGTCCATCCAGGGGTGCATATACAAAAAAAAAAACCCTATTTTGTGCCGTGTATAGTCTATTTTCTATAGTCCCCATAGCTAATTCAGGGCCTCTGATTGTAAATATGAATTCAAAATTTGCAAAAAAATTCATGCATGAAAAATAAAAAAATTCAGAGTTTTCCAGGAGGACGAGCGAGGGGTCAGTTCACCCCAGCCTCATTTGGCAAGCCAAATCACCATCCTAAAATGCAGGGCGGGTGGTGCTGCTCTTACATCCATACATCCAAGTGTTGTAGCCGAACAGAGTCACGAATCTTAGAAGTTCGGTACGGTGAGTTATAACTGAACTAGTAAGTTCTCACATGTGGTACACACATGCCCGTGAATCTCCTTCCGGAGATTCTCTGCTTCAGACTTTCGTTACGGAATGAGTGAGCGTGAGCCAGCGTAACTGGAGGAGGCCTATCCTGCGAATTGACGTCAGTGGACAGACAGAGAGAGACGGAGGGTGTGCACAAATGGGGAAGACTGCCACTGACTGACCGACTGCTACGTGATGGATGAGAGTAAGCTTATTAGTAGTACCGTACCGTTTGCCCGCCCCAGGAACGAAGCTACTGTCAGTTAGTAGCTAGCGCTGGCCATGGGAATGGTGGCCATGGCCGCCACCACGCCCAATCGCCTGCTCCGGGGGGTCTCGAATCAGCGCATTTTCCCCACCTCTTGCTTGGCCACGCGCACTGCTGCTGCCTCTGCTTGGCTCCCTTCTCCCAGAGGTTGTCGTCTCCCCTGCAACAACAGCGGGCATTATGTTCAGTGTGCGCGACGCTCCGTGCACGCGCCCACGGCGGGGCCACTGGAGAATTCGGCGGATGGGGCTGTTGCTGCTGGGTTGTCGTCGTTGGGTCAGGCCATTCGGCGATTGCAGGTGGGGTTCCGGGGCTCCTTCCTTCCTGGGGTGCTGAATTGGCACCCCAATGGCCCGACTGATTCGCAGAGAGGGGTGGATTTCATAACAGGATTGTTCAGCGTGTTTTTTTTGGGGTGGGTGGGCGGGTTACTGGGAACAAGTCCGAATGGATCCAGTGGCTTCCATGCCGTGAGGAGGTTTCATCGTCGTCGCGATCTTTCCTAAATGCAATCCAAACTAAGAAGCTCAAACGTCCAGGATCAGTGTATCCTTCGCAATCCACTGAACATTACTTTGGAAGCTTGAGAATAGAATAATTTCAGTCCACTCTTTGAAGTCCAGAGTGGGTGGCAGGCACTCAGTCTGACTGGGTGGCCGAGTCTGTGCATCCTTTGAACTGATCATTTCCTCCTACTCCATTCGGTGATGACAGGAGTATTGGGCGACTTATTTGGGGACCCGAGATTACGCAGCTGCCATAGTTGCAGTGATATTGGTGCAAGCCATTGTAGCGCAGGATGTGTCCCATGCACTTTCCTCGACCTGCTCTAATTTCTTTGCGCCCACGGCGCTGGTGGATTTCACGGTCTCCCAGTGGACCAAACCTAGTTCCATCTCCTGCTGTGGTGCGCGATTTGACTCCATTCGCTGTGGTGCCAAAAAACTCAGTGCAGGGAAGAGAATGAGGACCACTGTAACCCCAAGTATGAACGGAGCATCAGGGCGACGACAGGTGCAGATAGTTTACACCAGCCCCTAGGGATTGCCATGCAGCCTGAGCATGAGAACACAAATTATGTGGAAGAGTACTTACTGTCGATATTATATGACATGGAAGAGAATGCAGGGAGAGGAATGCAGGACAACATCCTTCATTTGGAGTCCGTATTGATCATCTTCTTCATAATTATCAGGTTGGAGACCGGACACTAAGATTTTCAATTACTGAATGTATGAAAGGGCTTTGTGGCAGGGGCGAGGGAAGGGCTTTGCAGGAATAGTCAGAGGCGACGGAGGAGAGCTCCTGGCTTCATCAACCGCCGTGAAGGCATCACCGCTTGCTTTAATTACTGGCCCCTTCGCTGCCCCCCTGGTATCCCTTGTCAACGCAGGGTCGCATGTGGACCTCAACGTTCTTCGAGCTTCCTTTGCTTCGTCCCTAAACCTCATCAGTCTTTGCTGTAAGATACTCCATCTATAGCCTTCTTGGAACGCTGGTTTGGGAGTTTTTTTGCTTACTTATTTTGATATTCTCTGCAAGTTCAAGACGGGTTCAATTCAAGGACTTCTTGATAGGTACTTTCATTAGTGGAAACCATTAGGTATTCACTCCTATAATTGCCACAAGTGATTGTTCTATAAGAGAATAAATAATTCTAATGCTGTAGGAACTTCACCGCAATGTCGGTGTGAATTTCTGTACCGAATGAATCTGTACTGTACTATTGGTGTGGGTAAAGAGCATATCTGGATGGATGATTTTCATGTCTTCAGATTTTCAGTTTCATGTTACCTTGTCACTGTGTGTGAATTTCGGGAAACCGAAGTCATTTAGAATATCACCATTATCGTGTACAGAAGATTATTATTATTAATAATACTAATGTTATTATCATTGATGACTTTGAAAGCTTTTCATGCTGGAGTGGGACATCATGTTTTTATATTTGCTGGGAGAAGGGTACATACCGTGGCTTATGATGTTTGAATGGCAGCGTTTGTGGTATGGATGCAGAGGTCTGGACAGCTTCCGGCTGAGACACCAGTAGTACTGAGTCAGGTGGCATTTCGAGTGCTTATACCTTGCTTCTTGATGACGAAGGTATGTTACCGTTTCTTCCTTTAATATGCATGGTTTGAGCAGCAACGTGAGAATGGTGTCTTTAAGTGGTGCAGTTGTAGAGATATTCAACAAGTTCCCTCACAAAGTGAATTCTATCAGATTTAAGTGCTTTATCTTGATATGAGGAACAGTGATAAGATTAGCTTGCATTTGCTTTCTGGGTTTTAGGGTTTAGGGTTCACAACGCCATTGCCATTCACTGCTTTTTATTTTGCACTACGATTCCTGTGGGTGCTCTTTCGAAACGAAACAGGAAGATAGAACCACGACTATAGTTAGTAGTAGTTTGACATTGCAACCGGCGACGATTCAAGTCTTCTGATATTACGTCCTTATGACAGGTGGCACTGACACTTGCCTCGCATCCTTCGGCAAGTCTGCTCTTTCTTCCTATCATTGGCATGGCTCAGGTGGGTATTGAAGGAGTCAGAGATCCTCTTATGATGCTCAAATCTTCTGTACAGTACAAGAGTGCAAGGCTAGTGGATTATGTACTGAAGCATAGTTTACTGATTATACAAATACCTTATCAACAGCAGCGACGAAAATACTTATCATTCAGTGCATCAATGAGTTTATAGTGATCATTCTTATTGTTTTAAGTTGTTGGCATGGTCATTTTTTAGTTTACACATCAATGAGAGGAGCCTTTGCACCGAAATACTGGGCTCATCAACAACATTATTTTCCTGTACACATAGGTACTCTTGGGGGCACTACTTGGGAAATCTGCTTACCGATATGTTTATAGAAAAGATTCCGCGATCTCGCCACTAACTTTCGGAGCTTCAATATCAGCAAGTTTCGACTCAGCAGCAGCTATTGCCACCTCTGAGAAAGAATCTGGAGTAATTACGCAGGTGGAGAAACCACTTCGTACTATTACTTTTCGAGTACCTTCTGCGCAGTATGTGGCAACGAAGAGAGAGGCTTTAATAACAGCAGCGTGCGCATTTGGCAATTCATTTACTCTACCACTGGTACTACTTCCCTCTAATATTTCTGATTGATCTCTTTTCCTGAATTTTCTTGAGATATCTTAACATCACTATCCGAGACGTTTGGTGGTGGGCGCGTAATTAGTAGATATTCTATCTATCATGAAGTCATTCATGTGTCGTTTGTATGGTTGCGCTTTATTTGGATTAGGTTAGAGTCTGGTTTTATCCGTGAGCTACGAAGAATAGTTTCTGACAAACTCAGTACTCGATTAACTACTGTAGAATTGAAATTAAAGGGCAAGCTTGAAATTTTGCAATCTGGAGTCAAAGGTAGAACCTGATCCTTTGAGACATTGATGGGCAGATTTTCATGACCGGAGTCTTGGGAGTTGAAGAGACAAGTAAAGTGGCAGGGTAAGCTCCTGAGTACGATGATACTTTGTTTTGAAAAGTGATTTACACGTGCCTATGCGAAGATGTGACTGCAGATGTAGGAAGATACTTTATGGGTTTTAGGGTTTGGGGTTTGGGGTTTAGGGTATTTTATCTGATGCTGTATTTTAGGCTGCAGCTGCATAAATTTCGTCGTTTAATATTTCCTAGTAGGAGAGAGCACCTTTGTGCTTGTGAGGTCTCCATGGTTCAAGCGATTGTCACTTGGATCGTCTAAATTGGAGAGGATTGGCATAACTCCATCTTCGATACATCATTACATCATTGCAGATACTTAGCATTATATATGGTCGGCTGGTCACCTGCTCTTTGGACAGTAGGGTACTCTGTCATTTCCGCCGGGGATGAAGATAGTGACCTTAGAGAAAGTGTACCCAAAGATCGCCTCCCTTGGACAACCCTGCTGGAAGAACTCAAACGTATAATGAACCCTCCTTTGTACGGGGTCAGTAACTTCTTCAGACACATTCCGATTTATATTCAAGCAGAGAGAGAGATGTGTTAGTATGTTTGCTAGTTTAGGGTTTAGGGTTTACGGTTTAGATTCTTCTAGCTTGAAATCATTCACATCCATTCTTGATGATCAAGTTATCATCACACGAGATTTATTTTCGATTTCTGTTCTTTCTTCTGCATTTCGTGTGGCTCTCCGTTGACTTGGATCGTTGCGACAGGTGTTGGTCGGTGTGCTGGTAGGGGCGACGCCTTTATCCCATCTCTTTCTTCCTATAGCAAACGGATGTGCAATGCCTGTGAAGTCCACAGGTGGTGCTTTAGCTGTTTTGTGCTCTTCTACAGCCGGCATACTGCGACCTGTCTTTGATGTAAGTGAAATATTGCTCGTTCATTTGCTTTTTAAAAGTGAGTAATCGCAGTTAGAACCATTAATTTACTCTCATAGCAGAATTCACCTGTCAGTAGTTGTTCCATTTCCGCCTTGGCTTCGAGCCAGGCAGATGGAAGCTGAAACAAGTCGGTAGATACACGAAATGCAGTGAGGATGCGCTCAGATCAAACTCCTGAGAGAATTGACCTTTGATCACGAGTTTTTATCTTAGCTTTACCGATTCCTTTTTATGAGCACACCATTGTGTCTGGAGCACTGTTGACCAAGGAGTAAGTAAGCGTAGGTTCATTTATAGTTAATCTAATATAATTGTTTAACCTCTTGTGTTTAATCTCCTGCTTTTGTGCATATTAAATATGTTCTTCTCTCAAAAATTTCGGTCTAAAACATCAATCCTGTAGCTGTTGCTACTTCACCTTTCACTGATTGGACGATCGTGAAATGCATGTCGGAGTCGTCGTGATTAAAGAGCGGCTGAGTTTTGATGTTTGATCGCTGTTATTTTTTTATCGATGACAAAAATTGACCTTTACTGTTCGCTTGCAGGCGGCAGCACTGCTAGGAACAGCAACTTTAGCAGTGCAGACTATTGTGCTTGCAAGTTCTCTTGCCGCATCCTTACCTCCGCTCAGTACAACCAAAAGGTCCTCCAAAGGGGTGGAGCCTGCAGTTGTTATCAGCGCCCCTGAGTCTGAGGTGAAATCCTGCTCAGCAGAGCTGGATGCAGTTCTCGACAGGCGAGCATTTTGGATTATATCTTCAGTTCGCCTCGTGGTGATGCCTGTTATTTTCATCGTATCAACAGTCGTATGCCCTTTCTTCTCACTCCATGCTCTCAATTCCAGTGCTCTAGGGTTTAGGGTTTCAATTGACCACTGCTGCTGCGACTATATATATGTCGTGCTGGTCACCCAATAATGTTACTTTTTCTTCTTGTAATGACGGCTGTTTTGGCTCCACAATTATTTGGGAGCAGACCCATTCTAACATGAGGCGGTACTGCAGATCCTGCAATGCTGTTCCATCTTACCGGCTGACCCTGTCTACAACCTGCTTCTGCTGGTATGGATGTCGCACCTGGCTAATCCCTTCAGTAGATTTGTTCATCTGAGTGTGCAACAGGGGAATTATTTTTCAGACTTTGGGCAATTGTGTTACGAATGACTTGTCAAATTTTTAATGCTACATCTTCCATTGCCTTCGAAGTTATCCTTGACAGTTCTCACGTCTGTCTGTAAAAGTTGCCAGTCTGATGGGGAAATCGTCTTTCCAAGTGCTTGGTTGAATTTGATCTAAAATGCGAAACTGCATTTTTGGAACGAAAGCACACTATTGGCATGACTATGTTCTTGTCAATGTGCTTCCCTTTTTCTTCGGGCTATGAAACCATCTTGACTGAGAATTTCATATGACTTTGTAATGATACCAGGCAGAATCAGCAATGCCTTCAGCCCAGAATCTTGTCCTGCTGTCACAGGTGTGTTTCTTTCTGTAGAGCTGTTTCGTTCTCTCTTTGGATTTTGCACTTATTGGGGATTTGCTAACTCACGTACTTGCTCTACTACAGCTTCGGGCAAGTACAAGACGCTTGTCAGGGGTGCTTGCCGACCTCCTTTTGCGTCAGGTGTTTCTGCCATTCTTGATGTTATGTTGGACGTTTTTGTTACATAAAAACACAGGTTATTACATTTGATGTCACCTAAAAATCTGTGAAATTAGACATTGAAAAACTCTAGTTTCTTAAAAGTGATACAAATTTGGGGAGGGTTGCAAGTCTTTATTGATGAAGTGTTTTGTATGCTTGCAGTATGCTTTGTCTATTATTCCCATCACATTCTGGATGGCACTTTTCCTGGCTGTCGTGAAGCCTGCCTAATTCCTTCTTCAGCTTGGCGCAGGGATGGATCTGCCACATGGCACTATCCTGGGCCTCATTTGAATCCCATATTCATCAAACTCATGATTTTTTTATCTCCTAAATTTATTGTTGTAAAGATTTTGAATTCTCATTTCAGCGAATGTTTATATTTTTTCTGACACTATATATGTATTCTATTGAAAATTGTAAAGCAACGAGAGCCATCTCTTTTGTACAGAGCTATATTTATTGAAGTGAGTTCTCTCCTGCACTTGGATAGATGTAAGAGTTTCTTAAATACAAGGATCCTTACACAGTGTGTGAATCAGAATGTCCTGGAATTTTTTTGATCTGTGCATTGTGCATGTAACAAATGTGCCTTAAATTTCACCCTGAATTCGTCAAAATAATAATATGCCAATGTTGTTGACTGAAAATTTCAAAGTTAATATGCTCATATCAATTCCTTTCCATGGCTAATGTGGTTGAATGATACTAAAGTTTCCTTTGTTGAAACAGAGAAAATGACTCTAGAACTCATTTTCTGTTGGAGATCATTCTTTAGGTGCTACTTTGTCAGCTGTATGCCTATGTAGGTAGTAGTGTCAGTGACTGCCACTTTTGATTACATTGTTGATTACATTGTTACATTGTGTGGAGTGTCAATTTCCAAGAAATAGTCACATTATTTCCAAAAGGGGTACATGTGGCATTATGTCATTTGTTGTTAAGTCATTTCTCCATTGAAAAATAAAATACATTGCGACTTTTGGATACATTGAAAAAAAATTTAATTCCAAAATTCCAAAACAAGTACAGATGAAATTGTTCATTGGGGAAAGAAAGTTCACAATCTGCATTCCAAAAACCAATGCTGAAAACTACAATGCTATGAGTATGGCACTACACTCCAAGCCTAAAAACTACAACATGAAATTGTTGGCCAAGTCACGGTCCCATGGGTGGCACAATTTTGAAATCCTTTTAAAACCACAGTGAATTAATTTTCAAGTACAAGCTTCGCAAAGCAATTACAAACAAGCAATCACCAAGCACAAAGAGCAAATCAAACAACATTCAAACAAAATTGAATTGTAAAACCCTCTCTACCGTCCAAAGTTTCAAGAACAAAATTTGTGAAGCAATTTCAGACAAGCAATCATCAAGCACAAAGAGCAAATCAAACAACATTCAATCTGCATTCAACTTTGAAATCCTTTCTACTGTCCAGTACCACATAAAACGAAGCAATGGATCAACATCCAATGTACTCAACAATGAAGTACTCTTGAAATTGAAGAGAACCAAATCAAACATTCAAGAACAAGAACTACAGCGCACGAAATTCCACAGAGAATACAAATTCTTGTAAGTAGCCACTGCCACAACAGACAATATAAACAGGCTCCACTTGAGTTCTTCTAAGGATTTCTTACGAAGAAATTCACAAGTTCCAGCGAACAAGAACTATAAAACCCTACCACAACAAAATTCAAATTGCGACATACTTGACGAGTCAGAACGACGCTCCAACCAACGTGCAACCAAGCTCCAATCAAGTTCCAACCAAGTCAAGATTACACCACGAAATTTGGGAGCCCCAACGAATCAATCACTACAAAGTAATACCATAATTCAGGCACTGAAATTTGAGAGCCCCAACAAAGCAATCACCAAGAAGCAGTACCATATTTCAAGCGCTGAAGAAATTCAAGAGACTCACGAAGACAACTGACCAACGGGGTGAACCCTAATTGTGCAAATCATCCATTGCTATGCCAGGCCCCCACAATGACACCTAGCTGTGTTTTTAGATTGAATCGACGACTGCTAAGGGGTTGTAATTCTTTCCTATTAACATCGATGGCCTGAATTTTTTGGGCACAAAGAGGGGGGGGGCAGGCAAAGGGTTGCCTGCCTCTTTTGGTTACATGGTTACATTGTTACATTGTGTTTCATTGTGCTCACAAGAAGATTCAAAGGTGGGAATAATAATTTTGTACCATTTAGGAGTATTTTCTCAACTTGTACCATTCAACAAGCTTGTTTGTTGCTTGTAGCTACATGCAAAAAATCACTCTTTAATATAGGTTTTCTTGCAAATTTAGATTAATTTTTAAAATATACTCCGTAGTAATTATTCTACTATTGACTAGTATAATGAATGTGGATGGAAATTGGTATTGTTTAATACTTCTTCATTTCAAAATTATGCAAGAATAAACGAAACTCAAATACAAGCTGAAACACAATGTTTAATTTGATAAGAATGAGTTAGTTATAAAAATTTTAAGATGGTATGTATTGCTTTTGATTAGAGGAGGGGTTGTAAAATGACTCTTATTGTGTGTATTGTATTTAGTTATGAGGGTTGATATATCATGCTGAAAAATTAATTAAAGTTAGGAAACATAGTTTGGCAAGTATTTTTAAAATTAACAAAAAATTTAATTTTAATTTTTTTCAAAATTCTAGCACCTTGTACATTGTCACTTTGTCCATCAATATCCTACATATCTTTGTGAACCACATTGTTTGATTTGTAGAAGGAAGGCAAGTGCTTTACAGAAGTAGGGATGTACAACAATCCATATGGGACTTGCAAATGAAGACATGAAATTGATGAAAGAACTCAATTGCTCATAATTAAGTCAAAGTATTGCAATAATTGTTTTCACAATTGAACTTTAGATCTCTATAACTTTCTATTAGACACTCCAAATTACAAACGGCTTTTTGGAGGTGAAATTAAACTTGGTTTCCCGTATTTTCTAAGTTCATCCCATTTTGAAATGCTCAAATGACATCTAAAGCTTTGGTGTGAATACAATTACTTCGTTTTTCTTTGAGCTCCTACCTTACTTCAAATATCCCATAACTTTGAAGATTGATGAAGAACAATGAACTTCAATATAAAGACCTCTTCATCTCTCCTACTCATAATAGGCCAATGAAATTAGCCCTTGACATCATCAAACAAAAATATCTTGATAGTGGATGATGCATTTAATACTCTAATAACATTTAAACTATTAAATTTTCATCATTTAGGTGACTTGAATTCTACTATTTGACCCATTTTTTGATATTTAGGCTTTTACAACATTTGTTAATTTTGTTTTCCGATTCCATGTAGAATATTTTCCCAAAAAATTAAACTCTTGATTTTTTATTTTATTAATGTCAATTTCGATAGCTGGATATGCTATTAAATTGTGGACAATGTAGAGCATAATTTATTTGACAAAAGTATTTAGACAAGAGTATTCAAAACTGTTCTTTTCTCAATTACATATCCTACATATCTACACTTTCTCAAGTTTTTTTTAATAGACTATGAATTTGTAGATAAATACATAATTGAAAAAGGGACAATTTGGGTATGTTGTGGAACTTAATCAACCCTCCTAAGGTACGTACATCTAGAATTGACCAAATAAACATTTGATCATAGTTCACATTATTAAATTGTTAAATTTTTTTATTAGAACTTGTTGGCAATTAAAATGGAGTCCTAGATTTTTTTATACATCTATACTTTAAGTTAGGTTTTAGGGTTTAGAGTTGTTTTGTTTCATATGCTGAATTCTAACAAACCATGAGGCATTTGATGGCATTCTTGGTACCGCTTGAAAGCCCTTGACAAGGAGGGTTGCATGGACTTTGTTTTGTGGCATTTGGACAAATGGTGTGAAAGCTATTGAATTTTAAAGTTTTTATGTATTTGGAAATTGATTTAAATTTTCTTTTCTTTTGCAAAAAATCACAACTTTCACATTGCACGTCCAAATGCCATCAAACAAAGCCCTTGCACTCTTTTGTACATAAAAATTTGTATTCGTGCCAATTTAGTGGCATTTGGACCTACAGTGTGAAAGTTATGGATTTTTTTAAATTAGAAAGATGAATTAAATTATTTTTTACTTTGGAAACAACATAACTTTTACATGTCCAAATGCTACAAAACAGAACCCTTGCACTCTTTCATACACAAAGCTTTCTATTCAGGCCAAGAACACAACTTCTTACACTACGGTGTAAAACTTATTGAATTTCAAAGTTTGAATGAATTAAAAAAAATTTAAAAAAAAATTATTTTATATGGATTGTAGCAACAGCACAGGGCATAGAAGTATAAACAAGTGTAAATAAACTAAAAAAATTTTAATGTTTGTTTTAAAATAAGTATAAGATAGTTTGCTCTAAAAGCAACTATGTTCTAAATGCAATTCCTATCTAGGAGTGAGTGACATATTGCTTGAAATATCTATTATTGTCAATGATGAGTTAGGTAGGCTTAATTGGTTGCTTTAAAAGCAGACTACCTTATCTCAATTAAAATCTAGACTTTAATATTCAAAGTGCTTATATTTTAGGCCTTGGATTTTAGGCAAGAATCTATCTATATAAGACAGGTTGGAGTTTAGGTTACAATTAGGTGCAATACTTTCTAGGATTACTTTTCAAATTCTTAATTACTAAGCCTTATAAGGAATAGACTTTTCATGTACACCAACCATAAAATAAATGGAAGAAGTCACTTTTTTTCTATTATGAAGACTACAATAAAGCAATTGATACATAATGAAAGAGGCCTAAGGCTCAAAGTGGAACAAAAGTGTCATGAACCTCATTATAACACCTATCCACATACCCTTGGTAAGCAAGGGAGACATTGAGGATGACTTCCCAAGTCTTACAAGAGACTAGGTGAGAGAAATGAGGAGTTTTAAGTAGACAAGACACTATAATACTTTATTCAGGACAAAGAGGATGGTGTGCCACACATGCTTTTAAAGTTGGTGAGAGCAAGTATTCATGGATAAAATGAACACAAGGATTTGAATTGAGAGTAAAAAGTTATGGCTCTTCAAAGTTGGCGGTGTCTAGACTACAAATCTAAAGTGTAAGATGTGGGAGTAGGAGTTCTAGGAGGATTGCCTTGTCTAGGAGAATACAACATGCTACATATCATTGGAAAGCTAATGGGACAAAGATTAACAATGCAAAGGCTCACGAAGTGCTTAGCTATGAGCTTGAAGTTGTGGACAAACAAAGGAAGTAGAATCTTGGAATATCACACCTTCCAGTAGACTCAAACCTTTGGAGGGTGGTAACTTGCTCAATACTTGTTTCATTTGGAAAAGTGAATGTTCACAATAATCTATAAAAAGATTAGATTACCAATATAGGCTTGCACTTTAGATTTGGAGTTTAAAGCTAAAAGTTATCTTGATATGAAGGCTGGGAGGCTTTTGGGGCCTGGTTTTGAAACTAAAGTATGGAATCAGGTAGTCTTCTAAGGGGATAGTGGGTCTTGGATGTCTTGAAGACCCATAAGAAGGGAGGTCTACTAAATCTTGTAGAGTATATTATAAAGAAGGGTGGTCTTACTCTTCACCCCTGATTTGTGCAATGGTGAACCATAGTAGCCAAGGGTAGTGAAGTTGGTAATGGAGCCTCACCACCCCTTTAGGGTTATCATGGAGTGTTCTTGGCATTCCTTGATATCAACTTGGATGGTGTCCCACTCCATACTAAGCCATAATGTGAATCCTTATTGGTTAGTCCATAGGTGAGTTTTGAAATGAGGTTGCTTGGGCCTAGTAGTGAATTAGATACCATTCAAGGGCGGTTAGCACTCATAGGAGGTAGTGCTTCTACCGAGTGCTCAAACATCAATGGAAGTTCTGCTCCATGTCTTCAAATGATATGTCTGATGTTTTGAAGGAGTTCAATGATGAGAGTTATGTAGAATGGAACCCCCATGACCAGAGTTGAAACTTAACATTGTGGATGCGTAGCATATAGAGTGTTAAAAAATTGTAATCCACATTATTACTAGAAATAAAGTGCTACAGAGGTGCTTTGGATGAGCTTGAAGAAGTGGATGTCGCTAAGGGGTGTGTCAAAGAGCTCTTTGCTAGGCATTATGTAGTGAACCCAGCAACTTGCCAAATTCCTATGGCGTCTCTTGGATGCTAGTGGTGGTGGTTGTTGTCTAACATTATGAAAGTGATAGTGTGGCTGAGCATGACAACGAAGGTGGACATATCCATTGTAAAGAACCTATTTAAAACCATGTTCCAAAAAATGCATCTATTTATTTTCAACTAGATGTTCAACTCAAGATGCTCAACCTATGTACATGAAAAATTAGGACATAGTTCTAGAAATCTCCTAAGTTAGATTTGAGAAATCACAATTAATAGACATGACATTCTAAAAGTATAGAATAAAGTGTTTTGGATTTTTTTGAATTGCCAATAAGATCCCAAAGCATTTATGATAGTTTGGCAATGAAATTACTTTGTATGGCTCAAGTGTTAAGTTGCAGGTCTTTCTACCTTAACCATGAAAAAAGAGGTTAAAAAGTGGCATATGGATGGTTTTTAAGATTATTAGAAATGAAGAATGTTTCTAATGGTCTAAGAATCAAATCATTTTTGGCTCACTACCTTGGTAATAGGTCTCATCTTTTCAAGGTTAAGCTAACCCTAAAAAGATGTGCCTATAACCACTTCTTTAAGCTTCAAAATTCTCCACTCTAAATTACAACTTTCAAAGATGCAATTACAAGTCTTCTATATGTTCCAAAGATTTCATATTTTTTTGTAAAGGTTAGAAATTATTGTGAATTTTTGAATAAAAAGTGAAACAAAATCCATATCAAATACAAAATGTACTCAAAAAGTTTGAAATTTTTTCCATAGGTATATATGATAGTTTAGAAAATCATATTGCAAAAAATTAATTTTATCATCTCAAAATGAAATAATTAATATTCTATGGTAATTGATCCAAGTTCATATTGTAATTACATATGGAATTTTGTCAAATTATAGTAGGAGTTATACTTGATAAGCTTTTGTGCATTAGTTGGGCTCAAATTTAAGAAAGATCATTTTTATGATTGAAAATCACATCGAGATCAAGGATTTAAAGATGTCAAAATATACTATTAAATAACATCGTGATTCATAGATCAAGCATCGTTTTGTGTACAAAAGTAAAAAATCCCATAATGAAGAAACATTAATAGAACAGCATTCTCAAAATATATGTTCAAGCACCTCCTACAAATGAAAAAATTAGATGATGAACTATGTTTTTTGATCTTGCAAGCATTGACAAAGTCATTTATCAACCAACAATTGGTAATTGCAATATTATAGGCTAGGATTTACTCAAAAAGAATGGGCTTATGACTACAAAAATGGACTACAAAATCTTTACATTTTGTTTGTTCTTGTATTTTGACTATTTATTTTTGAAGTTGTTGAAGTTGTAATCACATTTGAACTTTAAATTACAAAAAAATTTAGATTTTTTTGTAAAAATTTGACAGTCTCGTAATTTTTTTTAGGAAAATAATAAAAATAAAATTCTTATCTAATTTAGTAGTAGATCAAAAAATCTATTTTTTTTTTCAACTAGGTCTGTAAAACTTTAGAACTTTACCAATTAAGAACCCTTTACTATATCTTTCTATAATTAGAAAACCAATAGACTATGATTATAGGCGCAAAGGTTCAAATGGCAATGAATATTCAATTGTAGAATTTTTTCAACTTGCACTTCATTATCTTCATTTCACTAGGTGGGCCCAAATTCAAAGAAAAGATAATTTATTTATATGACTCATATTCACATCAATTGCAAAGAGCTTGTAATAACCAAAATGTACTACATGCTGATCCTTGGATGAAGCATCTTGCTATGTTGAAAAGTCAACTGAATACCACAAAAAGAGGATTATTTTCTAACAGCCCCAGACGCCCAACACAGCCTCTTGTTGCCAAAGCACTCAACCAAGTCCCTAAACCAATTTAAGCTTAGATGATTGGATGAAAAAAAATAAAGACTTTTAAAAGACTTTTAAAAGACTTTTAAAAGACTTTCCCGTCAATCGCTTCCAAGGTGCTAAATGTCCTCCACAGGCCATTTTGGGGGCCTCCCCAAGCGTTTCAGGGCTCAGCTTAGCAAGTTCCTGTCTCGCATGCTGTGCAGTGACCCACTGACCGAATGCTATCTCGCGCCCTTCTCACTCTTCCTCTCTCCATCGCAAACTGCCTCCTTGCTCTTGCTCTAGCTTGCTCCAGCTTGCTCCCCGTCTTTCTTTGTCCGTGACTCCTCGTGCTCTCCCGCGTTGGTGCGGCGGCCGTTTGTTTGTTCCTCCTTTCGTTTGTTGCTCCCGACTCTCCCCACGTTGGGGCGTTGTTCCTCCCCCATTGGCATTGATGAAGCTGTTTATCGAGGTGGAGCTCACTCCCGACGAGCTCCCTTTCGCCACGGAACTTTTTAAAACCTTACGGTAGGGCATTTTCCCGAACCCGAACCCGACCCATTTGCATAGTTGACGGTCATGCCGGGTCGCCATTTTCTGGCAGGCAGAGGGATGCATGGTGAGGAAGGAAGGAAGGAAAGAGGGAGGGAGGGAGGGAGGAAGGAGTGCTAGCAGCTAGACTCTGCATTCCGTGGGTAGCGTAGGGTTTTAGCGCCTATAAATGTTGTTGTTGCGGTCACTGCAGGCAGCTGGTGGCCAGGGTTTGGCACTCGAGAATCCCTGAAGTTTGCGGATCCGTATCTTCTAGGTTTCTGGTAAACGAAAGATTTGGTGACTTTAGGTCAAGGAGACAGTGTAAGGGTTTTCGAGGGAACGGCGGTGTTGGATGGTGGGTCACGCGAGGTGGCAGCAAGAGAGATAGTTAGGGTGGGCTAGTTAGCGAGCGATGTCGCGGACGAGCAGAATGATGCTCGTTATTGCCAAGGGCTGGCTGGCTGGCGGGCGGGCGGGCATGCTAATAGTGACTCATTCGGAATTCTAGTCGGTAGAGCATTTTCCTCTCGCGAAAGGAAGGAATAAATATTCTCGTATTTTCGGTGTGACATAGCATCTCCGTCAGGCGTGCTCTAACCAGGCATGAGCGCTTAGGACCATGATTAGCCTCGTGCACTATTTCCGCACGGTGTAATCGGGTGAGGAAATGGGATGGAAGGCTGTTATGAGACCCGATCACCTGCCTGGCCAGGATCTTTGTGGTCGCTTAGGGTTTTGTAAATTGGAAGGCTTTAGTAGGGTTTTGCTTTTTGCAATTACTTGTTATGCCACTTGAGCGTATGGTTAGATGTCCAAAGTTTCTATTGACGTACTGAGAAGTAGTTTACTGTGTTGGATTGGCATCAGGGCGTTGACGGATCATGTAAAAACTCGAGATACAGGGAAGCTTTTTCAAGCTCTCATTTCGAAGCTGGAGGATGGCACGCAGCTTGACCGCGTTTCAAGCGAAGTTGCAACCCTTCTCACCGACACAATGTCATCTGAAACGGTTCGCAATTTTCGACCCCATTCAAGGCTTTTATTGTGAATTATTTATTCTGCTTGCGAGTTACTCTTGTAAGGCTAGGCATGGGGTTTTCTGTGATGGGAATAGTGCAGCAGTTTAGCAGGGTTAGCAGCCGATAGACTGTAGTGTATATGATTGCTTTTGAAAGTCATGGATTTTTCCTCTGAGGGTACATAATCCACTCGATTCACAAATTCTCGAATGATTGCCAGTTCTTTGGTTGAATTCTAGGCGATTATAGGCAGGTTTGAGGTATTCGAACTTATATCAATCTTCATATCGGTCTTGTATGGGCAGACGTTGGAGGAGTTTCAAGCAGCTTTTGTTGCGGTAGTCTTCAACTATGGCTTGGTTTTGCGACAACAAAGTGTTGTGCCGTTTATGTTTCTGTTGCCCAGGTCAGCAGAATATTGGTCAAGCATGAAAAGGGGAAAAGGGGAAATGGGTAGCATATTATGTGTTCACGCAGGTAGAGTATTGGATCGTGGCATTGCAGTGCAGTAGCCGTGACGTCCCATGGGTAGGGACTGTAATTTGGCTAGTTGTGATTGAGAAGCGCTTGCTCTGATCACAGTGCAGATTAGGTTTTGCGCCTAGATTTTAGCAGAGACTTGTGTGTTCATATGTATCATTTCTCTATGGCTAGTTGCGGTCTTACATATGGAATCTTTTGTCCTATTCTGCAGACTACCAGAAATGGCAAAATCTCGAATGCGAGATTTCCTTATTCCCAAGGTATCTTTCTATTTGTGGATTGGTCTGACATTGTTTAATAAGGAGACAGATAGGATTGTGAAATGCTTTTTTTGCCGGTAGGCCTAAATTTTGTCCGTGGCAAGGCTGGACTTTGTTTTTTGAGAAGTCTTGATTTTGGAACAGCTTCTTGGGAGGCAGGAGTAGTATAGAGGACCTGCCTCGCAGACCCGGTACTCTGCAGGGTATCAAAGACAACGAAGTCCACTCCGAAGCTTAGAGGACCCTATTGTAGCTATCCCCTAAAGACCTCAAGGGACCAGAAGTGTCCACCCTCTCCTGAAATTGAATTGATTTGACTTCAGATCTTATATTCTCATGATGTATGCGGTAAATTTACTCCAATTTTTTCACACTAATTGGAAGGACGCTGAGGCCCCAAAGTGCCCGATGGATGCCTCTCAAGATTACTGTAGAAATGAAGAATGCACCCGTTGGTCCAATCATTGTTGGTGATAGGTCTCGTCCTTTCAGGGTTAACGGTGTGTTTTTCAGGATGTACTTTTATAAGAAAAAGTCACGTTTTCTTGAATAAAGATTTATTTTGACAAGGAAAGTAGGGACCTTTAGGGTTTATAAAGTCTGAAGCACGAGGGACCTTAGTCTATTTTAAGAATTGCAAAGGGTAAGGAGAGGAATCCCTGTATTTATGTTGAGTGATGGATGCCCTGCTTTGAAGGTGTTGAAGCATCTGACCGTGAAGAGACCCGTGGAGGCTAGTCGGATGGATTTTTTTGCTCATGCGGAGGCTTTCGCAGCTCTTGTCAACCTGGAGTTCGTTTCAATAAACGGTGCGTTGAAGTGTTGAACTATCTTTCTTGTTTCTGATTACTGAAATGGTCCAAGCCATCCGCAATTTCCTCGTTAGTGCGAGTCTCTCTCCTCTCTCCTCTCTCTGAGATCATACGTTGAGGTGAAATATCATGTGAAATTCTTTTGCAGGGGCTATTACTACAATAATCACTTTGCTAAGAAAATCAGAGACTCGGTGTGCTGCAGTTACCATGCTTGGGAAGACTGTTGAGTTGTGTTTACAGCAGGTAACTATCTGACTTTTTCTTTGGTTGAGCATTGTCTACTGTTAATTTTAAATGTGAATCATGATTCTGCATCTTCTACATTTGCCTGACAGGTGAGTGGAAGTCTCTCTCAGAGTCTGTAAGTGGAAATCTGTATTAATTAAGATTGTGTCGATTGGCTTTGCAGTTGACTGAAAAGTGTGATCCCAGTACTCTCCAAGACCTGAATTCTGCTTTACAAAATGTCACTGAAGATGCTTTTCAGTGAGTATGCTTTTCCCCTTGACAGCTTCTTCTTATGTGTCTGAAAGTCTTGACGTGGAAACGAGACCTGGGCCTTTCTACTATTGTGGAAAGGGAGGCAGGAAGGGCAATTGCATACATGGATTCTTTGTTGTTGCTTTGCACACATGTTAGTTTGATTACTGGGTTGCGTGCGTCAAACAACATAAATCTGAGTTTGAGTTTCTACGGTATAACGTGTTCGAATTTCATCCAACAGTTCTCTTGCTGATTAAAGGGTACGTCTTTGCACTACAGATATGACATCAATTATATAGAAGAAAGCATGGGCTGGAGCCGTCCTTTGCACGGGATAGTAGGTTCACATGACATACCTAGCTCCGCTTCTCTTTCATCCCAGGCGGAATTGACCAAGGGAATGTCAACGTACTCGTCATCGACTTCCTCTGGTATGTTGGGAAAATGGCATCACCAACTCTGATTTGTGATAATGTGACGAGTGTGTGATCAATATTCAATCATACATGGTAGAAATTTCTGTCCGAGGGTGCCATCTGCTATCATGTAAATTGAACAGGACTGGTTTTCATTCGCACGAGAGTATCAAGTAGGATCTTCATCTCTCACTAGTAGTCTCACTAGTAGCAAGCTTCATGCCAAGGCAGTGGAACTGCACAATTCGCCACCTAGTTCTTTCTTAGGTTGAATTTACAAGACCCACCCTCTGTGGCATTGATTTTAAGGTTATGCTAGGAGGTTTGAAGGTCTGTCACTCATTGGAGTGGACAAGGTTTAAGGACAAGTGATTGATTCATGAGCAATCCTAATAAATTGTTTTTTTTGGAGACACCGGCTGCTTGATCATGAAGTTGTAATTTACGACCCCTTTGATAGAGGATTGCAGCTGTTGTACTACTGCTCAACTGTTTTAGATGAGTAATTCGTCTTCTTAAAGTTTGTCCACGGGATGATGTCCACGGGATCAGATTCTTCTTCCATTACCGTGTCGTTCACAGAAATAGGAAAATATATAGATCTAGGTGCCTACTATGATTATACCGACTTTTGCTATGCATTTCCTTAGATAAGTCTCCTACCAGTTATAATCTGAAGCAATCATTTCATATCAATTCTGGCATTATGAGTGTCTTCTTTCCTGCTGCTATGCAATTGGTTGCAAGTATCTGAAGCATCGAGTTTTCACAGATTTGAAGTTCAAACATGTGTTAATTTCGGACATGAAATGGTGAACTTGTCGAACCCTCTTCACCTAGTAGCTACTATGATTTGGTCGCGCACAAGGAATTTTCTTACTCAGATACTGCAGAGATGTCGGTGAAGATAAAAAAGTTTTAGAAATTATAGTTCCGCTGCAGAAAATGTAGCTGAGCTCTCTCAAGCATGTTCTCCATTGCTGGCCTCGATTACATGTCGTGAGAATCAATCCTTGGGACCTGTTGAACTTCAAGGCATCCACTGCTGCTCTCCGTCATGGGCCGACATTTTTCTGTGCAATTTTTCTTAACACTACTCGAGAAATTCTTTAAATATGCTGTGGGGGTGTATTCAGGTCTACATGCGTTGGAGTCATATTCCGGCCATCGCAACACCATATTTGCTATGTCCTATGGTATGTTTTTTTTTTCATGGACGATATTGATATTATTCGCACATTCTTATGTGCATGTCGAGATGTTACGTTTTTACCTTCCAAGGATGATCTCTGATTAGAAGCATACAAACGATATGCAGTTCATATATCAATTTAGTTTATTAGAAAAAATTGGTCAAATTCCTTACAAATCACTTGGTGTGTGTGTGTCAGATGATAAACGTAATCAACTGATCAGTGGTGGTAAGGATGGCACGTTGATTGTGTGGACATCGGATGGACAGGTGATCTTGATCCCGTTTCTGAGTGCGAATGAATGTTCTTATGATGTTAGCGCCTCGTAGCAGCTTTACTTCAGTTCTCGTTCTAATTGATACGAGTCCCAAACTATGATTCAATCTGGTCAATCTTATGCGTACCTGATGTACAGGTAGTGTACAGGTAGTGCATCTGCATTTCTGATCGTAGGACATTATTTGAAGTGGTGCAATTGAGGTGTATATCTTATGTTGTTTGCTGTTTGCCTCATCTGATGGGTCATGCAGGTTGCCGAAACGGTTGACATGGCTCGTCACTATGCTTGCTCTATGGATATCCACTCTTCGCATCAGACGTTGCTAGTTTGTGGTGTAGCAAAGGTTAGTTGAAAGTGACTCCCTATTGAGTTATGCATATGGATATCCACTCTTTGCATCAGACGTTGCTAGTTTAGGGTGTTGCGAAGGTAAGTTGAAAGTGACTCCCTATTGAATTATGCATATGGTAGGAGTCGACATTGTATACTTCTTGCACGTGTTTTTTTAAAGTTTGACTTCCTTGGAAACCTTTATCGGAAACCTTTACTATGTTTTTGCACTTCTAAGTTGTGTTCATCTCCGAGGTGCATGTATTCTGCAGTTCTGCACTTCTGAGAAGTTTCTTTTGCAGAGATTACAGCCCTGTTGTGTGCTTTCGAGTTTTTAACTGAGCCATATTGATAAGAGGCTGAATTGTGACATGGTGCAGGAGGAAAGTTCTGGGTCAGGTAACAATCGGATGTTACCACCTCCTTGCATCCATCGGTATGCTGCAGTAGGTCGCGGTTGGAAGGAGCAAGGAATGCTTTCTAAGGACTCTTCAAAATTGGTCTCTTGCATCAAGGTAGGAATTCTTATTACCCCAAAATTCTTTCTAATGAATTTTTGTGTATTATTCTTCAAAGGAAATTCTACTGCATACTGCAAGCGTTAAGGCTGTAGATTTTTTTACTTGCAAGTCTCGGATCTCTGGAGGCAGATTGTTGATGTCCTCCTGTTCTTCTTCTCAGTTTTGCTCTTAATATTGTTTTTCTTTTCATGGGGGTATTTATCAGATGTTGCTCAGACTTCTTTGCATTCTGAATCCTTATCGCTGCTGCTTTTGACGTCAGGCTTTGGGAGGTGTAGAACACGCATTCGTCACTGGCGAGACTTTTCATACTTCATCTCATGAAGGGTAAGACTCACTCTAGACTTGTAATAAATATCTGGTTTGCTTCAGGAGCTTATCTCATTTCATTGCAGAGCCTGAATTCTGACATGTGGTTTGCCACCAGCAGAGGTGGACCACGGCTTGATGAGCGTGTTTGTTACTACGACATCAATGCTGCCTCTTCATTTGGCAATTTACAACCTGTACGGCAGTACACAGAACATGAGGTACGGTTACGGTTTCAGGGTTTAGGGTTTAGGGTACGACAAGTTGAATACATGACTGTACAGTCTGATCAAGTTAGATTTTGATGGACGTGTCCCACTCTAATGACGTGTTATGTTTGCAGGACTTGATTACATGCGTTTCATTGTTCCCACCAAATCACAACCTATTCCTGTCGGGCTCTCGAGATTCCTCTGTTCGCGTCTGGGATCGACGTGCTGAACACTGCGTTGGTGAGTTGTTCTCTCGTCGTAATTGCTTTGCTAGATTTCTCTTCCGTTCTCTGAATGTATGAGGTTTTTGCATCAGATTCTACGTACCTGTCTGCCAGCACTGCATTAGTTGATTAGAATAGCAACTAGATGATTTATGATTCAATGGTGGGTTCTGTTTAGGCATGTTTGGCAGTATGCAAAAGAATGGACGCGTACAGGCCCACGATTCAATGATTACATGTCTGGACGCAATTGACACCAACCTTATACTCTCTGCTGGTATGGACACACGTGTACTGCGATGGGATTTCCGATCACTGGCGAACTCGGTAAGCAATTGGATCCTTAGTTAGTTACTCGACTGTCTCCATTGGGGGCATCGTGATGATCTGGTGTTTGTTTGTTTGACTGTTTGCTCGCTCATGTACGTCTTTTTGATGCACGTGAACTGAGAGATGGTGCACGTGCACTTGCTTGCCCTCACTATTGATTGATGGGGAAGACTACGAGCCTGAGTGAGGATTGGATTGGTGGGGGCGTTTTTTGGTTCGGTTTGGCAGGGAGGAAGTGCACCCGTGTCTTCGCTTCAGCTGGATGATAGCGCGGTGTTGAAGGTGTCGTTGGGAGGCGGGGCCAGTTCCGCCGCCGTTAGTACTTTACGAGGTCTCTACTTAGTTGACTTTGCGAGTGGTGCCAGGCCGGTGGCACGACCAGCTGAGCCATTCAAAGACGGTCGACGCATTGGAAGATACCACGACTTAAAGTGGGCCAATGGCCGAAGTCTGTTGTACGCCGCAGGCGATGATATGCGAATTGATGTTTACTCTCTGCGTTAAATTACGCAGGCGTCTCACTTTAGACTAAATGAAAATAATTCCTTCTTTGAACGACCTCCGAACTTTTTTCTTGTAAACGGCGCTCGTATTTTGGCCACCAAAATGAACTCATTTGGGTGGCCTAGTTTTCACGAAGGCAGCTTCATGTTTTTTACCATACAGGGTCGTGTCTGAGCCTCAACTTTTTGCTTGGCCTCAAGGTTTTGCCGCAGAAGTGGGCCAAGATCCAACTTACCCATTCCATTACACGTCAGTACGGTAGAGGGTGGCTAAACCGTCCTTCTTGTCCGCTGGGGCTAACTTTGTCATGGTGGAATTTTGTTTATTATTTTTCCAATGTTGACAAATCCGAATTGTGGTCATGGGAAGTTTTTGCACAATTTTTGGAGTTATTGTGATTCACTTATGATTTTTTGAAAGCCTTCTTGGTGATAGCTTTTTTTTTTGTGATAAATAAACGGAGCAAAAATCTACTTTGTAAGGATTTTGAGGCCAAAAAGTAGGCGATGGATGACTTTCAAGATTAGATAGAAACAAAGAATGCACCTATTGGTTCAAAAATCAAATTGTTTTTGATAATAGGAACTTGGTAAGAGGTCTCATCCTTTCAAGGTTAATCAACATTCAACTATGCTCTAAAAAGCATCACAAAAAGGATGGGATGTTGGTAGTGTGTATAGATAGAAATCAGTATAGGGCTTTAAGGTTTCAAATTGGAAATGGTTTCAAAATGAATTTCATTTTTCTTTCAAGATGTTGCACCTTCCAAAATTAAATTTCAACTCTTGAATGGGTGCTTCATGAACCTCCTACTTTAGAAAACTTTATTGTTGTTTCCCGTGATTACTTGATGAAGTTCAAGTTGAGAAAATTTCATGCTTACTTGGCCAAAATATATGCTTCCTTAGGGTGTAGAATTGATGCAATTGTATATAGATTTATATACATGTTGTAGCCTAAGGTCATCTTTGTTGAAAAAATAATAGCTGAATAGTTTGGAAAATTAGTTAGCCACTTTGTCAAATTTAAGGAAATTAGACATAAAGAACTGGTCAACAAGTTAGAAAAGATACATGCACAACTTGATCCCATGACATGTTTATTAAATAATGTAAAATCTAAATTCATCCCTTTGCAAAGCAAGGACATTATGAAAAGTAATGGTTTCATTGAAAATGGTGTCTATCACTTTTTATGCAATGAAGAAAACCATTCAATTTCCACGATTATTTGAAAGGTTCCTGAAAGTTAACAAAAATAATTTATTGATTGCCAAATTACTTATTTATAAAAAAAATTAAACTATCAAATTAAAATAATCATTCCCATTTTAAAAAATTATTCATCAAAAATGTGCCAAAGGTCACCTTAGATTATAAGTTGTTGAGCTTGCTAATACTTTGCCTATTAATTCAACCTCATATACTCTAATAATATCTATAATGTCTATCAATAGAGTGTGATGACAAAGTGTATGAATAGAGACATATAATGTGTAGGTGATAAAAAAGTTTCAAAATATAAGAATCTTTAGAACAAATAGAATACAATTTGGATGAAGAATTTATAATCCAAGATTACAAGAAAGAAATCTATGTAATGCCTTGAGTAACCCTCATTATGTAAAATAAATGCAAAATAACTTGCCCAACAAATGAACATGGAATTTTCTAGAGGGATTTTACTCATCTCAAAGTCTGAAGCTAATTGACATAACATTGTATAACCGGGTAATAGTTCTCTCAACATCATATTCATTATTTTGAGAGTTTTTCAGTGAAATGGGAGTTTTTAGAGCATTCATAGACCATAAATTCAATAGTTTTTTTTATAAAAAAATACCAAATAAGCAATGCAATGACAAACAAAGCATGTATGCTAGTGCAAAATTTGGAGATTCCATGCATTAATTCCAAAATACTTGGCATTTTATAATAAGTAATCATCAAATACTTATATATACATATATATATATATATATATATATATATATATGTGTGTGTGTGTGTGTGTGTGTGTGTCTTGGACGCATACACTATAAATATAGAATAAACCACCTATTGAATTTATACTTTGATCATCGAATATACATATATTAAATCTATATAGTGCCAAACAAAATTTGTAGAAGCCCCTAGGAATCAAAAATTGTTGCAATCTTGTTAGCTATTGTAAATCCTAATACACAATTTTAGGAACTATTTAAGTCAACAACAAGCACAAATTCAAGGAAAAATAAGCACAGATTGAAAATCATAAAACCAAACTCTAGCACCTTTCTTGAGAAGCACTCTCACACACCACATTGTAAGAAATGTAGTCTACGATAGTCTTTCTTCAAAAAAGATGCAAGAATTTGTTTATACAATTTTTGTATTTCATTTTTCTTCTTTGAATTTGCCTTGATTGTTGACTTCAATGGTTCCAAGACCTTGCAATTTGTAGCTCCACAAAATGAAGGATTGATGATAATAAGTCTTAGAATTGCTTAAGTCAATAGTAAAGACATATTCGGGAAAATAAAAGCACAGAATCTTAGAACCGAGCTCTAGCATCCTCGTTGAGATGGACTCTCATACACCGTTGTCAACTAGAGAGGCCTTGCCTTGGGAAAGTATCGAGCTTCTGGCTGCAACTAAACTTGGTCGAAAAATAAAGGGCCCCGTGATTTAGTAAAATATATGTACATGCTCTTAAAAACTCCATAATCCACCATAAAGTCCCAATAAAATATCACATGTTGTATAAAGTAGTTGAAGTTGTTTATAAACAATATAAGTTCCCTTCTACAAAGGTCCCGCTACTAATATGAGTGCCACAGCCGCTCCAGGATTCCAAATTGAGAATAAAATATTTCTCTGGAAAGCTAACAAAAGTATCTATGAACACTCAAAAATTCAACTCAAAATATCATACTGTTTGACTTTTATAGTCGGTCAAAGTTTACTCTCTTGAATTCGATGGCAGCTCATCACTACTCTTCTTCCAAGATCATAACTCTGACATACAAACTCCAATCTGAGCGTGTAATATCTTTATAGAAAGATAACACAATAATCTACATATTTTCTAAATTTCAACACAAAATAAGCTATTGTCCGACTTTTACAGCTAGTCGAATTTCTCTTTCTTCAAAATCAAAAGCAGCCTCTCACTACTTCGCCTCTAAGCCTATAACTTTTGCATTCTAACTCCAAACTAAGAAAACGAAATCTTTTAGAAAACTAACATCTAGACACATATTCTCATAAAATCTCAAAGACAAAAAACTCCTCACCCAAAAGTTATAAGCCCTCAAAAATTATGCCCTCTCACTCCATGACAATTATCCCTCTCTCACTCCATCAAACATAACTTCCACACAAAAACTCCAAATTAAGCGAGTGATAAGTTTTCGAAAACTTCAAAACAAGATGAACAAGCTTAAAAAAATTCATTGGAAAAACTCTCCTATACAATTTGTTGTGTCTCTCCAAAGTCTCGGTTTCCTTAAGCAAACTATGAGGAGGAAGAAGAAGACCCTCCATCTTATCTTCCACCTCATCCTCCATCCCTTTCACCTAAGCAAAAGGATTTTGGCCACTAAAATGCCACATGGACCACAATTCATCCATTGGCCACCCTTTTATCTCAATAACTCTATCCTTATCTCCTGTATGGCAACTACATGGCCTTCAAGTCTTTTTTAAAATTCAAAAGAAAGATAAAATAAACTTTACCTTCCCATTTAACAACTTCAAATCTACAAACAAAGTTTAAAATGCTTTCAACTAAAGAAATAAAGAACTAATGCCTAATGGTTGTCTAATAGAGGTAAAAAAGGTAGAATCTTCTCTATGTGAATTTTTAGACTCTCCCAAAAACTTTCTAGTTTAACAACAATTAATTGTTTTAACATAGTATATGTAAATACAATGCGACACCGTAGCATTAGAAGTGCAATTTATGAAAATTCTTTTTAAGAAGAAAATATAGCTTGTTTCTATAAACTCCATGCTTTTCCTTCTCTAAACTCGTCTTTACTATTGATTTAAGCGGTTCCAAGTTTGGTATTGTCAAGATGTACTTTGCTAATTGGATTACAACAATTTATGATTCCTGCTACTATTAATAATTTAACTTTGGATCTTTGCTACAAAATAGCCCAATGTCAAAAATCCGAAGTTTCATATCATTCAAAAATATTTGAGTTCTCTATTTGCACTCTAGCAGAGAGACAGATCTAGCCTATGATCTTAAATCTATGTACTACAAGTGCAACCTACTCTTTAACAACTCCATTGCTTTTAATAACTCAGGCCCTCAACTATATCTGCTAGTACATGTAGATCTTTAACTTGTAATTTCTTGCAGTTTCTTTTTCAAGGACCTCTATGAGTGTTTATTTATCCATCCTTGATAAATATACGAGCACAACTAGGTTCTAGGGGGAGCTTTAATTTCTATCCTATGAGGTGCCTAACATCGGTCCATTGTGCCTTCCAAGCAATGGATCTTTTGCTAAATGCCCTACCTATCCTAACTTTGCCAGAGGAATTACGGGAATGGTAACTGTCCCTAGGTCACTAGCACCACTGTGAACACTATGGTGATTTGACTTGGGAATTCTAAAGTTTTAATTTAACTAGTTTAGGTTGGACATCCTTAACCTAACTTGGGTTGGTCTAAATCTTTCCCAAGGGATTCTACTCTTAATTTGGGCCTCAATCTATGTAGCCAACTCTAGTATGATTTCTATTCTTATCTAAGGGGGGTTGAAATAGTCCGTGCTACTTACTATTGTGGGAAACACTCTATTTTTATCTTGTAGTGCCTATTCTACTCTATCCAGAACCCTAAGTGGTTTTGGATTTGGACTTCCCTACAAGGAGCTAGCTACGGATGAAGTTGGCCGCTATGCGATACTCCAAATTTCATCCGCTAATTTCTATTAATTTGGGAGTTTGAAATTTACTTCTAAGGGTCTCCTGGGGTTCTAAGTCCCTATTACTACCACCTACTTGAATCCTCCCTCGATTGGTCACTTCTTCTAATTTTTCATCCAATTTCGGGTCTAACTTTCATCTACTCCTATCTTCTTTGTTACAACTCCGATTTTTACGTATCTTATATTTTCGGAAACCTCTAGATATGTACTATATGATTCTATGCTCAAACTTGTTCTGACTTTTAGTCTTGGTGACCCTAGATCTCGGCCTTAATCCTACCTTGCTAATTAGAATACGGAAAATAGAAAATAAAGGAGTTAATGTCATACCTCAAACCATACTCCCCAAGCCGGGTGGGATTGTGCCCCTAAGCTCCCCATCCCGGGGTCCCCCCTAGTCATGAAATGTCCAATTACGCCATTGGGTTCCTTTGTAAGGGACTTCAATTTACAATTTTGAGGCCCCCCTTGGTTCCTTCTTTCCTTAGTGTATTCTCCCTTTTCCTTGGTTTCCTCTTTTTCTTTTACCTTGGTACTATTCCAACCATATTTTGATGGTGGTCTTACAAATTATTCCCTCATACTCCGAGGGGATTGGTAGTACTTCCTATCTTCTTACGTATTTTTACTTTGTGTCATTTTAATCTCTCCCTCAATGGTCCCTAATGGATTTCCTAGATTTTCATTATAGATGGTGCTAATCCTACTCCTAGGTTACTATTGATTATCTCCCTCCTTTCCTCTTCTATTTCTATCCTTCTATCTTTGAGTGGTTTTGCAGGTGTTGGACGGACGATTATCCTATGTGGAGCTTAGCCAGGACCGGACCCCATCTTTTCTCTTCGTTTTTTTCTTTGCTTTGCTTCTCTCACAAGCTTCTTTTTTCCTTCCTTCTCCCTATAGTTCTCTTGTCAAATTTTTGGTTTTAAAAACAAACTCAACTCCCTGCCCGGACTTTGGACTTCCAAGTAGCTTGTGATTTTAGAATTTGAAATTTTTGGAACCAGACCCCCAAGCCCCTAGACCACCTAGACTCCCCGCCTAGACTGTTGGACTAGACCCCAACTCTTCTTGGACTCTCTTCTTGCGACCCTGCCTTGCGACCCCGACTCCTCAAATCCTGATTCTTATTAGACCTCGGCCCTTCTAGACCCCAACTCTCCTGGATCCGACTCTCATTGGACCCCGACTCTCACTGGACCCTCTTCCTGGCTACTGAACTAGCTAGGGAGGGATTCTGGGTTTTTTTTTTTTTTTTTTTTTTCCCTTTGATTCGAGGTACTCTTTTCGTTGGGTTGGGGATGGACTGAGGCAAGTTTTTCTCCCATGACTCACAAAGACAGACGTATAGACTTGAATAGGCTAGGGTGCTAAGACTTGAGGGACAACAAAAACGGATGTACACCACTTGGAAAATTGGCTTGCTAAAACTAATTGTCTTGGAAGCTAAACTTTGGATTTTTTCAAGGTCTTGGAAACTAGACTTTAAGACTAAGGGTTATAGAAGTTCAAAGCTCCGCCATAAAATTGGATTTAACACCAACTTTAGGACTCACAACACTCTAGGCGTTCAAAGCTCCGTCGTCTGGGAATTTTTTTAACATACACTGTAGGACTGAACTTAGTTAGAGGTTCAAAGCTTCACCATCTCGAAGGGGGGTCTACACAAAGAAAAAGACTTTAAAAGAAGATAGGAAGAGGCACATTTAGAGAACACACGTGACAAAGCCAAAGCTTCGCTGTTACGAGGGGGGGTCCATACAACAAGAAAGATGTTAGAAGGAGGTGAGAACATGTAAGCAAGGGAAAAAACACATTAGGATACGGAAGTAACCTACAACTTCACACGCTAGAGGCCCCCCAAAGCGGCATACGCCAATGTACGGTGGGAGGTTGCTCAAGGGTTAGTACAAGACTCAAAAAACTATTAAAACGCATGGTTAGTTCATGGGGACCCACCAAGGGTAAGAAGACCCTCAAATAACAACAAAAGTACACACCAACACTCACAAACGTGTACAAGACAAGAAAGAAGGACCCCAAGGACCTTCAAAGCTTGAAAAATAACAACAAAAGGAGCCAAAAGTGCTTTAAAAACACCATAGAGGTTTTTGGCTTCAAACCACTACAAGAGATTGGGGTATATTTAAGTAGGTTTTTAGTATGAAAGTACTGAAAATCCAATTTTCTTGTTGAAAGGTCAAGCTGAAATTTTTTATATGTACATTTAGGCATGTTTTGCTAAATGGTCATGGGAATGAATACAAAGTTGCATTTTAAGTCGCATTTTAAGTCACATTTTTAAGTTGCATTTTAAGTCGTGTTTTAAGTCGCAAATTAAGTCACCAAAAAAATCAACACGTTTTTGTTAGTACAAAAGTGTCAAATAAATTTTCTATGTACAATGGAACTTTAATTTTTGAAATCAGCAGACTTCAGGGTCCATTTAGGCATGGTAAAACACATTTTTTCAAAAAAAATTGTACTAACAAAAGTTGTAAAATCAATCTAACTTTCACCTCCAAAAATCCGTTTGCAATTTTGAGTGTCCAATAAAAAGTTATGGACGAAATTCAGAAAGGGGTTGGAATGAACAATTTTTTAAACACTTTTAAACATCTTCTCTGAATTTTGTCCATAACTTTTGATTAAAGACTTGAAATTGAAAACGGATTTTTGGAGGTAAAATTCAGATTGATTCTTCAACTTTTCTTAGTTCAAAGTTTTTCAAAAAAAAATGTTTTACTATGCCTACATGGCATCTGAAGTCTGCTGAATTCACCAAGGAAATGTTAAACATAGAAAGCAACTAGATAAATGACATTATAATCATTTTTGCCATCATGTACGTGTATGCATGGTGTTATGGCAAAGGGCCTTGACCTACTAGCCAAGGGGTGCAAGGTTCAAACCCCCTTGGAACCACTTAGCTAGTAGATTGTATTGTTGGGCAAGTAGATGGGTGACATGTGGATCTTGTAAATTGACATTGTCTTTTAATTCTTGTTGAAAAATTGAAATTGTCTTTTAAGCATGACAAAAATTACTAAAAAGACAAGTGCAAGACTTCTAGTAAGGTATATTAAAGTATGTCCTAGAGATAACATTTTAAGTAATGTGTACTAAAAACACGAGACCTTTACATATGCATATTTTGACTAAAAACTTCACTTATAATACCCCTTTTTCTTGTAGTGAACGCCAAAATATCCAAAGTGACTTGGACCCACGGACCCAAAATGCCACATTTAACTATTTTTGGACTTTGGAGTAGTCCAAAAATAAAAAAAATTGTGAAAATCCCTAGTTGTTTCCTTGTGCATCTGGAGCCCTCCTATTTCTTATGTATCTGGAGATTTCCACAAATCAAGTGCTATGACGTTTCAAACACTACATACTGTGCATCCATAAGTACAAACACTATATTCATTAAAATGAGAGTTTTCCAACGAAATGAGAGTCTTTTTTCCTCAATATGAGAACAGCAAGAGGGAACTGTGGGCAGAAACAAAGAGAAATGACTTGTTTGTAAAGCTAAGAAAAACAATTGAATGTCATTAAAATTAGATTTTCCATTGAAATATTATGAAACATCATGCAATACTTGCAATATGCCACACAATTGATGACAAGTACTCACTGAATAATGATGTATTGGACTAATACACTGCAAATTGGACATTTGAAGAAGTAATTCCTACCATTACACTCCTAGAAGCAAAGTATTTCATCTCCATAGTCTATGTTAGACACTGCAAATAAATTGCTTTGGAAGACGACGCCATGGTGTCAGAACAATGAAGTGGATACTAAGCTTGTGACCTAGATCTAGGCACAAAAATGATAGAAACAACTACCCCACCATCTGATTCAGCACTCTTCCTAATGGCACTTGAGACATAGCTATTTTCTAGTGCTCCCTATAGGAGTGCTTATAGTGGAACCTAGGTTAGTTTGTCTCCATAATTTCCTTGTCCACATTCATGTCAAAGCTCGACATCCACTTCCTTCTTCCATTACGATGGCGTCCTCTTCCGCTGCTTCTATTTGCAAGACTAGCACAGACTATGAAGATTCAATACTTTGTCTACCCGGTTTGTAATATCTGAACGGGTTTGCATTGTTCTCAATCTAAATATGAGCCTTTGTGACATAATAGTTTAGAATATGAAATGTATTCTTGGCTCCCTGATATGCTGAAATGGTGTCTATAATCCAAAATTAGGAGGTCCTTAATACATTTCCTTCATAAACATTTTCAAATGATAGTGAACCTCTCTTCTCGTTGTTATATCTCTCTCTTCCATTTTTAAAATTTCTGCATCCCCGAAAGGTATACTAAAAATGTATACTAAAAATGTATGTAGCTGCCGTGAGCATGATTCACTCCAGCATTGAGTTTTTCAAAGTAACTACACAATGCTATTTTGTACGTATAGTTTTGGAATCTACAATATGAACAGATACTACATGTGTGATTTACTCTTCAACATCTCCAAGGCCTTCCGAATTTCAGGTCCTCGACTATAACCATTGTCACACTTCTTGTAATCTTGTAATGCTTGTCTCCTCTGCAGTTGTATAAACTTCCGATCCCATACATCCACAACCGGCAGTTCGCGTCGACTCAGGGATAATCCGTCGTGCGTCTTTGTCTTTCGCACACCGAGAGCTCTCACACGTTGTGCTGGCAGGGGTGGTGGATGAGAACGTCCAGGAAGTATTTTATTGCGCACTTCCTCGAACGCCACTGCCTCTATAACAGGCAAGGTCGTTTTCTTATCACCGTCGTCATAGAGCTCTCTGTGGCACTCTGTCGGAGGCAGATGGCGACATTCTTGACCCCCCCGCCACAGTGGGTCGTAAAGGAGAAGGCGAGCATGATTTGGGCAAACGCGGAATTCCACTTGGCGGACTCTCCACGACACCGTCCTCTACAGGTTTTAGTGAGAAGTCCATTGTGGAATTTGTTGTTGCAGCGGAACACAAGAAGTTCCCCGTGCTCAAGATTGCGTTTTGGCCGTACTCCAGGAAGGAATCAGCCGATACTGCACAAGTTAGACTTCTATTTTGAAATGGAGATGGCAATTTGCATACGACCTGAAACGGAAAGCCAAATGCAAAACTCATGTCAAAAGAAGCACAATCAGAAGAACTTGTCTAGAGCTCTCCGCAGAAACTTACAAGCATTTGAGTTAACCAAGAAACAATATAGAAGAGGTCGACTCGACCTAGAATGTCTTAGAGAAGGTCATCTTGACCTACAATACGTATACAAGCCGTCAACTGAACAAGAAAGATCCAGAAATGAGGTCGATCCGACCTAAACCTTAGAAACCAAGAATGTGAAGTACTGAACACGAATGAACTTATGATGAAGAAGCATTTCCGTATTATTCCCGAGAACAATATATTACACAAAATTGAAGAGCACAAAAGACATAAACTACGCACAGTTCAGGCTGACACGAGCTAGATTGCGTTGCCAATGATGAAGCCCGATCCCTAGCATGGATATAATATAGCTACTCTGGACTAAAAAAGAAAGCCCATTGGCCTATCTCAGACTCAACGACAGTCGAGTTGCTTCCATTAGCTGGTTATACTCTCGACGACTTCGTTCGCCGCAGAGCATCCGCCGTCCCATCTTCCCTAAGCTATTCTCCCTGAACGACTTCAATCCATCATCTCAAGCAACGTGAAGGCGCCTAATCCAGGGAAGGAGGATGTCCAAGAGAAACGTGTCCTTTGGACCATTTCCCTTGTTCGACCAAGTGTCAGGGAGAATGACATTCTCTGTCTTGTTCATAATGTGCTTACAAGGGCTGTCGTCTACTATGATGGTATTCTCTGATGTGAAATTTCCTCGTGAGCCATTGAACAAAGTACTTAGATTTTTAAGGAACAGGTCCTTGTTTGTATTGGGCTCTTTGAAAGTCGTGATCTTTCCAGAACCATCCCTGCACTTCAATGTTGTGCAGGACTCTTGCCCGAGTACAAGATGGGGCATTTCTATACCATCGAAAAGATGTTTACAAACACCTTCAGTGTTGAACATTTTTATGGAGCTCCACACTGAGATGACGGCAATCTTTGCTAACTCACTCAAGAACTGCAAGCAATTGGGCCTAACGTAAATTTCTTTCTTTCCCACGATAGCGGGAACTGTGGCAGAGTGTCCGTGTGAGGATTCGCCTACGTGACTGTACCATCCCTTGGTTCTGATTTCTTCAGACACACATAAAATCCCATTCAGGTCCAAGACAACGTTGAGCCACCTCACGGCCCCCCTGGACCTCAATGGACGTTTGACCTCCTCCGACGTCCCTCCACGAGGACAAGGAGAATTCGATTCCTGTTTTCAAACGGGTAAATGTGCAGCCAGTTACTACCCTGAACTGACACATTTTCGAACTAGCGCGAAATGATATAGTAAATACTAAAATCAGGGCAACAATTATAGTGTATATATGACATACCTTCTTCTCGCGATCGGATTGAGTTGCAGCTCTAACGTCTTCCTGTACCTCGACGACGGGTTCTGCAACTTCGACCACTATGGCTTTGGCATCCGAAAATGATAAGTCATCATCCACGACGTCCTCTTGTACAATAGGAGCAATCTCACACTATGGAGTCACAGTGTGTGCTTGCGTAGTAGGCACAGATTCTTCCACGGGAACGTCATCGGAAGACACAAGGAGTTCACTGTGCAATGACTGATGTTTGGGTGAAGTAGGAACAACATCAACATTAACAATGCTTGCAATTCATAAATTCACAAAAAATATAATCCGTAAGAATCCGATATATCAAATTTCCCAATGGTAGGCAATAGAATACATAATTTTGAAAAATTTAGAAAATTTAGAACTTTGTGGTTCTGTCCACCGTAAGTTCTCAATAAGAAAAATGTTTTCGCTTCATGAATATGCACAATTAGGTCCAATCTACCATCCATGTTAGCTCGAGTCGACCTAAACTATACAAACGACATCGAGTGATCAACCTGCAGGGGCATCTGCACACGCCGTCTCGACCACGCTAATTTCTGGCACATCAACCTCAGTGGCCACTTGCGGAGCACCAGCAATCGTGATGTCAACCTCTGGTGGTGGCGGGGGAATGTTCGGCACTTGGTCTGTAGGTGGAAGTGGTGGTGACGCGACTACAGATGGAGAAGTTGTTGGTACGCCAACAACTGGATGGGAGATTGCGCGAGCTGACGGAGGAGGAGGCATCACAGAACCGGGAGTAGGAGGAACATTCAACGCAGTCCAAATCGGCTCTGCCAAACTCGACTCCCCGGTATTCAACGAACCCGAGGCCTGACCCTGCAGCAACAATTGGGGAGCAACTTGGGCTGGCGAAACGGTCGTGAGTGGCAGAGCACCTCTGTTGCTATTCACAATGGCATCGTAGGTGTTGTCAATCTTTGTCGAAAGTGCCAATATACAATTCGACAGCTGCTCCATCGTGTGACTGTGCTGCGCGTGCATTTTCATGTTTGTTGCCTGATCATGCAGCCTCTCCATTCTCAGCTCGTCAATCTCTACGCTCATGGCAGTCAAGTCATCATAGTGTCTCCTTCTCTTTCCCGTAACCCTCCGAGTCGTGGAACGCGGCAGCGTGCTGGAGGGCTGCATTTCAATGGGATGCAACTCCTCTGGTTGTCTAGACGACGTAGAGGACCCCCTGATACTGTGAGAGAGCTGCACGGGGGTCAGCTGCTCGTCCTATACATCTTTGGTGCCATGGTTGTATTCCTCCTCCTCATCGTCCGAAGACAAATCAACTGGATCCCCGTGAGACGGACCAGCTTGAGAAGAGGGTTCGCCTTGGGAAGGCTGAGACATAGGCAAATCCCATACCCACTTCCTCTTCTTCTTTGAAGTTGCGGGTGTCGCAGCACCTCCAGCCTTCCGACGGTGCACTTCCTCATCCACAAAGTACCCTTTAGGAAGGAAATCACTCTTATCCAGTGACTTCCCAAGTTCGGCAATAGCTGTCCAGGTTTTGGACTCGTCGGAGGTACCAACAGCAAAGACATCCAGCCCCAACATCTGCAGCACATTCAGGATACGGTGAGCTACACAGGCGGACACGTTCATTGACGTTTTAGGTCGAGTCGATCTAAAATCTGACTATGGAGTAATGTACAATTACAATTCAATGCCTACCTAATTAGGTCGGGCCACCCCATCTACGTGCATACATTGTACAAGTTTAGGTCGATTCGACCTGAAAAAGAACTCACCATCGCGGCACATGTAAACTTCGAACCCACGAATACTAACATTACGCTCCTAGCACCGATGGCAAATCTTCGGAGGATGTTGAGGTAGAACTCCATTCGGAGCTTTGTGTTGTGAATCCTGTACTTCAGCTCATTGTATGCTCGAGGCTTCCTGAAGATGTCTGTGTCAGGGGCTCAATATGCCGGCTTTGGAGTCATGATGACGGCGTTGTCCGGGTTTTGCAAGAACGTGAGATAAACCTTCTCAATTGCCTTGCTGTTGCTAGCGGAGTAGTCTCCCATCCGCTCAACTTTCGTAGGCCAGTAGTCCGCGAAGTCCATCTTGAAATCCTTGAGGACTTTGTTCGTCTGCACGTAATGTAGAGCTTGGTTCTGCTCCACTAAATCGGAGCAGATAAAGAGCCAAGCCGGGATCTCTTCCAGTCGAGGTTGCTTCGACCCCTGGAAAGACTTCATAGCCGAGAAGAAGTACGGCATCAGCGGCGTGCAGTTGCCCTTGTTGAGAACCACTGGAACATATCGAAAGTCCAGAATTCCAAATTTGATTTCGGATGCCGTATTCTCGGTCCACGCTCCAGTTGGCCAAGGTGAGTTCTTGTCGGCTGCAATGTTGTATGGCCTATAGCGTGCAACCGCAATGTGCTTCACGAAATTTGAGCGGCGCTCCAAGAAGACTCGGAAGAACTCTACAACGTACGGCAAAATCTCAGCAGCCTTCTTGTTCTTGGCCTTGGTCTGCTTCGCCTCCCTAAAATAGTCCACTCCTGGTTACTCAAGGAGGACATTCATCGTCGCACTAGTGATGCAACGACTCCTCTTGAACTCCCTCTAGTTATCCACATTCACTTCGTTGAATGCGTTGATGAGGCCCAAGTCTGGGTCGAGATGGTTGAGCTCCTTCTTCACAAGATACTTCCTTTTGCGCCGCTTGACCCACTCCTTGTGAGTGTAGCAACTCTCAAGCACGGATGCCACCTGCTTGATTGTCACCTTCGGATGGTTCAGTGTTCGCCTTTCCCCGTCGCGTGTCCGTGTTTGCTTCAGGATTTGCGTTGCGAGCTTCTTCATGTTGTCGTAGGAGAGGTTTCCCATCCACTTGAAGAATTCGTGGGTCAAGTTTCCGGACTCTGACTTCCACCCGGTCTTCTTGTTAAATGGTTGGAGGGTCTCTAGGTTGATGAGCTCACCATGAGCATTGCTTGATATCACTTCGCTCCATAAGTTGAAGACGTCATC
This sequence comes from Antitrichia curtipendula, assembly GCA_951230915.1. Taxonomy (NCBI): domain Eukaryota; kingdom Viridiplantae; phylum Streptophyta; class Bryopsida; order Hypnales; family Leucodontaceae; genus Antitrichia; species Antitrichia curtipendula. Next base: position 487,488 of record OX579639.1, on the reverse strand, counting down.
AGGTGCTGTAATGATCTTCAACTCATTAGTTATCTTGAGCTTCTCCTTGGCGTCCTTACCCCGGGAAGCTTTCTGAGACTTCACAACGTCGAGCATTGCGAAGCGAGCGTTCATTGCCTTCACGAACTCCTGCAAAATCCATTCAGAATTGGAGCCATAAGCATACGTTTAGGTCGACCTGACCTAACTACATATATCATTGACTTTGCAGAATGGTGTAAGACAATCCTGTTTAGGTCGACTCGACCTGAATCCAACAAGGAAACTCAAACTCGTCATATGAATTGGACTTCACAAAAACCACACAATATCTTCAATATTCACTTGAAAGATGTTTACCTTGAACTTAACCAGGTTGGCCTTGTCCTCGGCTTTACGCCTTGTATTGGACATCGTACCCGCCGGGGACGGATCCTTCGGGTTCCTTGGCCTTCCCATTTTCTCCCATACACTTCGCGCGCCGAGTATGTTAGTTGACCACGAGGGCTTCATGGCGACGAAATGGTTAACCCTGTTGTAGTACGCGGATATGGACCGCAATTTCTTGTTGTCATTCGACTAGACAACGTAGCAATCCCACTTCCTGAAATGTTTGAGAATGGACTCATCCAATCTCTTTTCCACCATCATCTTGCTGGCCGTCACACTGTGCTGGCCGTTAATCAGGTAGAATTGCCCTCCTTTGATTTCGTCCCATGACTCTGGTTTGGGTTTCTCCGGTTGGTTCACGGGCATGATGCACAGGGTCTGCTTGGTGGATTTGTCTGGCATGTGCACATAGAAATGCATGACGTCCAAAGCGAGCCGATCCTCATGGCTTCGGATGTTCATGTCCGCCGGTGACGAGATAAGTTGTTCAATCGGGATTGACTTCTTCTCGTCGATCGCGAACACGTAGGCGTCTGTGCAAGTGGACCAATAGTTCTTGAAGGCCTCCGCAGATAATTTGTAATCATGGTCACGCTGAGGGTCATGAGCCTTTGGGATGTTAGTAACCGCCAATGCAAAACTAGTCTCATCCAACATTGCTTCCTCAAGCTTCTGGGTCTTCAATTTCCTCCCGGCACTCGAAGCAAGGTTACCTCTGTTCGGCGGCGGAGGTGGTGTCCTGGACTGATGATTTCTCCTGGTACCACGACTCTTTTGTGTACCTGGAGTCCCCATGGAAGCTTGTCCCTCGCCTCCCTAAGTCGGCATCTCCTGAGACACAGTTCGCGCGACCATGTCTCGCTTCGTGGATTCCAGCTTCACCTTTAGAACCTCGAATGTCACGAATAGTGACCTCAGTCGATTGCAAAGCGTCTTACCGATGATCATGGTTCCGGTTGGAGTGCGAAAGAAGTTGTTGTCAATCTTCTTCTCCAACTCAGGAATCTCGGTCCTGTACTCGGTGGGTTCGAGTGTTTCCAGGAACGGGGTGATGTTAAATGGAATTTTCAAGGAGTCCAAGACGATTGTGAAATGGCACTGTTCTTCTTCCTTCTTTCCTGTTTGTGCTGTCACACAATGTATTTTGATGATGCTCCCCTTCTCGTGGGCAATCTCTTTGATTTTCTCTTTGAAGGAGACGGAGTAGTACGTGTCGTTGTCTTTGTAATTGTATGAGAAGCATATGAGATTTTTAAATGGTATCATCCTGAGGCTCCAATTGTCCATTTTCTCGGGGTTGAGAAACTCCCAGTACTCTCCATCGTTGTCGATGTCGTCTCCATCCTCCTCATCGCGAGCGACATCGCATCTCTTGAAGAACAACTCCAGTCTTGGTATTTGTTCCTCCATCCTGTCAATGCAGGTGACCGTATCAGTAAGTTCGTGGTTTAGCTCGAGTCAAGCTAATTCGCTGACCAGGTGTACTTCTGGTCTTACCGAATGAGTGAGGATATCGGTCATTGTATTTAGGTCGATTCAACCTAAAGATCACATATTGTACGTGGTATAAGCTCGCTTCACTTTGGTTGTAGTTCGAGCCGACCTCAATGGTGTTGGCTATTCTTAGAGATTTTATCTCTGATCCTTCATGGATGGTTCAGTTTTGTATTCTTTATTGGTAGCTCGGTTTCACGTTTTAGGTCGACTCGACCTAATTCAAGAGGTCCCTCAACTGTGTGGACGTGATCCTTCTGTGTCCCTCTGCTTCATACGTGGTCATTTAGCTTGAGTCGAGCTAACTGGAGGGTCATATTGTATTCGTATTTTGAATAATTTAATTTTATTTGTGACTTCTGCCTGGATGTGGATTACGGATTAGGTCGATTCGACCTAACCTTAACAGGGCTTTGACTTCTGGTTGCCGAAATATTTCGCTTATATGTACAGTTCACTGTTCTTCAAATTGGATTTTCTCATTTAGCTCGAGTCGACCTAAGTGGTTCTTTTATGTTTGAATTCTTTGTGCAGTGAACCTAAATCCTTTGTTGTCAAAAATAAAACCTACATTCGCTGTAGTCGACCTAAACTGGCTTCGATCTAAACTCATCCCGACCTAAAACTGCAAATGAATTGAATTCATGCTCACCTTTATTGTCCTGGCAGGACTCCGGATTTGTGTGTAATTGAAGGTTCCTCAGGCCTTATGGTTCGGGAGCAAAATGAAATCAATAGTTCCTTGCATCACCCACAAGCAATGGAGGTAATTAGTGAAACTAATTACAACATTAACAACTTCAATCAAAACTCTGACTACCAAGCACGGTGGAGAAAGCAATATGAACAACGTCAATTTCGGCAAACTGGACTAAAACGTAGTCAGTGAAAATTTCCAATCTGAATGTATGAATCCTTAAAATACTCCATTTGCAGACATACTCTCCGAAACCGAGCAAGAAACCTGAGGCACATTTTGACACTTGTACCAACTAAAAATTCTGACTCTTGAATAGCAACCTCAACCAGAACATCTCATATGCACAATTGAAAGAAACGAAATTTCTCTTGACCAATCGAGGAAGTGTCCATGCTCTCCTTCAGCATATCATGACAATTGAGGAAACATCGTTGACAGCAAGAAACCTAAACCACAACATTCAATGAAACAATCCCAAAATCGCTAGAAAATGGAATTCACTCTTTCTGCACCACGCAAGTAGTTCATGCATCTCCTAGTTCATGGTTCACAGAACAATTCCCAACCCAAGTGCGCAATCAATAGTTTACACCCAACGTACAGATAAAATTCACCGATTAAGGTGAGCGTTAAAGCTCAACACTAAATTGTGAGCACTCGAGCACACACAACGCAGAGATGACAGTCACCAATTCAGCTCATCGTTAAAGCTCAAAATGAAAATTGTGAGCACCCAGGCACACAAGCACACAACTCATCGTTAAAGCTCAAAATCAAAATTGTGAGCACCCGGGCACACAAGCACACAGCTCATCGTTAAAGCTCAAAATCAAAATTGTGAGCACCCGGGCACACAAGCACATGGGCCATTCGGTTTTTGAAACGGGCCATTCAGTTTCATATTGCGCACGGAAGACTTTATGTACAGACCCCCAAAAACGAAATAAAAAAACGACTTATCTGCTTCCCGCAAACAAGCACGCAACAACCTCCCGCCGCAAAACTCACGCTCCAACTCCGTCGTCCGAGGAAGCGCAGCAGCACTCCAACTCCGCAAGAAGCACGACGACGACGAGCACGGGGGCGAAGAAGCCCGAGGAAGTCCGTGGACACAGACAGCACGGGGGCGCAGAAGAAAACCCCGACGACGAGCACGGGGGCGACGAAGCCTGAGGAAGTCGACGCGCAAAAAAAAGGGCCGAAGAAGTGAACGCGCAACAGACTGGAGTGCTGCAACGGAGGGTTGTGTGCTTCGAACAGAATTTGCAATTAGGTTTCCTAATCGACTACTCGCCCTCACTCCACACAATACACCAAAATCTGAACGTCCAAATGCTTCGCGCAATCCTGTGCCCTAATCCTCACATCGCCATCACCCCACACAATACCATCACGCCTCACTCTCCCATGCTCGAGGGACTAGAACTGAAATCCGCAACGGCGTTCTTTCGCGCGACGAGGGTTTAGGGTGGGTGAATCTGCACCGGGGGTTCTTTCGCGCGACGGGGGACTGAAGCAGGTGAATCCGCACCGAGGGGTCGTTTGCGCAGCGGGAGACTGGAGCAGGTGAAATTCACACCGACGAGTATTTTGCGCAACGGGGGACTGAAATCGGCACCGGGGGTTTAGGGTTTGCCAAGGTGAAATCCACGCCGCGGTGAACTGACCCCCTTCTCATCCCCCCGTTCAAATCCAGAATTTTTTTTTTTTTCCCACAAATTAACATTTCTGCAAATTCTGAATTCATATTTGCAATAAGACGTCCCAAACAGTCCTTTTTTAAGCTTTTTGAGAAAGTGCCAGGGTGGCAATCACTTAAAATTTGGTGAAGCATTGTATTTCTACATTCATCCATCTTTTGGACCAAAAAATACTTTTCAATCATATTTATGCACTTTTTCATCCAAATTTGGTGACTTCATCCACATTTTCAATAGAAATGGGAAATTTTTGGCGAAAAAAGATTACTTTTAACTAGCGAAAAGTAGAGTTTTATTTTGAAATGGTACTATCTGGCCCCATGGTGCCAAAATAAAAAAGGCTGGTCCCAAATTAGCTATTGCGGCTATAGAAAACAGATTTTACACAGCACAGAATAGAGGGCTTTTTAATATATGCACCCTTGGATGAACTTTAGAAGGACAAACAAAGGGACCATTTCACCCGGCCTTTTAACTCTAACTACGTTTTAGGATTGAAGCATTCATATCACACCTTCTTGGTGTTCTTTAATTTTAAATTTTTTATTTTTGTTTTTAGGATCCCCAATTGTCTTTCAGTTATTTAGTACTTCTATTTTTTTTTATTACAAAATTTCTCATGTGCACTTCGGTTGTGACAAAACTGAATTAATCTAGGTTCAAATTATATAAAAATTCTTCAAAAAGATTCACCTTCCTTGCAAATTCTTTCAAAAAAATGAACATATTTGAAACAAAATGTCTTCAACCTAAACACAACAAAAAACCAAACAACAGGTAGGTCAAGCACCTACCCTGTCCTGGGCTAGGAAAGATTGACCCCTGTATTGCCCTGTTTTTTATCCCTATGGAAAACAATGAATTTTTTTGTTTGCCGCATATGATAAAAATTTCAAGTTCATATTTGCAATCAAAGGCCCCATATTTGCTAGCGTACATGAAGAAATACAAAATTTATGCCGCACAAAATAAGGGGCAATTTTTACATTTACCCTTTGACGGGACAATGCAGTTATTTACAAAAACATGAACCACTCAAAACAATTATTTCATTAGATTTTATTAAACATACTAGTATTGTCAACACAAGAAAAAGGTTACATGTTTCACTAATGCTCTGAATTTCAACATTTATCCACATATTTTATAGAAATTGTACATTAGTTACCGCATGTTATGTTTTTATACTCTAATTTTCATGGATAATTAGGAAATTCTACGACCTATGATGAAAACTCAAAAGTATATACCTTAATTATTTTGACGTCCTATACTTTTGTTCCAAAAAATCGTCAACAAAAAAGTTCACTAAGGACTTAATGAAAATGCAAAGTAGCAAAAAAAAATTGAAGTTGGAAAATGTCTTCAACAAACAGGATTCAGAGATGACTCATGTTTGTGCTAGCTTTTTGTTAAATGTCAATGCAATTCAAAAAAATATTTCAAAAAAATATTTCAAAGTAACAAATTTTGCATTCAGATTTAACTCTTTCACAATTAAATATGATGACTTCTTCTGGTAATGGCCACTATTTATTGTAAATGCCCAATAACGACAATAAGTTGTATACCAAATACTATATATCAGACGCAAGGACAGACTCAAATTAGGTATGAACTGCATATTATTGTGAATTCAAATATTTCAAGGAATATTGAACATCCAACTTTTTGTAAAGGGCTTCCCAAATCAAATTTCATGACATTTGATGTAGAGAGCCATTAAACTACAAACCCGACTTTATTCCAAATTTCTTTTGATTCCCGTGAAGGTGTATTGAAAATATGCACAAATGAAATATTCTCATGGACTCAAATACTTGAGGGTATTTGCAACTTCCACAATTTGGTTCAAGTGCCTCCCCAAATCAAATTCCATGACATTTGATATACTTAGGGAGCCATTAAACTATAGCCCGGTTTTATTCGAAATTTCTTTTGATTCACGTGAGGGTGCATTGAAATTACACACAAATGAAATATTTTTATGGATTCAAATACTTGAGGGTATTTGCAACTTCCACAATTTGGTTCAAGTGCCTCCCCAAATCAAATTCCATGACATTTGATGTAGGGAGCCACTAATCTACATACCAGGTTTTATGTCAAATTAATCATGTAATAGCCTCTTGAGAGATCCAGTCATAATCACTCTAGAATAATAATATTAATACTCGAAATAAGTGATTAAGAAGTTCAACTTCTTGCCAAAAGTATTATGCAACTTCTTTCCATATTTTTTGACATGTATTATATTCAATTAGTTTTAAAAGTGACAAGAATTGCAAAAGTTATTTATTATCCTGGAGGACTAAGTATATCAATAATTTTTTATATCGAAAACTTCTAGAAAGTTGTATACCGTGACATTTAGGATTTTAGTTTTCTATTTTTTTTATGATTGATTGATTGTGGAGTATTGTTTTTGGAGTTTGTGAATTATTTAGTATGAGGGTTCTATTATTTTTATGATTGAATGACTGTTGAATTGAATTTTGTAGACAGTGCGAAGAAGTAGTATTCATTTCATTGGAATAAAATGTTTGTACACTGACTCTAAACGAGGGATGTATTTCCATCACGTGTGTTAGTATATTTTTCTTCCAAGCACTTAGCTTTACTTATTTGGACGAGTGTAGAGACTTGTACTTAGATTTTCAGGTGAAACAGTACGTTAGAGGGGTCCAATAATTTTTGGACTTATTTCTTGAGTGTAAGAGAATAGCATTGAAATGAAATGGCCAATCATGGACTCTACAGTAGTAAGTATTCACTTGGACCGAAGTATTTCCAACTTACATGCATTTTTTTCGCACACCTTTTCAATTCTTCTAAATAATAAGTGGTTGATTGTGTTCATTGTTCTTGGATTTTGTGAATTACTACGAGGTCTTTATTACTTGTGTAATTTTTGAATCAACTTTTCAAGTGCAAACAAGTAGCACTGGAACGAAATGGCCATGGACTCTAAATGAAGGATGTATTTCCGACTTGTGTGTATATTTTTCTGCCGGATCATAGAATATGCTACTTTAATGTATGTGAAGAAGTTGTTTCTCCTTGTAAGGCCATATTCATTAAAATGAGAGAAACTGGTGAAATTTAGACCTTAAGGCTCCTTGGTTCAAAGATAAGTTTTTTAAGACATGGATAAATATAAGCACACTAAATCAATACAATCAATAGATTATACATGAGCAGGTGAAAGCAAGATGGAAGTGTATTACATTTTTGAAACACAACATGATTTGTAGGCCAATCAATGCCAAATACCACACAATGACTAGGCCAAAAAGTATGGGGTATTAAAATTGGGTCTCTTTACATTAAGGAGCTGAACTTTACATTAAAGGAGATCCCATGTACAATAGAATCAATTATCTCACATGCCTATATGATTATTTCAAATATAGAAAAATGAAATGTAGTTTATTCTGAATGACCGGGTGTAAAATTGTAGAGGCGAATATGCAATCATGAAGCACTCTACATTGCTAAAAATGGTCAATCCTTGTGCAGAAATGACTACTCTATTAAAAGTAACGATAATTTTGCAAAGGCAATTCCTTTGCGAATGTGAACGACTATACTAACCATGGTTCTCAATGGAAGAACCGGTCTTGGAGGCCTCCTTCGCCTCTTTCACTGCCTCCAGTAATTTTTGCTTGGCATATCCTCTAAGAATATCCTCGCGTTGAGTAGGCTTGACGTACTCAATTGTATTCCGAGGGGAGCTACCCCCCCCCCAGATTCAGTACGTCCTTCACCTCTCTTCTCCGCTTGCGTTCAATTCGAGAATAAATTTTATCGCTAGAAAGAGTTGTAGAACTTGGAGGAGGCGGCCTAGATAGCGATCTATGGACAGTGTGTACGTATGGATCTAGAAATCCAGTTGATCTTGAGGCATTGGGCCGCTGAAGCTCTTTAAAGACCGCTTTGTGCAAAATAGGTGTAGAAGAAGGCAAGGAACTGTCTCCCATTGGTTTAGCGGACTGGGAGTCGACAATGCCCACAAGTTGTGGACACTGACTTCTAGTCCAAGCATCGGATCAAAGCTTCCTCTTTTCATTTCCTCTGCTCGAATCTGGTCCAGGGTCGCTCTTTTGGAGAGAGTCATGCCCTACCTTGGGCGGTTTCAGTACTCTATCATCGAGGAGGACTAGTTTTTCGTCACCCCCGTACAGTTTTCGATGCGGCGTATTTGGGGTACGGGGAGTTGGCGACTGGGAGCAAAGTTGACTTGGTGTTGAGTCTTTCCACTTCATTGGCGACGGCGAGCAAACTGGGGCCCTCGGCGGTCCCCAACTGGGCGGGCTGTCAACGATGCCTTCCTCGGCTATGAGCGCTTTCTTCTTGTCATCCACGACAGTCTGCTCTAGCTTTCTAATGACATATTTCGGGCGAGGCAAGAAGCATTGATTTATGTTCACTAGGAATGACCTTTCCTTAAATAAGAAGCAGTTGCCGTGGTTTTCCCTGAAGCTCCTCTGATAAGCTGCGACGACTTCAAATTCTGGAATTGGTTGGAGTTCTCCCTTCGAGATGGGCACCACATTGGTGAGAGCAGACCCGGAACTACCCGCTATTGCGGATCTCTGTTCAGCAGCTCGCTTTCGACGCTTGCCACTTGATTCACCCGCACCGGTGTCGAATGATTTTCTTTTCTGGGGTTCAGACCGCGCCCTTCTGCGGCCACTGCCTCCGCTTCCACCTTCGCTGACCCCTTTGCCTTCTCCTTGGCTTCCTTCGTTGTTCCCACCTTGGTTGGTACCTTTGCCTTCCCCCTAGCTGCCACCACGGCTCCCACTTCAACTGCCACGACGCCCTCTTGATCTACCCCGCGAGTCGGACGCTAGTAGTGCCACATTAGTAACTACCTGTGTCTGTGCCGCGCCGCCACTTTGCTTTTTAGCTACTCGGCGCAAGTGCTTCTCTAGCCCCTGAAAGATGAGGTTAATTGCCCGGGACGTTGTCACGGCGTCTTGCTTCTTCCACGGACTAAATGTCTTGTGAAGTTCGTCCGCGAGCTCCTCGTTATTGGAAGCAATGAGTTCCGCTACAAGATCGTCTAGGTCAAACTGCCCGCACTGATCATCCTCGTGCATGATAATCGAGTGACTATGCGGTATTTCTTCGCCATTGTCGTCAAGCGCCATCAGTGTGAGGACCATGTACTTTGTTTGGTGGTTCTCGATCAGTGTGACCTTCTCGTTGAGGTTCCAGTTCATAAATATATTGGATCCTTTCTCATGGTGCCTTAGGTAGATGTAGTCCTTGGAATGATTGACACCAAAGGTCCAGGACTCGACGACGGACTTGAACTGCCAGAGTTTGCCATAGATTTCGCCATATCGACTGAAGAAGGCATCGTCTCCGGTCCATTTGCTGAAGGGCTCCAGGAACGGAAGCGTGGACAAGTAGTTATACTCATCTTCATCAGCCATTGAGTCCCTTCTCTCCCTGTGACATGAAATGTTAATGCAATTTAATTGCATCTTTGACCCAAAGATAATCGGTCTCATACATAAATTTGAGTTTATCTATTGCACATGTCGAACTCAAGATACTACCCGCATGCTTGTGACTCAAATATCTGATATGACTGTCTCTCCAATACCCTTGCTTCCACGATATCTGGATTGTCTATGAAGAATTTTTGAGCCTTGCTTTTTATTATGGTGTTTTCCTACCGGGGACCCTATTACGGTTTTCTAATTTATCTTCGGATCGAAGATAACTAACGAAACTACTGGAGTCTGATTCTTCTCCTATTAGTTTGAGCTATGGATAATGTGCCGCTAGTTTTCTTGTTTGTAATCTATATGGGGAGATGTAATTCACGTTCGGTATATCTGCTTCTATCTCCCTGTTGTTTATCTTTGATTCAAAGATAAATAGCTTTGGGTGGATTGTGACATTAGAGTTATTGTTGGTTTCAGGTCTGTTACACTCAGGTGTTCGAAATATTGCAACTTTAATTTCTTGTTGTGTAACATAATTGACAATTCTATGTGTCCGTATCTATCTTCGACCCGAAGATAAGTGCAGACGCTGAGCATAGCGGTACCTGATGATTGAAGCTCTCTGTCTGTACTTATCTTTGGGTCGAAGATAAGTTTGCTTTTGGTGTTGATGGTCCGTTTTATAGATACACTGACTTATGGTTTTTGCGTGTTTATCTTTGACACAATGTTGAATAGTGTCGTTGCACTATTTGTGAAGGCTTTTGGTACTCCGTTTGGATTTTTATCTTTGAGTCAAAGATAAATTTGTGCAGCTTACTAACAGTTTTATTGAGCTGTGCCGTAGGGTTCTTGTTTATCTTCGACTCTAAGATAAATGGAAAGGCTGTGTTCAACTTTTCTGTAAATGAGGCTCAGCGTCTTTATTTATCTTTGACTCAAAGATAAACAAGGATCCTATTTCATCAATTTTTTCCAAAATGGTGAGCTCAGCGTCCGTATATATCTTTGTGTCAATGATAAATATGGATGCTGAGCTCAACATTTTGGAGAACATGTAGGCGAAAACCCTGATTTTTACTAGAGACCGTGCACACAGAGTACAAACTCTAAGACGTATGTCGAATTCATGAGTCGTGGGTCAAAAAAATGACGCATTATCATAAAGAATACAAACCTGGACCCTAAACCCAGCCTGAATCCTAAACCCTAGCAAATTAGAGATATTCACTTGCACAAACTATGAGTTATTTGTGATAAATCCTAAATCCTAAACCCTGCAGGTGCACCCAACTGGCAATCTAAATTCAAAACCTTACTCTTATTTGCAAGGTACCCTACAGTCTGAAAATGAAGAACGAATGCAATGACGACCGGAAATGCAAGAAATGAAAGTAAACAGTAATTGAAGAAACACAGACTACGAAATCTGAAAATGAAGAAACACAACTACAAAATCAAACCGAAAATACCTGTAATATGAATCCAAGCTTCTGTTTTTCCGAGATTTGTCAATCGAAATCACCCCCCCACACGCACACGGAATAGTAAGCACTTGCTGCCTCTACTCCAGACATCCACTCGCAGCAAGCACCGACCAGCAGCAACCACTAAGGAGCGTGCAATCTCCGGGACGCAAACACCGACTAGTATGACCCACAACTCTTGAATCACTCGCAGCACACTGGGCACCCAGATCACTCGAATCAAGGTCAATCAAGAACAGCTAAAACCGCAGCACCGCAACTTCGATTGAGCTGCATCCCGCTCCTCCCAAGCGAGAACTGAAAAAGGCGCTTCCCTCCTCCTGTCGCACTCCTCTCCATAAGCGTGAAACTCTAGAGCACACACTCGAACAAGCCAATGCACACAGAGAACTAGCCAATGCACACACGACGAACTGATGGCAAAAAGAAAACAAGCCGGTGCACACACGACGAACTGATCCCAAACAAAAACGCCAACAGAATAGCCGCGACGTAGGGAGGAAGATGACCACCCATACCGACGCTGAGCCGCCACTGAGGTTTGGGATCAGGTTAAGAAACAAGTTCGCCATGAGGTTCAGAAAGTACGTGGCTTCGGAACTAGGCTTGGTAGTTTAACCCCTAAATGCCCAAGGCCTATCTTGGGCTTCCTAGAATTTGCTTTGAATTGAACAAAATGCCAACATTTTGGTAAGTTTTATCAAATTCTTTTAATTGTAATCAAACAAATTCGAACTAGACATGTTAGAGATCTCATAGGAAAAGAAAACACAACAATATAACTTGTGGAGTGAAAGATTATAATGTTTGACCATGAATGTGCTAAAACTGCAAAAATCTTTCAATCTTCTTTACACAAATCAAGTCTAAAAAGTTGGTGGAAAAAAAAATATGAGGTTAAAGGGCCTAACTTGTATAATTCTAATCAATTTATGGCTTCTTAAAATCTACTCTACAATTTTTTTAAATGAATTTTGAATGTGTTTTTTGAATGTGATAAAAAAAATAGGGAGGGAGTGCAACCGGGAGTAAGACAGTGACATTTATATCATTGGGAATGTAACAAACCTTAATGATGGAAAAATGGAGAAGAAGTGGAACTGTGAGTGAGTGAGTGAGTGAGTGAGATTTATATCATTGGGAATGTGGCTACCTCAATGATGAAAAGAATGGGTTTAAAGTTTGGAACCGGGAGTGAATGAGTGAATTTTTGATGCATTTGGAACATGAATGTGAATTTTGCGGAAATTAGGATTTATAGCAATTGGTAGTTTTCGGAGTGGATGGGTGGGTGGTTTCGGATAGTAGAGATTGGAAAATGGTCCAATATTACAAAATTGTCAAGAGTGTAGGTTTTGAATTAGGAAATGCCGAATCCCAAGGATGGTAATGTTGTAAAAAACTATATGTACCTTTTCTTTTATAAATTCCAAAAATATGAAAAATGAAGGGTAGTCAAGGATTTTTCAGAAATAACCTGTAATAGATCTTCTGATCAGTCCTTCTTAATATTAAAAAAGTATGAATGATTCAAAAATTTGCACTTTCATAAAGTTATACATATATAAATTCTACTTCCTATTTTCATTTCATTTTTTAGACTATTAGGGCTATGAATTTATTTGGATTCTATTTTAATTCACTTCTGAACTATTGATATTTTGATACTTCATAGAATGCTTTATTTTCTATAAAATTGGGTTTGAGCTTTATAAAACTCTAGAAATTTGGTATTGTTTTGAAAAATGAATTTTTTTGTACTCTTTATAGTACTACTAATTTAGTGAATTATGAAAAATATAGAACAGCATTCACATGAACTTAATATCTAATCATTTTTCATTCTCAATTCATTGAATGAGGAGCTTCATTTGGTGTGAGTAATGAGGAGTATTTTTTGGTGTAAACAACGAGGAGCTTGATTTACTTTATGAATACTAAAGTAAATTCATTTTTTTAAATTTTAAATGTTTTAAGGAAAAAATTTGAACCCTTGCTCTTACATAGAATTGAATATGGAAGAAAAGATAATTGATCAAAAAGAATGAATTATATATAGAATAGTCATTATTTTACTAATTGCAAACATTATTTTATAAACAAAAATTCTTTCAATAAAAGATGTAGTAGATACCTGAAACTATAATTGGGAGGAACTTTGTACATTTCCTAGGGATGAAATGGTCTACTATTGAAGTTGCTCTTTCTCTTTAATTGAAAAATCTTATCTAGAACTTAGTTAGAATAATAGGCCTCTTCATAGAAGTGTACTTTTTTATTTTTTTATCACAAAATCCATCTCATCTGTTACTTTTAGTTGTTTAGATCTATTTATCCAATTAACCAACTTTTTAGGAATGAAGGTAAGTTATAAGAACTAAAAAGACAGAATTCCACTAATAATGATTTGAGATTCTTTTGTAACTATAAAGAATTGTGTTCTTTGAACAATTATTTCACATTTTCTTCTAAGCATTTTCATCAATTATTCGAATCTTGCCTTTTTGTGTTACAAGTAATACGAACACGTTTGTTTCAGCTCATTTGTAAAGATTGAATATTAATATATCATTCCGGGAAAGCATTTATTCTCTTAATTATGTGCAAATGTAAAAACTACATTTTTTACAAGAATATCTGAAGTAATAGAAGTACAATATAAGTCATTATTTATAAACATAGGTATGAAGTGAAATTACATCATCTTCAATTAGGTTAATGTAGATCAAGAATACTAAGTAGGTTAAATACAAAATCATGTCATTGTTGAGTTGAAGGATATTAATGGTTCTAATAAATACCATTGTCGACCTTAACCTCTACAGGTTTAATTTGACTATGTTTTCACCATGAACACTCTAGAACTACCATTTCTAGTATAAGAAACAATTTCTGAAAATTGTACAACATATAGAAAAATCATATTACTATAGTAAGTAGAAAGAAGCTGAGAATGATTAGAAGTACAAAATTGTTAACAATGTAATCATGCAATGGAAAAATTCCAAGATTCTCAGTGGTTGTAATGTTCAAATAATAAATGTACACTTTATATATTTATTTTTTTCCAAAGATATTGGAAATTGAATTAAAAAAGCAAATTCAAAGTTTATTTTAGAATAGAGATTCCTGAGAACAATCCAAAACTTGAAATTGTCATATTAACTTTTGTATCTACAATTAAAATAGAATGATAAAAAAAGGTTCCCTCCTGTATATATATTTTGGAAACAATTTCAAATTTCAAATTCTACTTCATGGTGCCTGGGCATTAATTTGTAGAATTTGCACGTTTTTTTATTTCCTCAGTTGTCATTAATTAAATGTATGAAATTTGGGATTGAGTTCCAAAAACTACATGGCATGACTTATTTTAATTCCTTTTTCTCTTGTTAATTTTTAATTTTTAAATTTGAATCAATAATATTTTTTGAATAGGTAAAATAGGAACTTCTTTCATTTTTGAATTTAGAAGAGAGATTGTACAATATACCATTGAAGGCCTTTAGTGCTCATAGCTTCAAGTGTTTTAAATATACATTGAATTTTTATAATTCTATATTCATTTGTAGGATTTTTTCTTCATAATTATATATAGGATCTTTGAGTACCAAGCAAGCACTCTGAAAAAGTCATGATGACAATTTCATAGCATCTAAAAGAATGAGGACAAACATCATTTGATTTATAAAATCCTTTTTAATGGCAATTATAATCACTCTAAGCAACAAATGATTGATGAGCTCCACATCAATGCAAACAGAAATACATGATTATACAATAACAATAACTTCGATAATTCCATTATGGTGCATAGACTAAATAATTTTGATTTGTAAATAATGTTAGGTGTTAAGTGAAGATAGTACTATTTTGTAATTCTTCCTTTAAACCAAAATTAAAATATTTGAATGTCTCTCATAAATTATTATACATTAAAACAAAATTCAAAAAAGACATATATTGAAAAGAAATTGATTTATTTAAAATGAAAATGAAAAAACGTAATGCGCTTCAAATCTATAATACATTCAATCTGTAATATTCATATCTTAATGAACCTACATCTAGAAATGGATGTAGCCATATTAAAGAAAAGAAAAAACCCTATTAGTAATGCATGTTGTTGTAATTGTGAGGTATAACAAAAAGACAGAATTGATTACTATTCTTACTTTCTAAATTCTGTATTTTAAAGGTAAAAGTAAACTAATCTGAACTCCTAAACTCCCATTGAAGGGCTTTTACTTTGATAAGCTCAATTCATTTTTCTCTCTAAATAAACAAGAAGCTAATAATTTTTTCTTTAATTGTAATCGTACAAATTCAAACTAGAAATGTATAAAAACGCATACAAAAAGAAAACACAACAATATCATTTTAGAATTGGATAATTACAATACATAAACGAGGTGAAAACTAAAAAAATCTTCAAGCTATCTTTTTGTATGTCACATCTAAAGAATTGAAGACCACAAAAAGTTGACGTTCACATGCCTAACAAGCATGACATAAAACAATTTTGGATTTATCTCAATCTACTATACAATTTCATTAAATGAATTTCTAGTATGAATTTTTCTCCAAGATCTAGTGTAGTTGAGGCACATATTCAATAGCCCTTAATCCCTAAAAGATGGAGCCCATGACTCTATAGTCAAATTTGCATACATTGAATGACCACTTGGTCCTTTAGGGGTTAATAGTACAAGGACTGGAGATTGCAGTGGGTACCTTTGCACAAGATCTTGAATTAGGAAACTGTAATCATTCATTTTATATACATATCTTCAAACAAATCATGAATTGCATCATTGTTTAAATATAATCTGGATTTTTAATAACATGCCTAAGACCTTTAAGCTTGATTCCCTAAACCCTAAAGCCCTGAACCCTCTAAACCTTCAACCCTTAACCCTAGAAACCGTGAAACTTGAAAACGGTGAACCCTAAACTCTAAACCCTAAAAACCCTAAGTCCTAAAAAACACCCAACCCTATAAAAAGGATTATATAAAAATACTCCATCGCTGGCTGCTGCACATTAGTCGCATAATGTGAGTAATTTGAGCTGCCACTTCCCGTAAACAAAGACTTTAGACTAGTCTTAAGAAAGAAATCTATTAATGCAAGGGGTCCAAGGCAGAGGGCCACTACCAACTCTGGGGTTGGACAAGTGCCAAGTCAGGGAGTAGCCGACATTCCCAACATTTTTTGCCGACATTCTCGAAGAAAATGTGGCTGCCAAAAGAGTTTTAAAGTAAAATTCCCCTATCTACAAAAGGCCGGCAACATGGAAGATTGCCATTTAAATATAGAAAAATACATTGTTAGTCCCGCCATTTACCTTTTCGTGGAACTTTTCAGTGTCAACGCACCCTGAACAGAAGAGGTACTTCCCCCTAAGCCCGGAAAGTTTTCAACGGTTTGAATTCCATTACTTCCCACCGATATTTTCCCGCCATCCAGCATCGCCTCTCTCCCCGCGAGCCTCATCATTCCTCAATCTAGTTCTTCTTCATTTTGCTCTTGCATTGCCCTGGCAAACATCGCTCCGGCACGGACTAGGAATTTATTCTTTGTTGTTTTTGTTAGTATTTGCGGAACCAATACACTTTGTCTGCACTCATTCTCGTAAGCGCTTTGTTTGGCATGTTGTTCAATTAGCTCTGTTTCGTGCTGAGTATTCTCGAGTGCCAGTGCTCTGGCTCCGCAGAGCTGCACTTGCATTCCATGCTGCGTTCAATGTCCTTGATTTTGATGAGATTGTCTTCAGTGTTGTCGTTGGAGAGGGTGCAATTGTACACTTCTATGTTCATTTTTACGTAGATAGTAGTCACCGAATTGTACGCCGCAAATAGCGGAATGAATGTCTTCTCATTTGGGGATACAAAGTACAAAATATCCTCGGGTCGAGGATATTCATACAGTAGAGTCAACATTGCACTTATCTTCGACTCGAAGACAAACCTAAGTCTCTGAATAATGAATAATCTAACAACAAGAGGAATAACTGTCATTTACCTATGTTTCATAATATAGGAGAGTGTTCACAAGAACAATGAACACCCAGAGTCGAAGTGTAGATTATCTTTGACTCAAAGATAAATGTATCTATTTAAACGATATGAGAATTCTTCAGACAGTACTTGTAGCATTTTCTAGTGTCCCGTCGATAGAGAGGCTAAATTATCTTCGAGTCGAGGATAAACTATACAAAGTTCTTCATACATTGGCCAGATCTGACACCTTTTGTCAAATCTCGAATACTATCCTAGTAATGATATTATCTCTACATACTCTCAAGGCACGGATGTAATTTCTTCCTGTAACTTATCTTTGTGTCTAAGATAAAATATTGAGATTATAGGAATGTATTCCATCAATTTATTTTTGAGTCTATGATAAAATAGTCAGACCTTATGAATGTATCCCATTGGTTTATCTTCGAGTCTAAGATAAAATAGTCAGACTGCAGTAACGTGGTTCATGATTTTATCCTCTAGTATAAGAGAAGATAATTATACTTTAAGAATGTATTCCAGTTTCATATCTTCATATCTAAGATAAGATAATCGGAATGTATGAACAGATCGCTTGTGGATTATCTTTGCGTCTAGGATAAAATAGTCAGACATTGGGATCTCCTTTTATCAGTTTATCATCGAGTCTAAGATAAAATAGTCAGACTGTAGGAACGTATTTCATCAGTTTATCTTTGATTCCATGATAACATAATTATACTTTATGAATGTATCCCACTTGTTTATCTTTGAGTCTAAGATAAAATGATCGGAATGTACGAATAGATCGTATGTGGATTATCTTCGACTCTAGCATAAAATAGTCTGATTGTAGGTAACATATTTCATCAATTTCTCTTCGAGTCTCTCTCATGATTTACTAATTTTTTTTTTGATATCTTGTGCAGAATGGACAATGTTTTTGCAAACGAAGTTGCAGATCCGGTTCCATCTTTGCCGAAGGGAGTTGCGCCCTGTGAGGGAATCCCTTGTGCTTCATGGTATACCAAGGGCGTGACACTCAGAAATGAAGCTGGAAAGGAAGTGGCGAGGGAAATTTGTCATAGCGTTGATGCAGGCCTCATCATTGACATGGATGGGAAACCGCTTGGAGACGACCGTGTCGCAGTTCAAATTGCGGAATCCCTTTGCGAAGCCGATGTTCCGTCTCAGTGGATGTGGTCAATGCACTCTTGGCCCATTTCAAGGACATATCTAAATGGTGTCAGTTTGTATGACCATGATCAGACGTTTCTATACAAGGCCCCCGTGAATGCATCGACGCGGCGTGTTCGGGCTGGAGTTTGGTCTTATGAGAGTTCTCGAGAGAGGAAAGAACTAAGTAGTCCTCCCAAGAAGGAAGCCCTCCTCACCCCCCAGGCGATCACTGAGGTGTCTACCATGTATTGTTGCCCAAAGAACTGCTTGCAGCCGTTTTCCTGTGGGCAGATTCAAGCCATTCGATCCCTCATTCATGTAGATGGCGGAGTGAAATTACGGAAATCGCATTTCCTTGACGCGCACAAGCAAATCCACCCTGATGCTAATGGAATGGACATGATCACTTTGTCACATCATAAAGTTTGTCCCATTGCTTGGTACAAATTCCATGGAATATCGCAGGCTACATTCTATAGGTACAAAGAAATGTCGAAAGCCGATAAGCAGCCGTTTTACCATGGTAATCTTGGCTTGAAGAAGCCACAGACTCATACATTACAAACAGCGGCCACACTTCGGTTGATTGTCGAGAGAAAATCAGACCCGATGCCTCACAAATCTAGAACTCTTCAGTCCGGGGAGAAAGTTCCGTCCATGGTTCTACCTTTGTCATTTCAATGGAGGGCCCATTTGCCGGAGATTAACAACGTCAATTTGGCGTTTCAGTTGCTACCACTTTCAGCGAGCGGGCTGAGCAACATCCGAAAAGCTTCTTTTTCAGAATACGCTCCCAAAGCACGTGGTGACAATTTTGCTCGATGTGCAACATGTGATAAACTTAAGCAACTCAGAGCTGCTTGCACTCCACGTTCACGTGCGCAAGAAGTTTGGACTACAAAGTTAAAAGTCCACCTCGCTGGGCAAGAGGCACATAGGGAGCTGTATTATGGAAACCGTATGATGTCAGACAAATATCCGGAGAAGATTCTGACCATAATTCACGACAAGATGGATCATTCAAAGACAGCTTGTCCCCACTATTCTCACAAGAACAAGGGCACCGACTCGTTCGTGAAGTTGCCCATCGCTATCACTGGCATGATTGCTCATGGTCATGGAGACGTGAGATATGCGCACTATGGCTTAGACATCTTTCCGACAGACTCCAACCACACAGTCGGCTCCCTTGCAAAATTGTTGCGAGATCTTGAGTCTGAACCAAAATTTTCCTCGCGTCAGTTGTTTCCCCTTCATGATCTGATTCATCCATTGTCAAAAGCCGTGTTGGAAGGCTCGAAGATTTGTGTCGAATCCCTTCCCTCTCGTCCTGAACAGGTGGTACAACCCCAGTGTCTTCCTCCAACATTGGTTCTACAGCTTGACAATGCCGCAAGAGACAACAAAAATCGATGGATTTTTGCATTCTGCTCTCTCCTTGTATACAGAGCCGTTTTTTGCGAGGTATACATCAATTTTCTTATTGTTGGGCACACTCACGAGGACATCGATGCTCTGTTCGGTCGTTGGAGCAGCACGTTGAAGACAAATGACTACCTCACAGTTCCAAGGCTCATGAAGTCGTTCATGGATTGTGAAACGCAAAGTGTAATTCCGCATCTCATCGAAGAGGTCCCTGATTTCAAACGGTACGTGGAAGGATGCTTGCATACAGGCGATGATTCTCTGCAGGGCCATTCCCAAGCCCAACAGTTCAAGTTCTATAAAGATTCGAATGGGTGGCCCTTAATGCAATACAAAATTCTTTGCACGGACGTGGATTGGTTGCCGAAAGAAGGGGGGGGGATTCGTTTGTGGAAGGAGACAGTTGATGGGCAACCCATAGTTCTTCGGGGTAGTCCATTATCTTTGGCACCGCAGTTAATGCGTTGCTTTGATGACGTTTGTAAGGGGTTAGACGGATACATTGCTTTGTGGGATACAATGGCTAATCAGGACTTGTCTGGGGAGTTCAGGAGGAAACATGCGGTAGTGATGAAGTACTGGGAAGGAGTGAGAAGCGCTCTGCATGAACCACTGGTGGCTCGTGATATATTGCGTGATGGATTCTGGCCAAATTCAATAGTCGCCGGTGAAGTAGCAGACCAATATGAAGACAACGGCACTGTGCATGAGGAGTTCGCGGAGGATGCACCTTTTGTTGGAAAAAGGCGTGACCGTCCTCGTTCTTCGTTTCGTGTAGGCCGTGATGTGTATGCCGATTACTTTGTTGCAGTGCGTCCTGCCAATGGTGACCTCCGTCCGTTTTGGCTAGCAAGGGCACTGACAAACCCTAGTCCAGACCCAGGCCATGTCAATTCCATTCACTTGCAGTACTGGACGCCTGCGTCATTTGAGGACATTGACGAGAATACATATGTTGGATGGGACACGAAACAAGGGAATTTATGGTTTGAAGACAAGGAGGTCTCCACGAGCTGGAATCATACAAATACTCTTATGACAGTTTGGAAGCCCCGTGTGAGAGCAGCTACCTCAGATCCATGCATCAAAATCCCCAAAACGCAAAGTTGCATCATCAAAGAGTCCGCGGATGCCAATGCTGTTGCTACTGAAGGAAACAATGCATCCTAGATGCAGAGATGAATAGGTTGTAGGCATAAGAGCCATTAGGAGTGTTAAGAGTTATTTTATAGTTTAGTCTTTTAAATAGCTAAAATATTAATACATATGTATAGATATATAGGTATATGAATACATATTAAAGGAAAAAAATTAAAAAAGAAAAAAGGGATTGTGAGGAGTTCTAGAAGTTGATAGGTTATTTTTTAATGATAATTATGCAAGAATTATATTGAATTAGGTAGGAAGGTCATATGTAAGTTTACTTTGCAATTGTTCTATAATTGTTTGTTTCAAATTTTGCATAATATAATAAATTTGTATTATTATTTGCAATATTATAATTTGTGCATTTTCTTGCTTATTAATTGTATTTTCAATGTTCATGTTTGTTTATTTCTAAAGATAGATGCACTTAAAAGATGATTTATGATGAAATTATGAATTCTGGTTCCTAAGTGTATTTAAATGTTGTACAGAAGATCTTAAATAGTTAATTGTTTGTCATTGATGATCTTTGTTCAAATGTCATGGAAATCCTTGAAACACCCTTTTCCTACAAAAAGTGCCAATGGAATCTATTCGAAGAGATCCAAACAAATATGTGATCTTTGTAATGGACACAGAAACAAACATAAATAATGAAATGTGTAGTGTGCAAAGTGATATAGGTTGGTGCAACTTCTTGTTGTACAAAAAAATTTAGTTCTTTCGACATAGTATAGTCTCATTTTATTGAAGAATCTCAAATTAATGAATCCTTTTGCATACTAAATATAGTCACATAATTAAATTGAGACTGAACTTTCTCTCATTTTAATGAATATGGCCTTTTGTCTTAAATCTGAAATTTCTCCACAAACATGGTATTTTATGACTTTGGGCCTAACTAACAAAATGAAAGCCATGTATTGTAGTTCCAACTCTATCTTGAAATATGACCAAATTCCTAATATTGGATGTTATATTGTGATGTTTGAACTTAGTATGTACTTTCAATGTGTATTTTTTTAAATTATAGAATGGCACGTAACTTGAGTTTACACCATAATGTTTCTCATTTTATTATACACGCATACTAAAATTTTCAATATTTTTGAAATAACTTCCTATTGGTGTGATTTTCTTTAACTTTTTCTTCAAAATTTTTCAAGAAAATCAATTTCCACTTAAGAATCAAAATTTCTACCTGAAGTAAAGTAGACATGTAAATTGAGTGATAAACAATGAGGCTTGAAATCAGTGTTCATGGGTCCATCATATATGGGGGTTAAATGATGTTGTTGACATTTAAAAAACGACAGAATTATTGATAGTAGTTCCTAAAGCCATCATCTGAAAAAGCACAATGGCAGTGAAGATTGCATATCGGAGTTAAAAAAAGAATTTTGGAAACATTCTCCAAATCCAAAAAAAAAGAATCCAATAGAATGTAGAGATCTAGTGATCTTTTGGCCCTAAATAAGGTAATGGGAGAATGTAGGCCACGTATCACCCTTGTCTTACTCTCCATGAACAGTAGAGGCATCTCAGGGAATTCCGATGAACAACCTTGCTTTCCGGGTTGACATTTTCAAATTTGAATGCAAGCTTTGTACATCCCGCCGTCTCCATTCCTACCAGGAAGTGCTCGACTTCTATCGACATTCGCTTCATTGATTCCTCTTTTCATACTTTCGGAAATGCGATTGCAACTCTGTGTAGGCAGTGCTCCTTTCCTTGTACATGGACGTTGCATGTGTGGTTAACTTCTTACCTTGTTAAGGATTTATTGGAGCTCGTTACAAATTGCTTAGTAGGGAATGTCGGCGACTTGTGATCTGTAGTTTGTTGAGGCGCTTCGAGCTCTAGGTATGATATGCAGGAATCCTGTTGCCCACAGAAAACACTAGAAGAAAAGCACGTTTTTGCTGGCGTTTAGCAACAAACGCATCGTGTTTTTTCAAACGTTAGATGTTCCAAAAAACATGTACGTGTTTTGTAGAAAACGTGTACATGTTTTGCAGAAAATGCGACCATGTCACTGTGGACGGCTATGTTTGTGACAATGTCAACTGCGACATGGCCATGTTTTTATAAAATGTCGCATACAACATAAACTGCCATGTCAGCAAGTAGATTTAGAGAAGGGCAGCTACGTGGCATATTTTAGAAAAAAATAAATGGATGGATGGATGGACGTCGAGTTGGACATTGAGCTAGACATCTCAAACAATGTAGGCTAATTATTCCATATTGTTTGTCTCATAATGGACAAATTTTTTAGCAAAGGACAGCCACGTGGCATATTTTGGAAAAAAAAGAAATGATGGATGCATGGACGTCGGGTTGGACGTCTGAAACAACGTGTTGGATGTCGGGTTACAAGTCTCAAACAACGTAGGCTATTTATCCCATATCGTTTGTTGCACCATGGACAAAGAATGGGTATAAATATGACCCTTAAAATGTTCATTTTTATGTAATTTTTCCATCAAAATAAAATTGATGGAAATGATAAGTTTGTTTACTTCTTGGTGAATTCTACATTTTTTTTGTTGCTTACTTTTATTTTTTAATTTATGTTAACTAATTTTTTTTGAAAAAATGGATTGGATGAAAAGAATGGGATGGATGAAAAATAGGTGAGATGAAAAGAAATGGAAGGATGAAAAAATAGGCTGGATGAAAAACATTAGATTCTTTGACCTCCACGTCAGATGCAGTCAAGTAAAAAAAAAGATTACGTGGCAATGCCCATCCGAGTGGCGCCTCCATGGCACTCAGGTGCCTTCCACGTGTTGACCTCTGAGGACCTCAGTAGACATTGTTGTCACCCACGTTTTTGGAAAAACGAGTACAAAAGTGATGCGTTCTTCTAGATTTTCACATGTTTTTACCCCGTCTAATCAAACGTTTTTTAGGAGACGTCAACGTTGATCATTTTCGTGTCACACACAACGCATACTCACGTTGTTTTGGACATTTTGAGAAAGTCTGTTTTCTTCCAGTGAAATCACATTTAGTTTCAGTGCAGGGTTTACAAAGAAGATGCACAAGTCCTTTCAGTTGCCACTCCCATTTGTGTTTTCGTCAGTCTTGTTCAAAATTGATCAGATGTTGTGGTGTTAAGCAATGATGTGAATTGTATGCGAGATTGTTCAGATCCCTGTGACGCTCAAGAATTCTCTAGTGCAAACCTAAAATACCCGATTATGTCGCCGTAATTTCCGGAAACAAGAGTAAACACTTGGCTCTTCCAGAGATTTCTGAAATAACGGATAAAATTAACTCGACCAACGGTACAATACACTAGTTATGTTATATAATTTAGGTCGACTCGACCTAAAATTTGGATACGGTACGTGGGATTGTATCATTGGACGAGTATGTATGAGTTGATCGCTATTGGGACCGTCAGTGTATGTCGTGAAGACATTCTCTTTGAAAGCTTGCTTTAGGTCGAGTTGACCTAAACTAGAACAATACAATCCACCAGTTCTCTTGTGTCATTTGAAGTATCAGGATCTGCTGAAGTGCTAGTCTTCAGGAAATGATAATCAATTACGGTACCAAGTGAAGTGAGCAATGTCAGACATTTAGGTCGACTCGACCTAAAAGTAAAACCGACGAGTGTCCTGGAAACCACTCATGGGAACGATTTCTTTGAGAAGAATGTCTAGAACTTCAACGTCGATGTCTGCTTTCCAGATATCTGAACAGGGAATGGGAAATTTGAATTAGGTTGAGTCGACCTAAACTCTGTTGATCCAGTTGGTTAATAAACTCTTCCTCTTTGAGGTTGATGGAGTTTCTCTAATCGGATGGCTTAGAGAACCAGTTATATAAACAAACTTAACAAGTACTATTTGTTCAGTAGCCTTGGCATTTAGTTTGATTCTACCTATACTGGGTCAATGTAGTTATTTCTATTGCTTTCGTGTATTGAAGTCTGCTTGTTCAGATCGTACATCAGACGGTCTACGTTGTAGATAATCTGCCAGGATTTCTGTTTAGCCGGGATATCAATATCATCATAAAGAGGTTTGTGTTCTTTAGTACCCTTTAGAATCTGCACATTGAATGTTGTTGATGGTTAGGTCGATTCGACCTAAAATGTTGACATGCAGTACTTTGTACGCAGTTTGCACATTCAATGCTTATAGTTCTATCAATTTATCTTATTCTCACGTGTGCAGGTGAAATGAGCCTCCCAGACGACCCTCTCGAGAATATATACTAGGGTGACAATGATACTGAAGACCATGTTGAAATGGATGTTGACATTCCCGAGTGTGAAGGAATTCCTAGACAACTCTAGAATACAAGTGTTGTCACCCTCTATAATGATGCAGGTATTCTTGTTGGTGAAGGTATATGCCACAGTGCGAACTCGGATCTTGTGCTTGGTGCCAACGGTCCTCTTGGAGATACTCATGTGGCGGTGCAAATTTCCAAAACTCATTATGAAGCAGACATCCCTCAAGAGCGAGTGCGCGCATTGGTAGCATGGCCAATTAAATTGGTCCATTGTCGTGGGGCAAGCCTGCACGACCATGATGTGAGGGATAATTTCAATCGACTACAAGCTAGTCGTGAGAACCCTTTGACTTCGAAGTCCAATCGGTCGTATACAAGTACTGTTCGAAATCCCTCTCGTGAGTCTTGCATCAAAATGAAGGACCTTCTCAGTCAAGGCTCCATCAACTTGGTGTCTAGCAAGACCTGTTGTAGTAAGAATTGCGTTCAGCCGTTCCCAAGAGAAAAAATTCGAGCTTTCCGTGAACGGATGTATCAAAATTCTACGTTCAAGCACAGAGCCTTTATGAAGACTGAAGTTCATAGACAGATGCATCGTGATTCACGAGGAAGAAGGATGGTGACTATTGACGAAATTGTTGTGTGCGTGCGAGCATGGATGCATATTGCCGGGGTTCCGGAATCTACATTCTATTGCTACCAAAAATATGCATTGCAGGATGGTCAAGAAGCAAGAGAACATGGCAATTTGGGACTTCTTAAGCCAAGGCAACATACGGAACAAGCGGCGGTTACTTTGAAATGCATCTTGGAGAAAGAAGCAGATCACATGCCACATCGTACCCGGACTCTGAAGTGTGGGCAGAAGGTGGTCTCCAAGATTTTGCCGGCTACGTTTCAATGGAAGGGTCAAATGGCAAAAATCAACGAGATCAATGTTGCTTTCGGATTGCAAGAGGTATCTACATCAAACTTGAGCAAGATCAGGTCCACTAGGTTTCCAGAGTACGATGTGAAGCAGCCTGGAGATAATTTTGCTCGATGTGCTGTTTGTGATAAGTTGCGAGAGCTCATAAAGAGTGCTCTTGCAGGATCTCAAACCGCTATGTTATGGTCAAGGAGATTGGATAAACACCTTGCCATTGCTCGTGCTCACAGGAAAATCTATTATGCAAACCGATATTGGTCGCAAAGTTCTCCGCATGAATGTATTACAATCATGCACGACAAGATGGATCATGCAAAAACCGCTTCTCCTGTCTTTTCACACAAAAGCAAAGAGCTTGATGGCCTAATGAAGTTGCCTGTGTCCGTCACGGGCATGATTGCGCATGGGCATGTTGATGTCCGTTATGCACATTATGGTTTGAATCTGTTTAAACATGATTCAAATTACACCATTGGTTCAATGGCAAAGTTGTTGCGTGACCTTGAACTACCACCAAAGTCTTCTTCAAGAGCGTTGTTTGTCAATGCAGCATCAACACCTCTGTTTGAAGCAATACTGAAGGGAAAAGAGATGTGTGAAGCAACGCTTCCTCCGCCACCGATAAGCTTAGTTCCTGCGACACCGTTGCCATCCATTTTGAATGTGCAAATGGACAATGCCACCGGGGACAACAAAAACCGATATGTGTATTGTTTTTGGTCTCTACTTGTTGCAAACAAGATCTTTCGTGAAGTGCATGTGAACTTCATGATCGTTGGTCACACGCATGATGACACTGATGCGTTGTTTGGGAGATGGAGCATGCTCTTGAAGAAGGAGAGCTTCCCTACAGTTCCTGCACTCATGAAGTCGTTCATGGATGTAGAATCCATACCCACTATCCCTCATCTAATCGAAGAAGTGCCTGATTTCAAGGGGTTCATTGCAGGTTCATTTATTGACGGTGGTGATATTCTTGTTGGAAGGCCTTATTCGTTAATTTGAGACGAAGTGGTCATTTTGAGACTTCAAAAAATAAGTGTGAAGCACTATTAAAATAAAAGTTGTTGAATCCAACGATAAATGCCATTGCAATGCAATCTAAAAGACGTGAACATGTCGGCCCCTGTAATAATTCAAACATGGAAGGCCACATGCAATAGTACGGAAAAAGACTTGAGTCGTAGTTTCACATGATGTGAAGCAAAATCAGTTCCACAAAATACTTTCAAGTGATTTTAAATATTGTATGTTTGATTTACTCCAAAGGTTGGTTGCCGAAAGAAACGACAACTCATACACTCAATGATTTCCATACTTACTTAAGTATGAAACTGTATGATATCCTAGACTTTGTGTAGAGACTTTCTGTATAGTTGAGAGCACTCCCGTTGTTGTACGCGTAATCTAGAGGTAAGCACCTTTAACACACAATTGTGGTTAGATGACACGAGTTATTGTCCCAGGGAATTCTACTATGTTGCTGCAAGTTTCGGGTATCCGGTTCATTTCCCAAACACCCCAAGCAATCCGTATAATCTATTGCTATCTTCCGGAAACTAGTATTTTCCGGATTCTAATCTGGATCCATCCTCTTCCGGATTCCGGTTCCAACTCTCCACTTGTTTCCGAATGCAAGTACTTTCCGGATTCTAATTTGGTTTCCGGATTTACCCAATATCCAGATTCCACTGCTCAATTCAACGGTTTTATATACCCCTGTTTTATCCTCAGGGGGTCCACTATTGGTCTTTAGAGGGGTAGGGACTTCACCACTCTTAATCCTCACATAATCTATCCTCTATCACACTAAACAAATAAAACACCAAGAACAATTTGTTGAGATCTGGGGGTAGCACCCTCACAACTTTCCGGATTGCAGGTCACTCAAGGCCGCGTTAAGTCCCCAAATACTACAACGACAGATCTAGTACTTTCCGGAAAATACAGGTAGATCCCGTATTGACTATGAATTAAGAGTGTTTAACTGGCTATCCTATCGGTAGATGGAAACATTCTGCTAAAGCGGTTGCCGATTTCCACACGAATTCGTCTCCCATGAAATCCGGACTAGCGTTCCGTACCACGCATGGCTCTCCATCGGCTTGCCGTTCCAACGAATTAAAGGACAAGATGCACAAAGCGCTCACTTCCTCAATCCGTAATCAATATGTACCTACTAGTAATTAGTTCCAGCTAGCCTAGTGATCCGGACTCCTCCCTTCACCCTATCTCTCTCACCCACCCACACATGAACACAAGAACGCGATACGCCAGAAAATGCACTCCAGAGTGTAACCCAAGGTGATCAAATTGAAAAGGCAAGGAAAGGAATGAATGGGCAACAGGCCTGCCCACCCTTAAATACAAAACACGACGACCTAATAGCCACCAGAAAATCAGGGCAACAGTCAAACTGACTGTTGCGAGAAACCCGGAAAGCCGTTCAAAATCCTAGAAGTTCGGAACTCGGCTGTTCCTAAAATTCCGGAACTTCCTAAAAATCCAAAAATTCCTAAATTTCCGGAACATTTCCGGAAATCCCTAAAATTCCGGAACATTTCCGGATACTCCTAAAATTCCGGAACATTTCCGGAATCCGGATTGGTCCTATTTACTGGATCTTAACACTTATAACAATTCTAATGATCCGAAATTTACTTATTCCAAACTTACTCTCTATCTGTAATGTATTGCCTATTCTTACATCAAAAATGGAAATTTTTACTCTATTCTAATCCGATTCTAGTCTAATCTACTAACATTTGAGTTTTCGTGTTGTGACACCCGTACTCAAACAAAATAGTACCCCGTTATCTACCATGCTATTAATAGTAACATGGAAACAAAATCCAAGCGCTTCGGAAACCTGTATTTAAGCCTAAGCATCACTATTGCCTGTACAATTACTCTTGACCGCCTCTATAGCTTTTAGCTTTGCAAGGCCTCTAAATATATCCTCGTGTCGAGAATGATGTTGCAGTCGAATTTCAGGTTCGCCAGCACCGCGTAACCCAAGGCTTTGAGATCCACCATCCTTGCGCTCTGGATTGCGGACATATTGAGGGCCCCCGTAAGTACATAGAGATCTGGTCCCGCGAGGCGGCAGCGATGGCAGCGACGCATCAACATTGGTTATGTACGGTTTAGGAGTTCCGATAGATTTGGAGTCCGCAGATCGTCGATTTTCCCTAGAAATCCGTTGACGAAAAAGAGTGTCGGCGGACGAAGCTCGTCTACGCTGTGTATACTTCGGCGCCGGAGGCACCCTTTCGTGGAGCGGATGAAAAGGTTTAGGGTCCGCCAACATCAATGACAACGTCCTGGCTTCACCCTCCATCAGCGACGTTGAAGGAACAGTATCTTCGAGGCAAGGATATCCCGGAGCCTCATGCGCTGCCAGGTCGAGTTTTCGACTAGTACCTGCATCCGTCCGATGCCCTGGGGAGAATGAACCCGCTCGCCTCGACGATACTCGCTTGAGTAGCGAAGGGGAGCTGATGGAAGTCCTCGGAGGTCCACGGCTAGGGGGACTGTCGACGACGCCGTCCTCGATGTTTCCCTTCGAGTAGTCTATGGCAGTGGATGCCGCGTCTGCTGCAGAACGCAACATGTATGGTTTGGAACGTGGAGCCTGATCGCAGCTCCCGCTCTCTGAATTCGATCTCGGCGACACCATTTTTAGGGATCCAGAAAGGAGGCTCTTTGTCAGCCTTGTCATTCTCTGCTTTTTCTTCGATTTAAACAATTGAACTTCTTCGAACTCCAGCAACTGCCCAGTCCACAAAGTCACCCATATTACTCCCTCGTCAAAGAACAAATTCATGCAGAAAGTGGATTTAAATCAAAAGAGTAGTACACGCATGCACAACGACTCCCAAATCACAAGTCCAGAAATACGTGTAAGAAACGATCCAAATATATTATTTACATAAAATAGTGGTGTCATTTACAACAAGAATACATTACAAGAGAGCATTCCCAAATGCTAAGCGAATCAATGTGGGAAGTCTACTTCCTACGTCTGGGAGGCTCTATGACTACTCCTATGCCCGAAAGTTCGTAGCGGCACCCCATAACCTTCGCGGACACTTTCATTCCGTCCACGATATCCTTGACATCCTAGTCATCCGCGCCCAGTGGATTGAAGCCAATCCGGTTTTCCACGACATACTCTCGTAGGTGCCCGGGCGGGCAATGCAAATCTAGGCGTCGCAGCCACGGAAGAAGTTCCCCCAAGAGAAAATTGTCTCGGCGCTTACTGTGGGTCCACGTTTCTAGGAAAATGGCATTCCCATTTTCATTGCAGACACTCTTGATGGGAGAGTCGTCAATGAGAATGGTATTGTCCGCACTAAAAGACGTGCTACCACTCGGGTTCTTAAAGAGGGCCTCCGAAAGATCTTTCAGACAGAGCATCTGATGACCCTTAAAAAAGAACTTCTCCGGAGCGACCTCTATTTTGGTGCAGTGATCCTGACTCAGGATATCGTAAGGAGGTCTGCACCCACTGAACAAGTGTCCCGCAATGCCTTCGGCATTGCGCTTGATCATCGTGGACCAAACGACAATCCTATCTGCTATTTCAGAAACCTCGCGGAGGAATTTCCCTACATTCTGTCAAGTGAATACCGCCTTGGGCCTGACTATTGTGGGATTCCTGTGGCAAAGAACTTTCTCTTCGACCCGGTATGGTTTGAATTTGTCCCCATACGACTGCAAGGCGCTCTGACAGAGCACGCCGTTCAGGTCGAAGACAATGTTTAGCCACTTCCTCCGTGGCGGAGGAAGTGGCGGGGGCAGATTCCTCGGCACAATCTCTCTTCCGCCCTCCGATTCTACCTGATCAATGCAAGACAACAAAGAATTGGAGTTACTTGGTGAAATGCAGAAGTGGGAGAGCCACTAAGTGAACTTTTGCATTGAATTCTTCTAAGCAAATGCGGTTCCCCGTTAGGGAGCGCTTTCACAGCCAATGGACGGTGCACGCTTTCAATTTTGACAAACTGATCAACCAAAACATGCACAGTCGCATTCAATTAGATCCAAGAAGCAATCCATGTGTAAAAATGTGCATATTTTATTTGCATAGATAACATGATACACTTAGAAAAAATCGAACTGTAGCCGAACCAACCGAACACTCATGTGTGAAGACAATGCTACACTAGACTATACAATAGACGCCACAGACGGGCACGTTGTCCGCGTCAACAAATCAAAGAGTGGCCACGCCATCCTGTCAAGCCGCATGCATGAAATGAGATTCAGCACTTATTTTAGAAACGCGATGCCAGTAGAGTATGACGACCACCAATAATCTCTGACTCAATCGAATCCATAAGGGTCAGACGGATGTATGTCTGTTGATTCAGGCACTTGTGGATTCCCGTCAACCCTCGCTGCCGTCGTCGTGCGCCCAGCTTCTCCCCCCTCCGCGACATTGCGACGGATTTCATCGTCGCTAGCCTCGTAATCTACCTTCTCTTCGTCCACGGACATTAGAGACGGCATCGACTCGAAGGACGTCCCATTGGCCGGTACAGCTGCAGCATTGGCCGCTACGCCAACTGGCTCCCCAACATCAGGGGCATCCTCGAGTCGAGGATGAGGCTCCGCCCCGCCTGTCTTCTGGCCCGGCTTCGAGACAGTCACTGCGTCAGAGGTTTTCACCTCGAAGGCTCCCTTTTGTGCAGAAGGGACACTTGGCAGCTGAGACGCTGGGGTGCACGCCACCACGTCAACATGCGCGAGTGTAACAGCGTGAACCTCCATATCCTCGCCTCGACGATATGGGAGCGCCGGCAGCAGTACTTGCACCTGCTCAACGACAAGTGTTGCGGTGGAGAGCACAGGGACCTGCGGTGCCGGGTGTTGGAATGAATCCACAAAACGGGCTGGCGGCTGGGTCGGTTGCATTTGCGCAATAAGCTGCTTCATTTGAGTCTGCAGCTCCAGGTATTGCGCCTGGGACTCTTCCTTAATTCTTTGAATCTCCTCTTTGGTCTTCATCCTGCTCTCCATTGCCTCTTTGAGTTCCTTCTTGAGGTCCTCCTTCTCCTTTCTTTGGAGCAATCTCCTCTGCCGTTTCTCCGCGTCTTTCTACCAGAAGTCCTTCTCAATCTTTACAACTGCTCCGGATGGTAGAATGAGAGGCTTCATCTCTTTCACCCATGGGATGCCTTCGTCGTCTTTGGAGTTGTCGTCTGAAGAATGGGGACGATCGATGTCATCATCGTCACTGAGGACTACGAGGCCTTCTTCGGCGGACCTTGGGATTTGAGGTACTTGAGCGGGCTGGGATCTCTCGACGACAACATCCTTAGGTCCGACATCCTCAGGTGCAACATCCTCAATTGCGACATCCTCAGGTCCAACATCGGGAGGTCCATGTCCAGAAACATCGTTTGTTGGCACATCTTCGTCCATACGGTTTTCCTGAACCCTCAATTCTTCCTCGTGCTGCCTCTCAAATTCTGTGTCCGTTTTGTAGTCTCCCTCATCTTCTACAGCATGTGCAACTAAGGGAACGGAAGCGCCAGTTGCAGCTGACTCAGACTCAGCCTCGCCAACAGCCGTGGGTGGTGGAACATTCCCGACGGAAGCGATCATCCACGTATGAATTTGAAATGTGTTCGTCCCAAACTCATCGATGCCTTCCAGTCCAGGATCAGAAGATACATGACGACCCACCGTCTCTCCCTCTCTACTTGTAAACAACGGGACAGCTTCCGGTGATTCCAATACCATTGGTGGTGATGGTGGTGATTCAGAATGCACGACGTCAGGTTCACGGCTTTGCGGTTTTTCATACAACAGCGAGTACGGTGAATTCGAGAACATAAAATCTCTCTTATCAATCTTGCTTGCCAGGTATGAAATTTGCTGATACGGCTTCACGTCAGTCTTATCCACAAATCCGTAGAAAAACGCACCGAACATCTGAAATCAAATGATAACACATGTTCAGTATAATCTTCTATACTCTTCTAAAGGAAATTTCAACTAACAACCACTATCCTCGCCTCGACGATAGTACCAAAACAAATTATCAAAACATACAATAGAATGTTTCAGAAACAAAATGTATAATAGAACCTACCTTTGCTGCAAGCATAAATTTCGCTCCAGAGAAGACACCTAAGACATTCTCTCCCGGTCTCGCGAAGGCTTGGAGAATATCCAGGTAGAACTCTATACGAAGCTCTGTTGGCTCTATTCTCCACTTCGCCTCAGTATTTCTTGCAGGATCCTGATAGTATACACAGTTGGCAGGGGTTGTGTACATATCCTTCATGAGCGATCGAGATGCGGTTGCAAACACGTTATCTTTCTTGAAGAGAAAGAGCAATGGCACGTCAGGAGCAATCCCCCGATTCGTGACATTGTTAAGCATTTCTGCTTTACACGGTACGTACGTGGACACGACGTACTCATATTGATGGAGTTTAAGAGCAGCGAAACTTGTTGCAGCCTTTAGGTCCTCCTTGTCATCAAGGACGAACAGCCAGACATTTGGCTCGAACATTCTCGGCTCCATCTTCTGGTAGAGCAGGTACAGGAAGGGATCGATGCCGCTAGCGACAGTCGTAGCAGTTGCTCTCGGCGTCTCTCTGATGTCAATAACTGCAAGATTCACTTGTCGGGGCTGATACTGGTAATGTGAACTTGTCACGAACGCCTTCTGAGCAATGTTGAGCCCTTTGATATGAACCTCTCCTACAGGTTCCGGAAGTTGGTATTTCAGCTTCATGAACCGGGTAAACATGTACAACGCCTCCGGATGGAGCTTCTCTAAATCCTTAGCACGACATGTAAAAGCATCATTCCTCAGATGCTTCACAAAGTAGGCGGGTTTCGGGATAGTGATCAGCATATTCCATGTGGCCGATGTGAACCTGTGTCTCGCCTTCCACGACCTCCATGTCGCGTCTATCACATTCTCATTAACGTCGTGAAACACCAGAGAGGGCTTGACGGCCATCAGATCTTGCAGAATGATCTTCTTTTTTTTCCTCCTCTCCACCCAGTACTGACGTGGAATATTGTCGGGCACTAGAATCTTAGTCTTCGAGAGCGAGACCTTTGGGTGGAACGCCTTCCGGTTAGGTGTTTCACCGAGCAAGTGCTATGCGAAGTCCTTGTAGTCAAGGTCTGTGAACCAGCCACAGTGTTTGAAAAACTCTCGGTTCAGGGACATTGACTTAATTTTAAATCCCTTCATGTCCTTCAGAAGGGTCAAGGACACAGGATCAGTAATTTCGCCTGCCGCGTGCTTTGTAAGGAATTGTTCCCAGTAAGCCCACAGAGCATCTGGCAGCGTGATGATCTGGATCTCATTTTTCAGATCCGTAGTTCCACCTACTTGGGCACCATCTTTGTCCGGATTTATATTTTGAAAACGCTCAATGACCGCGTCAGTGAAACTCTGCAGTCGAAACGGAATGGTATTAGCAAAGACACAACAAATTAACTTGTGCAGGAGGTATCCTCGACTCGACGATACCGAACTACTCATATTCAAGCACAACAATTCAGCTTCACTTTGCGAAAAACTTCCACAGGCCAAACCGATACAAGACTTGACGACAAAATCATCGTCGACTCGACGATACAATGAAATTGTACTGCATACCTTATAGTTTTCAAGACTGTAGACAGCTTTGTTCGAACGTCTTGCATTCTCTCCTATCTTCTCTGCTGGGCGTTTGTATGTTACCCAGATGTTGCGGCAGGCAATGATCTGGTTGCCCCACGTTGGTTGGGCATGGTTGAGATGATTCGT
Organism: Antitrichia curtipendula; assembly: GCA_951230915.1. Taxonomy (NCBI): domain Eukaryota; kingdom Viridiplantae; phylum Streptophyta; class Bryopsida; order Hypnales; family Leucodontaceae; genus Antitrichia; species Antitrichia curtipendula. The sequence continues at coordinate 452,561 of OX579639.1, read as the reverse complement.
GCAGTTGTAAAATTTTGATATATTCCAGAGTTTCGTATGGTCGAGGGACCAGACAATCAGGGCATTCCAATGCTTGAGTTCGTTTTTCTGCTTCTCTCCACAACCGGATACTTGAAGCTCTTTTGAAGCTGTAATACTGTACTGCCCGTTGATAATCATGAAGTTGTTGTCCTTGATGTCATCCCATTTCTGTGGTTTCTTCATGAGCAACTGATTCTTCCTGTTGACCGGTGTCAGACAAACAATTTGTCGCTGCTTGATGTCAATAAGCTGGACTAGCTCATTCTTCACTGCTTCTGTGATGTCTTTCTGCAATGTCCGAATTACGAACTGGTCACTTACAATAAGGCATTTGTCGATGTTCACGGCGATCGGATTCTGATTAAACAGGAAGCAGTCTTGATGCTCGGCCCAGAACTTTGACTGAATGGTTGCGAATCTCTCAAAATCTGGGATGTCCACTGCGGATGCGCCAGCTGCTGCCAAAAGACTTGTCAAAGCTGATCTTGAGCTTCCTGCTCCAATAGCTAGACTAGTTAGGCTTTTCTTTCGTTTACGGCTCGACTTGGCTCCAGCAGATTGCGAGGCAGCTCTTTTCTGAGGCTCCGATGGCGTCTGACCAGGCCTCCTCCCTCTCGTTTCCGACGCTTTCTGTGTTGGGTACTCCTTTCGCTGAGGCTCGGACGCTGAACTTCTCTGTTGCGCTACTGTCCGACCAACATTAGGCTGCGTCTCAACATTCTCCAACGCGTAGCGGTCAAGTGTCTGAAATATCAGGCGTAACCTGGACGCGTTCAACCTGGCAGTGCTGTCCTTCCAAGGAACATAGCCCATGTTGTCAAACTCTTCATTCAGGGACTCCATTTGCGAACCTTCGAGAAAAGTCATGAGGTTGGCCAGGTCGAACTTCCCGTGACCAGAGCCGACGTTTATTACTATAGAGTGACAGTGGCTTCTGTTTTTTCCATTGTCATCCACTTCACGCAGGCCAACAACCACGTAGTTACTTTGGTGATCTTCGATGACCGTGACCTTCTCCTTCAAGTTCCATGTCATGTAATTTGTTTTACCCTGGATTCTGTATCTGAGGTAAACATAGTTCTTCCAACGATTTACTCCGAACGTCCAAGTCTGGATGTGATCTTTGAATTCCCAGAGCGTCCCGAACGTATCTGCCATTTCACCAATAAATGGTTCATCGTTTAATGGATTCACGAAGGGCTGAAGATGGTGTTGTGTTTGGGAGTAGTCGTAGTCGTCGGCCTTCTCCATTCTTCCCTTATCTGTCAATAGAAATGCACTTGTTTAGTGTCAAAATTTCTTCTATTGGTTCAAGACTATTTTGTTTCGTTGGTAACGGGATCGTCGACTCGAGGATACGGAGTCAGTTATCGCGTGCTTGAGTTTTCTCTTATCTATTTTCCATATTCTCTTTCTGCTCTCACCCGATTGAGAGCGGTCATGCGTTATTGCCACTCTATCAATGGGTATTCTGTTGTAATATATATTGATACGATTATCCGTCTACTTTTCTTGAGGTTATGTCTATTGATCATAATTTTGTGATGGGTTTTGTTTTTCTGGATATTTAAGGGACTTAGTGTTTTACGAAGTGCTCTCAGTTTGCTAGCGGACAACTCGCAGAACATTCTTGTTTATGTCAAGTGCTTATCCTCGAGGTGACGATCATTTCTGTTACTATCCTCGGCTCGAGGATGGTTTGTATATTCTAATGCACATCCTCTGAATGATATGTTCTATGGACTATGTTCTATTTTACTTGAGTTCGTCATGTATCCTCGAGTCGAGTATGTGTTTGTGATTTATGCGCGGTTTACTGAAGCGCTGCATGTACTTTTACATGTTCACATCTAAGGGGTTTAGTTCTGGACTTTTTATCCTCGACTCGAGGATATTGTCTTAGTGCTAACTTCTAGCGTTGTATCCTTGCCTCGAGGATATCGTCTGAGTTATACGATGAATCCTCGTGGCGATGGTAGGATGCGTCGAGGGGGAATGTCTATCCTCGAGGCAAGGATAGTAGGTTTCTGGTGATGGATAACTACGAAAACAACGGAAACCCTAATTCAGGATCCTAAACTCTAATATTGGTTTACTAATATGCATACCTGGTATATTTGACAGTGGTTCTGGACTCCTCACAGTCTTTTGAAGTTCTAAAACGAATTCCAACCTGAAATTCACGGCGACTAAGAGTCAATAATTTGCAGAAATGAAAATTCCAATGACTCTACTGAAATTGAATTCATAAACGCTTCTCGCATGACTGGAGAAGCAAAAACCCGATTGTCACACATGACTGTAGAACTTGACCAAATTCTTCCAAGTAAACTAATTTCCTAAACAGAAGAATGTGACCAAGCCTAATCACTGAACTAATTGAGCAAGCATACGCCAAATTGAGCAAACAAGCATATACAAATTGAGCAAGCAAGCATACAGAAATTGAGAAAGCAAGAATCTCGGGGAGGTCACTTAGAGTGTCCATTAGAAACCACGTGCGATCAAAACTTTGGACCCCCTATTTACTTTTTGAATTTTAAATAAAACAAAATTAAAAAAATATGAATAGATTTTCCTACTTTGAAAGTTTATGTTTTGAATTATTGATATTTTTATTTGTTAATGATAATTAGTTACAAATTTTTGAAGTAAAAAGATACACTATAGAACTGAAAAATAACTTTCACACCCCTATATTATATAAGAAAAAATTGTCTAAAAAATGAACAAAAAATTCCTAAAAATAACTCTCTATTGAAAGCTCATTTTGAGTTGAATATTGATTCAATGGTCATCTAAATGTGTTCTCTATAATTTTTTTAGTTGAAAAACATGCCATTTTAGTTCATTTTCAACCTCTTCTAGAAATCATTTCATATTTTATTTGAGTTTGAAATTTTGGCAATAGAAACCTATAGTCATTATTAAACAACGCTCAAAATTTTAGGTTGAAATTATAGTTTATTAGAAACCACTTGTTCGCACGTGGTTTGTTGTAGTAGAGCTAAGTGACCTCCCCGAGGCAAGAATACACAAATTGAGAAAGCAAGCATACAGAAATTGAACAGAAGGCAGTTGCCGAATTCGCTTGGGCTGGACTGAATTCTTCCAGATCGCAGGTTGCCTCGCAGCCACCTCCCGCCTCACAAATCCTGTCGTCAAAGCCCCTAAACCTTGAAGCCGCAACACGAGAGAACTCACAATTCGTACCACCTCGCAAGTAGCTCAACTGAATTCATGTAAGTGAGGGGAAATTCAAGTAACGCAGCTTCGGCTTTATGGCTGGTCCCCTGTCTCCCACCTCCCGCCTCGCAGGTCGGAGCTCGCAATTTCCCGCAGGTCGCCTCGCAGGTAGAGCCGTCCGAAACCCTTACGCAACAAGCTCACACACCCTCACCCTCGCAACAACCTCACACACTCACAACATCCTCACGCACCCTCACCCTCGCAACACCCTGACAACACCCTCACGCACTCGCACGCCACACATTGCAGCTCGCAATTGCACGCAGAAGACCTCGCAACCCCCTCACAACACCCTCACGCACGACACAACAAACACTCGCAACACCCGCAACACCCTCACGCACGACACAACACAGCACGACACACACAATGAAAAACGGCAATTTTGGCAGAGTCCCCTCTCCGCGGCGTAAGGAGGGAGACGACGGACCAAGGCTACACCGAACCTCCACCGTAGGCTCGGTAAGTGCCGGGACTGCTACCTCTAGGTCCGGGTCCGGAGCCGAACCCGCGGCTCGGGAAGTGAAGTAGATATCCCATTTCCGATCACTTAAGCATTTCCGCATAATTATGTGTGATTGAGCAATGGTGGAAGAGAAAAAAATTTCCAACGAGGAAATAGGAATAAGAAAGATTGCCATTCTTTGGTAATTTTTCATCACGTGTAGAATTAGTAAAAATTAAAGAAGTGGCCGCATAATTATGTGTGATTAAGCAATGGTGGAGGAGAAAATTTTCTCCAATGAGGAAATAGGAATAAGAAAGACTGCCATTCTTTGGTAATTTTTCATCACGTGTAGAATTAGTAAAAATTAAAGAAGTGGAAAAGTCAGGGTTTCATATTTTCGATCAATAGGCAAGCCCATTCTTGATCAAATAAGAATCAAATGGCCTATAAAGCTATGGTTACAAATGGATCAGTCTATTGATTGGAAATGGGAGGGTGATCGGAAAGAGGGTGGCTACCTTAACGAGGCTCGGCAGTTCTAAGTCCGTGTGAGTCTCAACTTCTTCACCTAAGACTCAAATTTAGGTTTCGAATTTCCTATATGTTTTGAGTGTAGTGAGTGTAGTTTTAGGTGTTAAAAGACCTAAAGAGTGTGTTAGATTAGAATCAGTGTTGCACAATACAACCCCTAGTCACTTTATATTTAGTTTTTCCTAAATATACCTAAATCCCGCACGTAAATAGGGTAGAAACCCACATATTGAAAATAGTAAACGTATCAGTAGAAATTGTCCGTTTGTCTATACCTATTTGTGCAATGAGACACAAATTAGCTAAAATGGTCCGCGGAAATCTTATGAGAACTATAATGTAAGAAACTCTAAGGTAAGAATTTGTACACGTTCAAGTTTTGTTTTTTAAATTAACAAAATTGGCAATTTGGAAAAAATAGTTAAGAAATTCTTCTTGGATTAATTTTTGTGAATTGTTTTTCAAATTGAAGTTTCAGATTTATGGTTTCATTTGATTTTTATCTTTGCAGTTTGTATTACTTATTCGATCACTATTGTTTAATTAGGCTTTTGTACATAAACAATTCCAAATTAATTTTATCTTAAATAACATTCTGTTATTGTAATGAATTCCTTTATTCTTCACTCCTACAACCTTTCTTAAATAAAATCCAATTTTCATCTAAAAGCAATGGAATGGTTCTCATTTGCACATCAATTTACCATCTCAACAAATTCAAAATTTCAATTGTAGACATTTTTACTTCTTATGTCATTTTCATGATTTGAGGAGTGATATGTTTTTTTGGAATTAGTGCAAGTCAGGTTCTTAATTTTTTCTATGGATTAGTGGGTGTAAAAAAATAAATACATAAATGTGTTCATAAGCCCCCCATGATGATTATCGTATTTGTTTACAAGTTCCACACATTCTTTTTTGCACCAATTTCATATGGAATCTATGACTTGTTATTTTATTGCCCCATAAAGTGTGAAGCATGCTTTTCTTTTTTTTAAGTTCACGTACAAATGTAAATACAGAAATCCATGAATTGAGTATTTTTTGGATCTTAGAGGAAAGAGTGATTACTACTTTCACACGTGGTTTTTTTAAATAACCTACACTAATTTTCCCAAAAGAATATATTCTTGAAAATCTTTCATTTCACGCAAAAAAATATGCAAAAGTTATTATTTGAAGTTTTAAATACTTAAATCAACATGGGAACTAGTCAACACATTCATATTTTTTTTTGCGCCTTCCAAATAGTCCATGCAAGCAAAGAAAATTGGCCTATATTAATTCACGTAAATGAAATCATTCATGTAAATCTTATATTTCACGTGAAAAGGTACCCTAAAATTACACACACGTCAAGTTCTAAATACTTAATGTAACCAATGAATAGGTTGTTTAAATGATTTCACATACTAATAGAGAAATATTTATTGTTGACACCTTGTAATTTTGCTACTTCTACAAATACCCAAAGGAGTAGAATAGGAGTTCAAAGTCTAGGAAATAGTCAAGTAGTCTAATGTTTTGTGACTAGGGTCACTTGTATTTAAGATGGAAATGAGATTTACTATAATATTTCACAGACGTCAATGAATCATACATTCACTCTTATGCCCATTTCGTATAATTTGGTTGCCAGTCCGTTAATTAATGCTATGGACGCAGGAAATGCCGTTTTGTTCCTTTCTAATGTGCTATGGTCATTTATAATTATATATATAGAGATTACAGTCTAATTTTAATTACTGGTTATTTTCTTTTACCAAGTCAATTTGACCAGTCCCTATTTATCTAGCTTAATTACTAGATTACAATGAGTAACAAATCGATCTCAATTCATTGGCAATTTGTCTCTAACTAAATGCAAGAGGAATGACTGTGTAATGCAACTCCATTCGGTTTCTTCAGGCACAACTCAAACAATTTGTCAGAAATCGAAGATGTCAATCACTAAGGAACTCCCAATTAGTGAAATCGGTGACTCATCATGCTTAAGTCAATTTGACTCCTTCCATTGACTTTACAACTTCTCAATACTATAACATCACTAAGTCAATTTGTTCATAGTCATTTTTTTATTTATTAATTAATTAAAATGTAATGGTTATCAGCTTTACATTCGGTAATTTTGTACTAGATTTGATTAGCTTCACAGTACTTAGACAATTTGTCTATGCTAATACACTTATTGCTACTGTTAGAAGAACTATAGTAATTAGTCTATAAATTGCCTTTCTCTTTGAAAGTGAATTTATACAATTACTTTAATCCACAATTTCATCTTTACAATATTCCATTTAACTTACAACATTAATCAAGACTTATTCATATACTTGAAGATTACTTACCAGATGAAGGCTTGAATCTTGAACTGCACAATTCGTCTAGCAAATGGAAGAGGTAAGTTATCACCAACCTCAAATACCTTAAACCCTAAGGGCCTAAGCCTTTCCAAGTGTGTTCTTCCTATGAAAAAAGAGCATGGACTTATAGTGAGCCCCAATGATGTAAATTGTTTTTTTTTCAAAATCTAACCTTACAGATGTTTCAAGAGCTAGCTTATTAGTGTGTATACCAATTTTGGGTGCAAAATTCCATAGGATTTGTGAGATCATAACAAGAGAAATGTATGTTTTATATTTTTAGTATGCTGCCCACAATGTTTGAGAAATTTCCAAATAAATATTTTTGGGGATTGGAGGTGACATGAACAACTACAAATTATGTTAGCAAAGGAAAATACCCTTTCAGAAAACTTAATTTCACATGAAAAGCTATCAAACTCATTACACAATCCAACTTGCTTCCAAATAAATATTTTTGGGGATTGGAGGTGACATGAACAACTACAAATTATGTTAGCAAACGAAAATACCCTTTCAGAAAACTTAATTTCACATGAAAAGCTATCAAACTCATTACACAATCCAACTTGCAATTGTTGAAATGCAATTTTTTGGATAAGTAGACATCGCAAATAACTCCAAATCAACACTTACATGTTTAAATTTTCAACAGTGAAAATCCTGAAAACACTTTACTCTTATTTTCAAAGCAAATGGATAAGTACAACTTTTTACATCTCAATGGAAGTGAAGTTGGCAAGCTTTGTTCAAAGCCAGGAAATCAATTAAAATTTGCAAACTTTACTCTTCCACTAATGATACAAACATGCCATTGAGGACCTCTCAAAAATCAAATATGTACCTCTTTTTAGTGAAAAATAAACTTTCCAATAGTTAACCTTCAATATTGCCATTGAAAATTTTTTAAATAGTCAAAGGAATTTAACGGCCCGTAACCAAATGAGTCTGAAATTTTGCAACCACCATATTTGGTCGCTCAGGCAGTACTGGGTTAATTGTAGACTGAAGATCCAGCAAATCACTTTGTCAATTTGTCGGTCTAGCTTCTAAAATCGCAACTGCTTAGATAAAAGAGTGTCTGTCAATTTGATCTTCAGCAATTCCACGCTTAGGGTTTAGGGTACAGACAATCCACAAACAATCAAGTTGACATAGACAATTAAGGTAAACCTTCCTATGACAGGCAAAATAACTAATTTGTCATGACTGTTGCCATTGCCAAAAAAATTCTGATTTTTTTTCATACAAACACAAATCTGAGAAATGAAGGAAGCAATTGGAATTTTATTTTCTGGAGAAACTAAGTATGAATTAGTTCTGAACTGTTCTACCCAATTGGTCTAAAAGAATCTGTAGACTACCCCAAATCAGCAAAAACTGTTTCTATAATGGTCATCTTACCACCTAAAGCAATCACCAGATTTTGTAACATGGCCATGACATGAAGGAATAAAAAAAATAACTTTCTATGATAAGTTTACACTAGAAAGGTATAAGTGTCCTATGACAATCAACCCTGTCTAGAAATTGTTTAATATGATATTTGAATTGAGAGTTTTGGACAATAGAAACCTCAGTGTAGCCTTTATTAAACAATACTCAAAACTATAGGTCCAGATCAAAGTTCAATACAAAGTAAATAGGGGGGCAAAAAATCACTTGAACACACATTGTTAGTTATAGATACACTAAGTGATATCCCTGTGATTAATTTTAACACAATCCAAATACACAAATTATTGTGGAAAACCAAATATGCGGCATACTTCCCGAATTTTCAACTAATTTCAATTGTTGTTTTCCATTCTTCATTTTTTCTTAAATAGATCTTTTTATGTCACTAATCAATGTAGAAATATAATCCAAAGCCCTAAAATTTAAATTAACATGTGTACCCTGAACCCTAAACCCTAAAATCCGATTGAATACTTATCATGTGTAGGAATAAGCCTAAACCCTGAACTCTAGAATCCTATAGAATGAGAAAAGAGTAACCCTAAATCCTAAAATTCATCTTCAAAACAGATACCCTCAAATCTAATCTCTAAACTGTGACTGCAACTGTAAACCCTAAACCCTTCAGTTTCCATTCAAAAAATTAACCATTAAAAAATACTAAAAAATGCATATTCAGTTTCTTCTATTGGAAGTGACGTGGATAGCGGGAAATTATTCCAATTCCATAAAATCTGACCACTAGATGCACAAGAAGACAAGCGACTGTACTAATAGCAGGCGAGTATATCTGGACTTTGATTCTCTGGGTTTGGTACTAATGGAGCCGCATTTTGCATGGCCTAATTCTGACAGAAAGTGGTCCAGAAAGTGGGAATAAAGCAATGGGATTCTTAATAACCCGTGCATTCGGAGCGGATTCGAATTTTCGGAATTTGGCGCCCATATTTTCCCGCCCTTCTTCCTCCGACAGGTCCGTTGTGTCTCCTCGTCCCCTTCCAGCCGGATTTCTCCTTGCTTCTCCTCTGCAGCAACGTCACTTCTTCTCGTCGCGTTTCAGATGATTTTGTAGAATTCCCGTTGATTGCTTCGCCAACTTCTTCCGGAAATTGTTTCATGACCATGCTGCAGACTTCTGGAGAGTGAAGTGAGTAAACGCAGCAGGTGCGCGCGCTTGCCGTAGTTGCTGGAGACTATTCTTTGTAGACAGAACGCACATTGGGTATTGACTAGTTTACGCATATAGTTCTGCACGTGGTTTTGGACATCTGATGCCCTCTATTGTCTTCAAGGATCATGTTTTCTTGCTGAAGAGTATAGTGAAATATTGGATCCTCATTGATTAATGTTGTACAAGGGGATGTTCTACCTCAGTCTGACTTCCGTAATGTTGAAGTACGCAGTTCCGATATGTTCGCCGACTTTTACGGAATTCTCATTTAACGCATATTCGATGAACAGTACATCCTCGTGTCAACGATAAGGATAAACTGTAGAGAAATTGGATGTATCCTCGAGTCGACGATAATTCCTGAATCTAAAACGTCTTCGGATTATCGTCGATTCGAGGATATATATGATATAATCAGAATTAGTAATGACTAGTAATGTCTATCTTTGACTCAATAGTAGACCTTTTCGTATGTTGACGTACGGCGTTAAATATCCTCGATTCGACGATAATATAGTTGATCTTATTATATGAATTAGACGACCTATAATTTTGAGGATTTCTTGAATGCTATCTGTATTTGACGGGGTCTTCCCCATGATAAACTGCGTGGATTCTCTATAATCGAGTCGAGGATACGGCTTAAGGTAACCATATTTAATAGTTTACTTCCTGGACTGAGTTGACAATAATTCTTAATCTAGAATGTTTTCTGATTTTCGGCGACTTGAGGATGTTAGGATATTATCGTTATTAGAAATGACCATCAGAGTCTATCTTTGACTCATATAGACGTTTACATATTTAGATGGACGATGAGCAGTATCCTCGAGTCGGTGATAATATATGTTATTTGATTGTAGAAATTGAACGACCTATAAGTGTAAGGATTTTCCGAATGGTTATGTGTTTGATAAAGACCTCCACATGGTGAATTGCGTAGATTCTGTATCCTCGAGTCGAGGGTATTTTTTGATGTGATCCTACTCAATAGTTTACTTCCTGGATTGTAGATATGGTTGGTCTTCTATAATAGTCAATTGTACAGAATTTTAGCAAAGTCTCAGTGAACAAGTTTCCCATGTAATTGACAGTCAAATGTGAAGACTGGTATCAGTAACTTCAGGTCATAACTACGATCATCGAGTCGACGATACCATGTAATTGAAATATTTCATTCACTTAATAATTATACAACACCTGTATTATTTACAGTCTAGGATGTAAACTATCTAACACTGTTAACGTAGTTTCCTATCCTACAAATTGTATTGAAATATGACAGAATATTAATGGTTTTTGGTCAAGAAAATCACAATAAAAGGATAGTATCAGTTATATCACCACAACAGTCTGATCATCAAATCGACGATGCCTTCGAGTTGAGAGTCATTATTATAATATTTTGGTATCTTATTTTATCTAGTCTCTTTGTTAGAAACCTCTATCCTCGAGTCGAGGTTATATTTTCCATTTACAGGATCACATAAGTATACGTAGATCTGACGGTGACGAATCAGAATAATGAATCGATTGTCAAGAGAAAGGTCTAAATTCCAGAAATAAGGTAGCCTGTGCAGTGTTTATAATGTAGTTCTGATTAGTTTGTGAACATCGTTGCTTCGAGGATAGGAATGCCAAGGTGAAGTTCACTAATTATTTTCACAATGAATTACCTCTGGAATACGTTTAATAGATATTCTGTCATACTTTAGTATAAAATGGTAGTCAATAACTCGATGATGTTGTTTACTTTGATTTCATAGAGACCATAACTCTGTTTGATTTCTAAGTATGCAGGTTAGTAACATGGTGTTGTAATAATTTTGGCTGCCACATTTGTTCATGGATTCGAGGATATGTAATCTTACTGGTGATGTGTATTTTACAGAATGGATGTCCATGCTCCTGAAGAGTTCATTAACCCTGTGCCTGTATTACCTTTTGGCATCGCCGAGTGCGACGGGATTCCTAGGGCGAAATGGCATCCTCAGGCTGTCACGCTACGAAATGAAGCAGGAGTGGATGTTGCAAATGGAGTCTGTCAAAATGTTGATCCAAGTCTCGTAGTGGACTCGGACCATAGACCTCTCGGTGACGACCGAGTGGTTGTCCAAATTGCAGAGTCCTTGTGTGAGGAGGAAGTTCCGTCCGGTTGGATGTGGTCAATTCATTCTTGGCACATCAAACAAGTGTTTTTTGACGGTGTGAGTTTGTATGACCATGACCAGACAAATATTTACAACATGGCCGTCAATGCCCTTACTCGAAGGGTCCGTAAAGGGGTTCGGTCTTATAAAACCACTCGTGAGAGGGTGGAGCCTGATCTTCCTCCCAAAAAAGAGTCCCTTCTCACTTTTGATTCAATTACTCAAGTTTCCACCAAAACATGTTGCGAAAGTAATTGCTTGCAGCCATTTCCGCGTGGGCAAATCCAAGTCCTCCGAACTCAACTCCATGTAAATGATGGAGTATATAATCGAAAGAGGTGTCTTCTTGATGTGCATGGTCAAATCCACAAAGACTCTGCTGGCAAGGAATGGATTACCCTGAAAGGTAGAAACGTGTGTCCCACTGCATGGTGGACCATTCATGGGATTTTGAAGGCTACATTTTATAGATACAAGGAAATGTCCAAAAAAGGGAAGAAGCCAGAAGAACATGGAAATTTGGGGTCAAAAAAACCAAGGATGCATACTTTGCAGGCTACTGCCACACTGAAAACTATTGTTGTGCCAGATGCTGACAGAATGCCACACAAGACGAGGACGCTGGAATCGGGAGAGAAAGTCCCTGCAATGGTTTTACCGTCGGCATTCCTTTGGAGTGCCCAGCTGTCATTAATCAATGAAGCCAATGCATTACTAAACTTACAGCCCATTTCTTCTAGTGGTTTGAGCAACATTCGACGGACTTCTTTTCCAAAATACGCTCCAAAGGCTTGTGGAGACAGTTTTGCTCGATGTGGTTTGTGTGACCAATACAAGCAATTGAGGGCCGCATGCACTCCACTTTCTTATGCTGCGGAGAAGTGGTCACAAATTCTAAGTACTCACAATGATGGGCAAAGGGCCCATAGACTACTATACTATTCTAATCGACATATGTCCAAACATTATCCTGAGAAGATGCTAACCATCATCCATGATAAAATGGATCACTCGAAGATCGCTTCTCCGCACTTCTCTCACAAGACCAAAGCAACAAATTCCTTCATGAAAATGCCTATTGCTGTGACGGGTATGATTGCCCATGGTCATGGGGACGTTCGATACGCACACTATGGACTGGATATCTTTCCAACGGACTCCAATCATACCATTGGGTCCATTGCAAAGTTGTTGCGTGATCTTGAACAAAAACCGAAGAATTCGTCACGCACGTTATTTACTCAGGAAGCGACGCAATCCATATTAACTAAGGCAGTCTTGGAAGGCTCGGATATTTGTTTGAACTCCCTCCTTCCTCCTCCTCCAGAAGCGATCCCAGCTCATCCTCTGCCACCAACATTGACTCTACAGCTCGATAATGCATCTGGTGACAATAAAAACAGATGGGTTTTTGCTTTCTATTCACTTCTGGTCTACAAAGGCATTTTTCGCGAAGTGTTCATCAACTTTCTCATTGTTGGGCACACCCACGAAGACATCGATGCTCTTTTTGGTTGTTGGAGTGGTTTCTTGAAGACGAATAACTACCCCACGCTTCCAATGCTTATGCAATCTTTCATGCATGCTGAAAATCACCCAGTCATTCCTCATTTGATCGAGGAAGTTCCTGATTTCAAGCAATTTGTGCACGGGTACATGGGCACCGGCGGAGATTTTTTGGAAGGCCATTCCAAATCCCAGCAGTTCAAATTCCATATGGACTCCGCGAGTGGATGGCCTTTGATGGAGTATAAAAATTTGTGTACGGATAGAGATTGGTTGCCAGATCACGGGAAGGGAATTCGTTTGTGGTTTGAGACCGAAGACGGTCTTCCCAAGGTGCCAAGCGGTGTTCCACCACCTCTGCTTCCACGGAATATGAAAGCGTTGGATGAAATCAAAAAGGGTTTGAACGGGTTCATTGCGTTGTGGAGTGCAATGGCTGATGATCCGCTATCCGGAGATTTCAGGAGGGTCAATGGTCCTATTAAGGAATATTGGAAAAGTGTGAGAGCTGCTTTGGATGCACCCTTAGAACCGCGTGCAACATTACTACATGGTTTTTGGCCCACTACAGAGGTCATTGAAGGAGACGAGGCAATTCGCCGGCAGAGAGAGATCATGGCACATCAAGAGGATGCACAGGATGTGCTATTTGTTGGACGTAGGCGTGATCGCCCACGTGCTTCTTTTCGTGTTGATCGCGATACCTTTGCAGGTTACTTTCTCGTGGTGCGTCCTGCAGATGATGACCCGAAGCCATTTTGGCTTGCTAGAGCCATTACAAATCCGAATCCGGATCCAAGGCATATGCATATGATTGAAATCCAATATTGGACGCCATCTGGAGAAAGATACATTGATTTGGAGACATATGATGGATGGGACACCAAAAAGGGGAATGTGTGGCGTAAAGATCGGGTAATATCTCCAACATGGTCAAACACGGATTGCATCATGACAGCCTAGAAGCCCCGTATTCGAGAAGGGACTTCAGGTCCAAAGGTTGCAATTCCGAAGCCGCAAATTGACATCATCAAAGCATCAATGGTAGCTTTTACGGGTGATATGAACAGCGATGAATCTGCAATGGAAGGTTGAATAGTTTGTAGTTACGTATATAGATTTGATTGTAGGATTTGAAGTAGAATGGACTCTACACTTGAAGAAAATTGCATTCTACTGGTCAAAAAAGTATATTTTACTTGTCAAATCTATGTTGTACTCAGCAGAATAGTATCATATTGGTTAAACGTAGTTTTCTACTAGTGCTACATTTACATGTTTTGATATATTTAGAAACACATATAGTTTTGATTTTATTATAGTAGAGTGTATATGTAACAAACATTTATTTCTATTAATAGTATATGATTTTCTACAATATTTTTTCTCTAAATTTTTCAGGGTTGTCCCCGTCACGTTCTGTCCATCCGTCAGCATGTCCGGACGGACGTCAGGATTCAACCCCGGCGTCCGTCAGGATGAAATCTGGACGAGAACCGTTGACAGAGGATGAAAACTACGGAAATGGATGGACGTTCTTCGCCGACGGGCGGCAAGCTTCCGTCGACGGGCACGGAACGGGCGTGATGGACGGGTATCTGGACGGGCGGGATGGACGGGTATCTGGACGGAAAACTGGACGACCATGTGGACGGGCGGGTGGACGGGAGGGTGGACAGGCATCTAGACAGGCATGTGGACGGGGGGGGGGCGGTTGTGTGGACGGGTATCTGGACGGGTGGGATGGACGGGTATGTGGATGGAAAACTGGACGGGCGGGTGGACGGGCATGTGGACGGGCGGGTGGACGGGTAACTGGACGGGCGGGTGGACGGGTAACTGGACGGGCATGTGGACGGGTAACTGGACGGGCATGTGGACGGGCATCTGGACGGGTAAGTGGACGGGTAATTGGACGGGCGGGTGGACGGGCATCTGGACGGGTAAGTGGACGGGCGGGTGGACGGGCATTTGGACGGGTAACTAGACGGGCGGGTGGACGGAAAAATAGACTGGACGGGTGGGATTGGATTTTTGGCTTAAATGCCCGAAGCACCCAAATCTGGTGTTGGCAAAACTTTGAAGTTAAATAAAACCTAACCAAGTTGCTATTTTTAGTAGTATCCAAGTTGCTATTTTTAGGAAGTTCTTCTTGAAGTCTAGTTATAGCATCAATAGTCTATTCTTAAAAATAAATGATAGTGATTTTTCGTTTCAAGACTTTGTGCAAGGGTACCCATTGCAATCTTGACTTCTTGTAGCATTGAGAGCTTTTGGAAATGTGCCTCGAAAACACAAGATCTTGGAGAAAAAATCACATTCAAATTTTTTTTTTAATTTAAAAAAAAATATGGAGTATATTTTTAAAAGCCATAAATTATTTGGGGTTATACATGTTCGGCAATTTAACCTCATATTTTTGTGGTCTAAATTTTTTTTAATTTTACATGTGAAAACTGAAAAGAGGATTGGAAGACTTCACATCATTTTTGTAGTTTTAACACCCTCATGTTCAAACATTATAATCTTTTACTCTATAAGTGATATTGTTGTGTTTTAGCAACCTATGAGACCCTAATATGTCTTGTTTGAATTTATATGGTTACAATTTTTTTTTAATTGATACGCCTAGTCACCTAATCAAAATGTTAACATTTTGTTCAATTTAGAGCAAATTTGTAGAAGCTCAAAACATGCCTTGGGCATCTAGGATTCTAGGGATTAAAGTTCGTTATTGAATTTCGAATTAGAGAAGTTGCTAAATTGATTTTACACTGACTATATGGCAAGAAATTCAAAAATATTAATCCATGTAGCCATGTAGGCCCTATGCTAATTATTGCCAAAAAAAAATCCAAGTTGGCATTTCTCCATGTTCACCTTGAAATGAAATGAAAAAAAAAAAATTAGAATCTATTCAATTTAAGACTTTCAAGTATACGATCGCCATTCATAAAGTCATTTATTTCAATTGATTTTCAAATAAATTTCATGTAGTGTGACCTTATCAAGTTAGCAATTGCAAGATATTAAACTTTGATCATTTGATTTCCATAATGCCATTTGAGAAAAAATGGAAAATGTTCAATACTTTAATTTGTAAACTTTGGATTTAAAAATAAACATGAGGGAGTAGTCAATCAATAGTCCAACTAAAAAAACATTAAAACTAATAGAACAAAACTTACAAAACGTGAATTATTTTTTGGTTTAATTCTAAAGACTTAAAGGAGATTTCATCAAATATGAAGCAATCAAATAATTTGTTACTTATTTCTTGCTTTGGTAAAGAATTTCCATTGTTTTTATTTCTTAGCCCCTAAAGTAACATACTCTCATTGTCCTTTCTGCCAGGGACAAAATGGATTTTCGATAGGCTCCTATGATCTCATTTTTTACTGAAACTTTTGAAAACTTTTTCATAAGAATGATAACATGGAATGATAGATAAACTTATGAGTTTATTCATAATACAATTTCTATTCCAATCGGTGCCTAGGAGCAAAGGGTATGCCACAATAACCTCAAACAGGGGAGATCGGGACACCGGGCGGTCCAAGACTCCGGGTAGACAAAAAAATCCACAAAAAAATGAAATACAAATTTGTATATTTTTTTTCCAGTTGGATTATGTTTTCTTTTAAATGGGAGGCTTTCATTCATCCCATTTGGATTAGGAATGGAAAAGTTATGGGTTTTTTGTGGAGCGGGCAATCCTAGCAACTTCTTGAAATAAATTTGTTTCTTTCACTTCGAATGCTAATAACTTTCAGTCCATACGGTCAAACATCACAAATTTTTTATCACGTCATCTAAGACAAGTGTAGAACAAGATCCTTTGGTTCGATTCAAAAAATAAATTGGAAAATTTAATTCATAGGTGAACATAGCAAAAGTGGTGGTTTAGGGTGGTTTGGGCCAAAAAATGGACTTCGGACTTTAGGGCTTCACCAAAAATAAAATAGAACACTCTTTTACCTACCATCTAAGCATACAAGCTTCTTCTATACTATTACAAAAAGGTCCAATAGATTACAAAAATTGACAAAGGCGAAGCAACAATACACGAGGTGGAAAGAAAACAATAAATGTACATATTTTATAAATCCGTTGAAGTACATGGTAAACTAATAAAGGCTTTACATAATTACATACGTTCGCTTTGTACAACTTCCAAGATTTAATTCTATACATCTATCTAGTTATACACAATCTAGTCTACATCTTCAATTACAATGCCGCATGCTATGCTATTTCTCAAAAATCGTTGCAGTTCTTCTTGCGATTTGAAAGTCCTCAGAAGCTGAAGTGCTTCTATATCGTATCTATCATGTAAGTGGGAAAAAATGTCATTCACGAGGGTTGGCTCATGGAAGGTATTGTCTTCAGTGTACGCCATTTCTTCCTCATAGTTCAATTCCCCCTCAAATCCGACTGGCTGGCCTTGAGAGTTAAACATGATGCATTGTGGATGTGGTGCGCGTATAAAAATTAAGCGTTCTGGGTCCCAATGTCCACCGGCAATCTGACCAAAATATAGTCGACGCCCTGGATCACTGTCTCCAAACACCCTCCTGATCACCTCTGTCACTTGGTTGTCACTCGTCCATGGTATGTCAGCCACCATTCCTGCCGGGAGGTGTCGGTTGTGGTGGCCCCACTTCCAAAGCCATGTCATGTCGGACCCCCAATGTACTCTATTACCGGGGCCTGGTAAATTTTCTTCATTGTACTCGTAATGTTGAGGCATGTGGTCTTCAAGGCCAAACGTTTTGTACAGTCGTGCATGAAATGGAGCCCTGCATTGCGCACATCTCTTTCTGGTGACCATGTGTGGAATAAGACACACGGGGTAGTATAGATGGCCACATGTACCAAGATTCCATCCACCCTTGGGGCCAAACGGTTGGCACATTATACATGTTGTTCCATCTTTTACAAAATCTGGAACGGAAGGCCACACTAGTGGCGTAATGCCATCATTGTTGGGTGGCCCGTACCGTTGGCGATCGATATTATATTGGAATTCCAAGTCTGGATGGGCATTCCAATCGATGCTTGAATTCTCCCTATACGCTGGCAAATCATCGGTGAACATTTCTGCCACCCGAGGCCACGAGGTCAAGCCAAAATAACGTTGACCGCCATCATTGAATTCTGCAGCCACTCTCCTCACTTCACGTTGCATTTGCTCAGCCTCGTTTAGCGCTAAGATGCATGTCAATTTCATGTTGCACATTTGAAGCATCCTCTGCTCCGTCTGAGGATTTTGAACCAACCGCATATTTTCAGCACTCAATGCGGTCATGGTCTGCTCCAAGGTTGTTTGAGCTGCAGTAACCACCGCCACCTCTGCCTCGGCGTTGTTGGCACGAAGTTCCAAAGCACGCATGGCGTTTGTTAATTCTTCCATGTTTGTGCGAGTACTTCCAAGCTCTGCTTCAACTCGCTCAGCACGTGCACGCATAATATCCAATGTGGCACTTTCTGAACTTGGAAAAGTGGATCGTGATCGCAGCACAAACTCAGATGTATTGCTCGGGCCTGGTGTGTCTTCGTCTGCACCGTATGTAGCACGTTCCACTACAAGATCGAGTGGTGGAACTGAGTCTGTGCTGACCCGCCTTTCACGCTCTACGAGCTCGGCTTCACGTGCAATGAGGCGCACATTTTCATCTTGAACGGCCCGCATCCTTGCATGATGAACTTCCAACACTGCAGCATGTTGTCGTCGTGTTTCTTCTTTTTCTGCTTGCAGTGTTTGTACTAATTGGCGCAAGCGAATTACTTCTTCACCGTCAGCTTGCACTCCACCAATCACAGCTTGTTGGTTTACATCTGGACCGCTGCCCTGACCAACTTCTATCTCCATCAACTCCGTCCCTGGACGCTCTGCCAGTGGAACCACGTCCATTTGCACATTTTGGACATCATCCAATGGCACGGCAAGATTTGGTACATTGTCCAACGGCACAGTAGGATTTGGTGCAATGTGGCGAGTTCGATTTGGAAATGTATTATTCTGCGATTTGCCCAAAAAGCTGCTCCAGTCCACATCCTTGCCAAGAAAAACCTCCGCATATGCCATTTGGCACAATGAAAGTGTCCCGTCTTTCTTGGATCTTGCCCCCCAAAGTGCCAATGATACTTCAATCATCCTCTTCTTGAAGTGCGGATGTTGGCACTGGTCAATATTTACCATGCCAGATTTCACGTGCACCTTGTACCGGTCGTGTGGCCAATGGCGGTTGATGTGGGCCCAATCTATATATTGACGACATATCACTCTTGTCCATGGGCTATCTACCTCCAACCACCCAGGCTTTGCCATAACCTCTTCGGCATTAAGTGTGCCCCAATCCAAGGTCGCTCTGTTTTCTCTCTTCCTTCTACCTGGGGGTTCACCTGCAGATACCAAACCTCCTGGGGAGTCACCTCCAAGTCCCAAACCTCCTGGGGGGTCACCTCCAAGTCCCAAACCTCCTGGGGGGTCACCTCCAAGTCCCAAACCTCCTGGGGGGTCACCTCCAAGTCCCAAACCTCCTGGGGGGTCACCTCCAAGTCCCAAACCTCCTGGGGGGTCACCTCCAAGTCCCAAACCTCCTAGGGGGTCACCTCCAAGTCCCAAACCTCATGGGGGGTCACCTCCAAGTTCCAAACCTCCTGGGGAGTCACCTCTAGGTCCCGAATCTCCTGCTACATCCTCTACGTCCATTCTTGATACCTGTAAAATGACACACACGATACTGTATGCGAATACAATGACAATTTGCTTTGCCTTCTGTTGCATGAAGGCAACTGAAATGTGACAAAACAATGTCAAATGTATAACACTTCCCCTCAAATTGCAGAGCGAAGCTTTCTCAAGCTCGGACAGTGCAACTCAAAAGAGGAAGCACGTAAACTGTCCAAAAAAATTTACTTATACCCCCCAATTACCGACCCGATTAGGCAGGGTAATTAACATAACATCAGCTCGTCCCCCCCCGAATCCAAACCGTCCAGGGCGTGGGACAGCCCTAGAATAGACGGCCGATACGTCCACAGAGGTCCGACACAGAGTTGGGACGCCGTCAACAAGTTCGGGGCGCCGTCGATAGGTTCGGGAAATAATTACACCGCCGCCCGAGACTTGGACGGACGGATTTTTCATCCTCTCGAAGGTCTGCCCGTCCCCTCGACGGCTTGCCCATTCCGTCGATGGCCTGCCCGTCCCCTCGACGGAATACTCGTCTCCTAGACGGCATACCCGTCTCCTCGACAGCATACCCCTCTCCTGGACGGCATACCCATCTCGTGGACGGAAAGGCCGTCCAAAAGGACGGGGTGCCCGTCTCTTCAACGGCCTGTCACTGGTCGGGAACGGCCCGCCCATCCTCTCGACGGCCCATTCGTGGTCTGGGACGGCCTGCCCGTCCTCTTGACGGCCTATCCCTGGTCGGGAACGGCCCGCCCATCCTCTTGACGGCCTGCCGAATGTCTTGGACGGCCCTTTAAAAATTTTATTTTTATTCTTTTGAAAATTGATTTTTTATTTTTAGTAAAAAGTAGTTTTTTTATTTCTTCATGTCATGTCCATGTTAGAAAGTCTTGTAGCCATCTTAGAAAATGTTATGACTGTTTTAAGTGGGAAGATGACCATCATGGAAACAATTTTCTGCTGATTTGGGGTAGTCTACAAACTCTATTGGGCTTACTGGACAGTACACTTCAAAAATTTTAAAAAAATCATATTTAATCCAAAAAATAAAATTCCAGTTGCGTTCTTCATTTCTTACATGTGTCTTTGTATGGAAAAAATTTGATTATTTTTGCTAAAGGCAATACAACAAATTAGTCATTCTTCCTGTCATAGGCAGGTTTACCTTATATCACAAGGATAATGACATTAGAATCCATCATAGCATAAACTTAATTTCCATTCCATGATTTATTTAGAATGTACTAAATGTAGTAGACATTAAAAACACATTCGAAGTGCAAATCGCAATAATGAAATTTCATTTTTAGGGTCGTGTTGGGGGATTTTACATAAAATAGGAACTAGAGAAAATGAACTTTTGCTTGATAGTTAGACTCAAACTTAGAAAATATCAACTTGGGGGATAAATTTCAGATTTAGACTAAGGAGCAACAACTTCCCAAGATACACTAAAGTAGCAGTTTTTTTTTTTTTTTTTTTCCTAAACTCTAAATTACGCGGAGGCAAATATCGGAAAGACTACAAAATCATTTGGATACACTTTGTAACTCAACATGGAAGGTCCCCGAAAAATGAATTGAACGCTTCCACAATCTTTCCATCTCATTGAAGTGATTGAATTGCCATCAAATTGGCACTAAATGATGTCATTGGGCGTTCAGAGGTTGAAGTTTATTGTAAATATCTTGCAATCTACAATTCTATATAGGCGAAGTTTGTGAAATTTCTTCCGGTCAATTGAACACTACTCTAGTACTCTAGTATGAGATCTTACATACTACAAGTAGATGTGCACCTTAAAGGCCTAAAGTCCTAAACACATTCATTTTTTTTTTTACATTCTTTACTATAGAAATGGCAATTTATTTCAGATATAGGATGCAAAAGAGGCCTTGGGACTTTAGTCAGTTTAGTGGTTAACATACGGTACTACATAAGCAATTAATAAACAATCCATATGAAAAACTATAATAATTCACCGTTAGTTGCTTTATAATTTAGAAGCCATAAAAAAAATATAGAGACCACAAAAATGTGAAGTTCATGTACTCAATGTTGCATTTCAATTTTATTACACCAATCCTCTCTTATTTGCTATAGTTACATAAACTTGAACATCAAATACTCTTAAAATTGCAACAGTGAAGAGGGTTTAGGATTTAGGGTTTAGGGTTTGGGATTTAGGGTATTGGCCTATAGGATTTACTTCAAAACCTAGCATGGACCAAAAACCACGAAAAATGTTCTTCCTTTTTTTAGTTGGCATTATAAGTGCAAAACTTGATCGAGATGTAGTCTTTGAAGTTTGAATTGGAAAAAAATAGATTAATGATTTAAAATCAAAGTTTTATAAAACATATTGAAGACACCAAAAAACGGCATAACAATATCTTTAGAAGGTAAAATATTCTTAAGTTTAGATGTATAGGGCTACATTCTTTTTCTGTAATGTATGAATGGAAAGCCAAAACAATGTTTTACATTAATCAATGATATGCATATGACATATGTTGTTTAGGAGGTCTTTCACTTATTTCATAATTAACCATTTCAGAGTTTTAATCTTACTACCTTTAACTAGAGCATTTAGAGGGTGGTTTATTGTCTTGGTCTTTGTATATTTGATCCGGGCTTAGTAAGTTAGTGAATGTTTGTACGTTTGAGACTTTGAGTTGAGTATATTAGTGTAGACAGGGTTTAAAATTCAACAAAATACTAAATTGTCAGGACCACTTACATGCAGGGAAGGATGGAATTAAAATACAATAATTCCAAAGGTGAAATTGTACAAGTTATAATTGATAAAATTCATTTGAATTCGAATTTGAGCCCTACAGAATATAAATTATTTTAAGGGATTGCAAGATTTTGAGATTTTTGTAAAAAAAACATTGCCCAATGCCAACAACTTTCGTGAAAATGGGTGCAATTAGAATGAATCAAATATTAACATGAACATCCAAATAGAACATTCTAGGACTGACATTAAGAAGTTTTCAATTTGACCTTCTATGGTTTTTGCTATGTTTTTTCCATTATTTACGTGCAACAAAATATAATTCCATTCTAAATGAGCATTAAACTTTGTTTTTTGAGCATTTGAATGTCATCTCTGGTATTTATTTGTCCTCTAATTGAAACAAGTGTGAACATTAAGTTAGCACTCTTAAACTACCCGCCACCGTAGTCTAATGCCCGATTGAGAGGGAGGACACCTGTCCTGACAAGTCCGAGAGTGCCAAACCACATAAATGAAAAATTCTCCGAACAAGGATTAGAAATGAGTTACACTCGGCCAGCACTGTTTTGAATGGCCCGCTCGACGACCTTCTCGCCCTCTCGACGGCCTTCCCGTCTCTCGAAAGTCTTCCCGTCCTCTCAACGGCCAGTTCGCGGGCTAGACGGCCAGTCCACGGGCTAGACGGCCTTCCCGTCCTCAGGCCAAGCAGTCCGCGGGCTGGACGGTCTCCCCCCCTGGACGGCCTTCCCGTCCTCTCGACGGCCAGTCTGCGGGCTGGACGGCTTGGCCCCTAGACGGCTTGTTCCTCTGGACGGCCTTCCCGTCCTCTGGACGCCTTGGACGGCCCTGGACGCTCTGTCCGTCCTCTCGACGGCCTGTCCGTCGACGTGAATGATTGGGGTGGATTGACCCCCTCGCTTGGCCTTATCAGGGGTGCATGTAAAAAAAAACCCTCTATTTTCGGCCGATCCAGGGTTATTATTTGATGTGATTGAACTAATTAGGGGTCTTTATGAATTCAGAATTTGCAAAAAAGGAATGGTGTGGAAAACAGGGTCGGCCCGGAGGGCCGAGCGAGGGGGTCAGTTCACCCCGGCCACGTGAAATGGGTATATAAGACTGTTTTTAGGGTACTTTCGCCGCAGTCTCTCTTGCTCTGACGGTGCTCTCTTGTCTTGGATTGGTTGCAGTCCTTGCTTGCGAGCGCGGGTGCTAGGTAGAGGCTGTTTTGAGGAATAAGGGGGGCGGTTTTTCACTTTGTGGAAGCCGAATTCCTAATTCCTTTGATTTTGATTATTTGTTACTTGTTACTGTCACGATGGCTGGTCGCGATTTCTCGAAGAGAAAGGTTGATGATTGGTGGACAGGTGTTGGAGATGCACCGGTTATGGACCCGGATGCGGAATCACCAGAGCCCGTTTCAGAGGCCATAGCTGCAGAAGGGTCTGTAGCTGCTGTGGGGGGCGGAGAGTCTTCGAAGGGGAAGAAAAAACAACAAAGGAGGCACAAGGCTACAAATCCAGAGAAGTGGCCAAGCAAGGGTGCAACGCGAAAACTGCATGAAGTGGCATTGGAATTTTTTGATCAGTATTCGATTTTGCAGTTGAACTCAACATACGTCTCATGCAGATTACAGGGAGTGGATAAAATTAAACAAAAGTTCCACCACATGTTCTGGACAACAATGGGCGCGGATGAGTGGCATGAAGACTGTACGAAAGAATGCTTCGATCATTGGTTGGAGTCACAAGTGCAAACGTGTATCTTCAACCTTGCCCAAGTTGCGGAAAAAATAAAAGGCTTTGAGAAGAGTGTAGTGCCCAGATAACAAGCATTGAGTTTGTTGCACAAGAAGGTGTATTGGTGGCATGATGCAGTGCGTGGATTGTCTTCAAGCAACATCCGTTCCGCTCCGTGGTTTCAACGAAGTCGGAACTTGGCTTTTGGTCAACAAGCTGCAGGAGGAGTGGTTTTCCTTGAAAGAGGAGTGGTGGTGGTTCCTTTGTCTGGTCATAGCAAACAAGGGGGGCATGGGAGTGTGTGCAAAGTATGTGTTCAAAATTCAAAACATATTCCCGAGAATATGGAATTAGCTGGGAAGTCAGCCTTGCGCGTGGATGAATTGAAGAAGTCTAGGGAGAAGTTGTCCATCGAGGCATTGGTATGTCCGTGCGAGCATCCAGGGGTCATCAAATTCTTTGCTATAAATGACATGACCATGGAGTGTTATTCGCAATGGTGGAATGGCGGTACTCTCAGCGCCATGTTTACCTTTGATGAGAAGAACCGAGATCCAGATGAAATTGGGGAGTTGGCTTACCATGCAACTCCACAATCAATGCAAGAAGCCAAACGACTCATGGCATATAGACGCAAGCGCACTGAACTTGCGTGGGTGATGATTTGCATTGTGGATGCAGTGCAACAGTGCTCTGTATTGCACAACGACATCACACCGGAGAACATTATGCTTCATTTTCTGAATGATGATGGAAGAACCGTGTGGATTGGTCTATGTGATTGGGGAATGGGTAGCCGCATCAACGAAGAAACCCCTTCTCTTTACCAATTCAATTGTCCAAGGAAGTTTCAGGCAACCCGAGCGCAACGTTGGTGGGTGGCTCCTGAGTTGATGCACTTGATTGGAGAGACAGGAACTTCATCATCTCCTACTCGCAGGGTTAAGCCACCGTGTGTTAGTATACACACGGACGGATACTCCATAGGGAAATTGGCTATGAAGGTATGGAAAAAAGATCGCGGAAATGTAGATATGATTCCGGACCTTACGGCATTTGGTACGTTTCAAACCATGTTGGGTGAATTGTGCAAGGCGGAGCCACTACAACGACGCTCAGTGACTGGAGTCGTGCAACGTCTAAGTGGTGCTCCAACGTTTTGGACACCACCCATGGATTGCTACCGCGAGGCCCGCAAAGAACAAGACCTTCAAAAAGAGCAAGCGCGCAATGAAGATTAGATAATAGTGTATTACCATGTAGTTGCAAAATTAGTGTTTACTTAGTACATGCGGTTATTATAG
This sequence comes from Antitrichia curtipendula, assembly GCA_951230915.1. NCBI lineage: Eukaryota > Viridiplantae > Streptophyta > Bryopsida > Hypnales > Leucodontaceae > Antitrichia > Antitrichia curtipendula. The sequence goes on along the minus strand of OX579639.1, from coordinate 427,178 downwards.
TATGGGCTTGAGGACATCCATAGCAATGTAGCACACTTTGTGGCTTCAATGCATTTTGTACTCATTTTGGTTTATATAAAGTTATAAACGTATTTTACCTAAACATTGAGTTGTAAAAAATTTCTTGTCTTCCCTAACTTTATCATTTAAATTGCGTGTAAACACACATCTTATATCTTTAGTACTAAAAACTTTGAATTGTATATCACTACAAGAAATTTCAATTAGTTTTGTGCTAAATTGTAATTGTCAACATTTTTGTTGCACTTCATGCCATAAAACCCTAAAAATAGAAAAAACAATTCAAGAGATTCTAAATTTTTAGTTTTTTACAAGAGGTACAAATATCAATAGAGATTTCTAGTCAGAAAAATTTTCAATTGTTTATTTAATTTTTCATGCCCAAAACTAGTAAACAACTACAAAGAAAAGCTTGAAGTCAAATTTGACTATCAAACCAAATTTATATTTTTATTGAAAATCAGCATAATATTTTAATATTTTTCAACATACGTAAGAATTCATTTTCTATTTATGCTTTTTTTTTCCAGAAAATTCAATGGAAAATTGATTTTATTGTGATTTTATAAAGCTAAACGTGGAAATCAGATTTTATCAATTATAATATGTATGAGAATAATCTGAAACTGGGGCCATAAATGAATGAATGAACACAAATTATAGTTTTATAATTTTAATTTTAATGAAATTTGAAAAAAAGAAAACATACATGAAAAAAACACCACACTGTGTTATTTGGATTGCAAACATAGTTTCCAATTGCAATAATTCTTTCAAATTTTGACCTCGATTCTTGAATATTCCCAAAAATAATTCAAAAACAATAGTGCCCCGAAGGCCCAATTTTCCATAAATCACACTCAGTGAAAGTTAATCTGAAATTGCAAAGCTAGCATTCAAAAAACTAGTTTTTCCAAGTTTGAATGCTAATATCTTTCAATCTATTCGGTCAAACTTCATGAAATTTTTACTACGTGATAAAAAACATGTGAAGTATAAGATCTTACGGTTAGATGTTGTAAAAAACATTTTTTCCGTATGTTGAGGCAAATGCAAGAGAAAAGACAGTTTTTTTTTTTTTTGTGTAATGACTTCGGGACTTTAGGGATAAACAATTCTATGAGAATGAAAGGAACAAAAGTCATATTTCATATTAATGCTGATTTCAATATGCAAGGTATTGAGCCGCTAAAACCATTGCATTTGAAAACATGAAGACCCTATTGTCTTTTCAAAAACATTCAACGTCTTCCATGCCTAAGAATGCGCATAGAAGTATTTGCATTTGCTTCTTGTACTATTGGTTCACTACCACCCATTTCTTCGAGTGGACCTTGTCGAGGCACCGGCCCCCTGTAATCACTCTCCTGGAACCTTACCATCTTCACCTATAGTACCACCGATGGATTCACCATCATCATTGGATGTTGCACTACCACTTTCGCTGGAGGCCTCAGAATTGCGGTTTCGTTGTGGTCGAGCTATAGAAGACAACGTCCGAAGAGGTCGTTGGCCCATTGCGTCCATAATGCCCTCTGTATTGGGTCCTCCTGTTTGAACTTCTCTTGAAAATGGTTGGGAAGCCGCTTCTTCCCTCCTCAGCCTTCTACGCGTTCTACTACTTACACGTTCACTAGTAGTACCTTGTGGTCGTGGATGCTTCCCTCGATTATTGGCATGTACAGGTGGCCGCAATGAAGTCGTATTTCTAGTCACACGCTATGACACCATACCAGCCAATCGTGTACCTATCGACGAAGTTGGTTCGTGTGGACGGACGTCGGAACTAGACGGCCTTGATGAACTTTGGATTTGTAGATTTTCCAATATTGGCATTTGCCTTTGTGCAACCGAGACTCGATTTGGAGGGGCCATATGTGCTTCTCCACCTTGAGGGGCCCTTCACTGCAGGTAGTCCTCATGGGCAATGACGGTGGTACTACTATGTCTTCTTCACGTCCTCTTTGAACATCAACACCATCTCTTTCTATTGTGGCATCAACTTGTACATCCATAGGGTTTGGACTTAGTGGTCTCGGTGCCACAACGTCCACGTTTGTATTGCCCCCACTTGGCCCAGCATTCCACGTTTGTGGCATTCGTGGTGGACTTCCTTGATGTCCCTCATAGTCATTGTCGTTGTTATTACCCTCTTCAAAGTCAAATACGGATGCATCAATTAGAGAACGCACTCCTCCCGCCCCACGAAATCTATCAAACGGTGGCTCATCGTCGTCATTGGAACTATCATCTGAATTGTCATCATTGGGATCAGAGAGAACTGAACCACGGTCTAGACCATCAGATTCATCTGTCATGGAATCCTCTGACATCATGTTTTCAGTATACCACCTTGTCAGATTTGCTGCAGCCCTTTCTCTAAGAGTCTTGGAATTGGTATAAATGTAAACCAATTCCTCAGCACGCTCTAATGTCAATCTATTGCGTGATTTGTTGTGGACAAACGAATACATGCTCCAATTGCGTTCACAGGATGATGCAGAACACACTTACGCGAGGATCTTTCTGGCAATCGGTGCAAGTGTACGAGCACCGGCTCCGAGAAGGTCCCACCATTTGTGAGGTTGCAAATTCAAGGCGTTTACATCAGGAAGTCCACCGAAAATGCCTCGCCGATCTCTAAATGCTTGGTACTCAGACAAAGCTGAAGCAAATGCTTGATCTTCAACAGCCAATTTGCGCAAAACTCTCAGTATGGCTTCTCTTGCCTCATTATCATCCATTAGCATGACTTCGTCAAGTAAAAAGGGATTCAATAGAGCCCCAGCGTAATGCAAATCTGTCTTGAGTATGTCCCAGCGCTTGTAGAAATCATCGGTGGCGGAAATTGCATATCTCCGCTCTAATGAAAATGGTGGATCCTCCAAAGATAAAACATGCTTTTCCACCTTTTTCATTACAAGCCATGCCTTGTCCAAGCACGGGTGCTTGCCATCAAACTCTCGAAGAGCAATCAACACGGGCTCCACTATGTGCACAAAATTCAAACATTTCCTCCAAAATTCATCCGTCCGCACATATCGTCGCACATCGTTAGCTTTTCTTTGCTTTTGATTGGATGCCAATCTCCGCGTGTACTCATTCCACTGCGGATCGTGGACTGTCGATTCAATCGCTTCCCTCACCTCCACCAAACGTTTGATCATGAGGAACATGGTAGCAAAGCGTGTTTGAACGGGATTTTTTAAAACGTGATTAGGAAATGTCGTCGAAAGATTGCAAGTGGCATGTGATGCGTTCGAATGTATTTCACAATTGACTTGGCTTTCTTGACCATACTTGTAATCCAATCTTGTTTTCCCCAATCTTCAAGTAGAAGGTCAAGTGCATGTGCTGAACACCCTTGAAAATATATGTGTGGAAATCTACGAAGTAACAGAGCGCCAGCGGCCAACATATTTGCTGCATTGTCTGTACAAACTTATACCATGTTCTGTGCCCCTACCTCGTCAATGTAATCACCCATGCAATTAGCCACGTAAGTAGCATCTTTGCATTCGCCTGTTGTGTCTATCGATCCAAGAAAAACCTCTCCACTTGTACATGCCAACATGACATTCATCAATGGTCGATGTGTAACGTTGTCCCATCCATCAGAGCATATTGTAACGCCATATTTGTGGATTGGTGCCCTCGTCTTCTCTGCTACAATTGCTGCCACTTCGTCTTTTGTAGATTTTATGAGCTTTGTACGAAGTGCATGGTACGCTGGAGGTTTGTAGCCAACTCTTGATTCCGATATTGATTTCACTGCATCCAGAAAAGCAGGATGCCTCACTACATTGAATGGTATATTGGCTTCGTAGAAAAACTTAGCCCACTTCTTGTCAAGTACTTGCTTATTTGATGCGTTCAGTCCTTCTTGTAGAGACAGTTGCCTCATCGATCGACTGTGGGTCAAACTAGGGTTGGGCGCCTCCGATGATCGTACTTGAGAGCTTTGCCCCCCAGTGTTTTCTCCTCCATCGTTTGCCGAGATTGAAGCATCATGTTGTTGCTCACCACGTACTACACTTGGTAGTATCGTTGATGGTGATGTCACTTCCACGTCGCGTCTAGTTCCATGCGAAGTGTCCGTAGGTATATGTCCTCCACAATTAAAAAACATTACCTTCACGGCTGCATTGACTTTAGTGCACGCTCTCACTCCAAGAAGGGTGTCATTTCGTCTATATCCCAAATGGAAAAGCAACCGATCCTTTCGATAGCTTAGCAAAGCTTCGCAAAAGTTGCAAACAACTTTTCCATCTAGCCGTAGTGTGTACCAAGGTTCCCACTGTGATCTTGCTCCACCCATTGCTCTTATCTGTCCTCCTTTACCTGCCCTTGCACCAAAAAAAAGATTAGTATTCTGTTTGAAATGTGATGTGGAAACAACACTTGTTGCTCTCACAACAAGTGCCACCACAACACACTCTTCTTGGACTTCGCTCTACCGCAATGGTTGTACTCCAACCAAGTCATGAAAGGCAAAATCAGCAAGGGAAAATAATCTTGAATAGGCAGAAGTCCTTAATATACACCTTGAAGCCCTCCCTAAAACCCTAAACCCTAAACCCAGCTAGACGGAGTGACAGCTGATAGGGTGGACCCTAAACCCGCAGCCTTGCCAACGAAACCGTCCAAGGGGCGACTGTCCCGTCCTGTAATATTCCGATCCAGGGGACGGGACGGTTTCCCGTCCAGAGGACGGAGAGGCCGTCCAGAGGACGGCTTACCGTCCAGCGACGGACTCTCCGTCGAGCGGACGGCTTGCCGTCCAGCGACGGACTCTCCGTCCAGAGGACGGCTTACCGTCCAGCGATGGACTCTCCGTCCAACGGACGGCTTACCGTCCACCGACGGACTCTCCGTCCAGAGGACGGCTTACCGTCCAGCGACCCACTCTCCGTCCAGCGGACGGCTTACCGTCCAGGGGACGGCCTCTTTGTCCACAGACGGGCTCTCCGTCCAAGAGACAGATGTCCATTTGGCGACGGAGTCACCGTCCAGGAGACGGCCCGACGCCGTCGCAGAATGGACAGACTTCATCCGCGCTCTGGATGGTCCCGTCAATATCGGCGACGGGCTGTGACGCGTCAAGACGCGTCAGGACAGACGCGTCATGACATCCGGACATGAAAAGCCCACGTCACGTCCGGATAGACAACCCTGAAATTTTTCAATTAATATAGTCATTTTGAAATTTCTTTGGTTTACATCTTTTCCACGTGAAAGTGTGGACATCAACATTCTAAAGATTAGTCTTCAGTTAACATGTTCAAGTCTCATTTTAAAGAAATGTTTCACATGATGCCCTCTAAGTGGTTTATTTTAATTGTACAGTTCAAAAAAATAAAATGTAAAAATGTTGATTGTAAGTTCTTTTTGCTTTTTTAGGCCATTGCACCATAATTAGACATATATTTTGAGTCTTCCAAGTCTCAATTTCTTGAAAAATCTCAATTTAATGAACTCTTTTCTAATCTAAATATAGTACAGAATTAAAATGAGACTTCCACTTGTCTCAAATTAACGAATAAGGCCTTTTGGTCACACGAGGCTACAACAAGTGAAGTTTTACCTAGAATCTAATGGAATTCCTGTGATGAAGTACAAATTGTTGTGCACTGATGTGGACTAGCAAGGGGAAAATGGTAGACCCATTAAGTTGTGGAAAGAAGATGCGGAAGGACAAAGTTTGTGGCCCCGTGGAGTACCATTACCAGTGGAACTGAAGGCAATGAAAGGTGTGGAGGACATAATGAAAGGTATATCTGGATTTGAGAAGTATTGGGAGAATTTGTGCAATGCAGATGTTACTGGAGAATACCGAAGACGCTACGAACATTTGGTTCACTATTGGCGCGATGTAAGGGTAGCAATGCAAGAACCGATGTCGAGCACTACAGTTTTGCGAGATGGTTTTTGGCCAACAACACGTGTTCGAGCGACACGAGTGGATCAATTAGGGGATGACGGCGAGGACCGTGAAGAGTTTGCAGAGGATGACGCCTATGTTGGGCCATTGTCTGGTCGCCCAGTACCATCTTTTAGGGTGGGACGCGATCTCTACAATGGGTACTTTGTTGCAGTTCGACCCGCAGACGGTGACAGTCGGCCAGTTTGGATTGCAAGGGCATTGTCTGATCCGAACTGTAACCCTGAAAAACCGAATTGCATTCTCATTCAATATTTCCGTCCAACATCAAGAAATCGGGATGTTCAAGACAACTACACTGGATGGAACAGCGATAGAGGTTTGCGTTGGAAGGTTGAAGAAACTGAGCCACCAATTTGGGAGCATACAAACGCCATAATGATAGCATGGAGTTCTTCCATAAGAACTGACACCGTCCATTGCATGATCAAGATTCCATCTGTTCAAATTGAAGTCATCAACCAAAGTCTTGCATCATACAGTTGATATCCAAAGACATGTAGCATATGTGAAGCACGTTTTTTAATAATGTTGTAGCACATTGTCATGTTTCCTACAACAAATGGTATTTAAATGTTAGAGTACATGAATTACGTTTTAGTTGATTGATTTTATATTATTGTTTGTTTGTTTTTGCATATCTATTTGTAGTAATATGTGCTTTATTTACTAAGAAGTTGTACTTACATATTGTATACATATATGAAAAGAAAATAATATTATTTTGTTTTCTCTATTATTCAATCAATTTGTTTTTATTTATATATTTTGTATTTATGTTTTTTGAAATTCTACTTCGATTTGAAACAAAAGAATAGTGGGTATACCCACTATTTATATTTTGTTAACATGTTAAGCACTTTCACATTTTGGGTAGGGGGGTCGGTTGGTTGTTACAAATTTCCTGCCTGTGAAACTCACTTAGCAGTACCAAGTCATGTGTTTGTCATGCGCTCATACAAGTTCAACGAGAATCGAACCCAGACCGCCTGAATGAGATAACAACCCCTTACAACCAACCGAGGAAAGTCATGACTTGGTGATCATGGTATGACATGATCTACATTTATATAAATAAGAACAGTGCTAACTATTACAAACAACGAAATGTAATGCAACACTTTTGAACTTAAAAAACTCTCATTTTAATGGAAACTGTACTTTTGAATTAATAAATTTCGTATTTATCAACCTAAATTGGCTAAAACTAAAATTTGAAATATACCACCTCAAGAGGTAATATTATTTTGAGAGGGCCCCAACCTCTCATTTTAATGAATATAGTGTTTACACTAGAGAGTGATCACTATACATCCAAGAGGATTCCAAATGACACGCGCTAGAAGAGAATCTAGCTCCCCTCAAAGCACTTCATAAATAATTGCACAATAGCCTTCATCATTAGAAATCTCACATTGAAACATCATCCAATGGACCCAATCAATTGATAGAACTTTACATTATTTTTCACATTTTAATGAATTATTAAGACAATGTACACTAAAACCTCACTTGTCCTTACATGCGACGAGGGTGAATGCATATGGGGACATCCAGGTGAATTAAGAAGACTACAAAGAACAAGAACGCAGCTAGAGGGCTCCAGGCAAACTTCATAAACCAAAAACATAATGGAGTCAAGGCTCCACCATCCAACAAAGCCTTGCTAATCAATCGACAAAAGTTTACATTTTCTCAAACTAATGAAATAAACACGGTGTACACTAAAAACCTCACTTGTCCTTGCATGCAAAGACGGTGAATGCATCTGGGGACATCTAGGTGAATTTGGAAGACTACGAAGAACAAGAATGCAGCTAGAGGGCTCCAGACGAACTTCGTAAACCAGAAGTAGACGAATTTAAGGATCCACCTGATTAGCCCTATTCAAATTCATTAAAGCAACCTCCCTACTTTTCTTAGGAATCACCCCCTGAGTTGTCGAGCTAAAGATACAACTTTTGAGGAAGAGGGGAGGGTCCACGCCGAGATGATGGTTCCACTAAGGTCAAACAATCCATACAATGTGATTTTCCTCTAAGTAGTGCTTCAAACATAGGGTTTGCTGGCAGGTATGGAAATAAATCACATGGCTCTTGAATTGGAGGACCCTCTGTGGGCGCAAGATTACCCACCCTCGGTAATCGGGCGAACACCGACCAGGTTCTATGCCTTTATCCACCTTTTGAATATATGGGGGTATTTGTGAGCGCGGTCCACTGTGCCTTCCAAGCAATGGATCTTTTTGTGCTAACGTTTTCTAAGTGTCGTGGATGGCAGCGAATACTATTAGAATTGCATGGATAACCAACAAGCTAACTGCGATGACCATGGGTGATAGTAAATCCGAACTTCCGCGTAACTATCCTCCGTCTAAGGTTGGTTGAGTAGTTGGCGTCATTTCTAACGTCCCTAACTATGTGAAAGGGGAACCCCCGCGTTCCTTCTACGAACCTCTAAGACTACTTCTTTCGGAAGTTCCATCTCTACAAGCTAATCTTGAGCTTAGTTTTTAGTCAAATCTCTAGCCTCTAAATGTAACTATGGATTTTTACCCTTGGATTTGAATCCTAAGTTAATCCTAGATTTTTGCTCCTAACTCTAAGTTTTTACTTCTCAATTAAACTCTAGCTTTTTACTCCTAAAACTAACTCTATATTTTTACTTCTAAACCAACTCTAAGTTTTTACTCCTAAAACTAACTCTAGCTTTTTACTCCCAAAACTAACTCTATATTTTTACTTCTAAACCAACTCTAAGTTTTTACTCCTAAAACTAACTCTAGCTTTTTACTTCTAACTAACTCTAACTTTTTTACTCCTAAAACTAACTCTACAACTTAGCTTCTATTCCCAATGTTTACTTTACCTATCACGGTTTACTATTCACGTGAAGAGGGCTAAATTTTAAAGAAAGAATCAAAAACTAACTGGGAACAACACACCCAAGATTAAATCAAAAACTCACCCCTTTATTGCCGGTATCGGAGAGACGTTCGTCCACGTCCGTATGTACATTCTCGTGCTCCATGGTGGTCCTTGATTTTGGTGGAATTTCTTCGAGCTCACCGCTTATTTTTGGGGAGAATATTACACCCATGTGGATTAAATGCCTTCCTCCCTTTCTTCTCCCTTTCTCTTTCCTTTTCCTTCCCTTCCTTTCTTTTGCACTAGCACTATTCTATCTACTCTTTTATGAGCGTCTTACAACTATAGATTCAAACCCCAAGAGGTGTTAATGTCTCTCCTACCCTCTTACACGACCTTGTCCTCGTATCATCTTAATCCTCCTCCTAATGGTCGCTATGAATTCTCGAGATTTTCTTCCTAACACCTACTTAGCTAACCTAGGTCACTATTTATCGTCACTCTCACCTAAGTTGCCCATATAGCCATTCCCTCCTCTCCTTCTCTTCTTATCTTTGAGTGGTTTTCGCAGGTTTTGGATGGACAATTTCTTTACGTGGAGCTTAGCTAGGACTGGACCCCATTTTCTCTTCCTTTCTCCTCTCAACTATTCCCTTGTCCGGTTTTTGTGTTGGAAACGAGCTCGACTCCCCACCCAGACTCTAATTTCAGTAGCCTTGTATGTGATTTTTCCCTCTTTAGATTCTGATTTCTTTTCTCCTTGAGCCTTTGTGGTAACCAGTTTCTCTTTTCAAAGGCCCTGGCTCCAACCCCCAGGACTGCCTTGGCTCCCCAAAATCCACTGACTGGACGAACCCCCCCCCAGCCTGCTTGACTGGACAGGACACCCCCGACCCGCTTGACTAGACGAGACGCCCCCCAACCCGCTGACTGGACGAGACACCCCCCCGGCTCGCTGATTGGACGAGATCCCTCCCAATCGCTGATTGGACGGACATCCCTGACCCGCTGGCTGGCTGGACACCCCCGACCCGATTGCTGGACGAGACACCCCTCCCGATTGCTGGGCTACTGGTTGCTTCTTACTGAACTGGTTGCTCTTAAGCTAAAAATTGGTTGCTCTTAAACTAAAATTGGTTGCTCTTAAACTAAACGGATTATTCTAACTAAAAACTGGTTGCTCTTAAACTAAGAACTGATTGCTCTAACTAAAAATTGGTTGCTCTTAAACTAAGAACTGATTGCTCTAACTAAAAATTGGTTGCTCTTAAACTAAGAACTGATTGCCCTAACTAAAATGGTTGAGTTTCTCCAATGAAGCAAATGGATTTTCTCTAACTAAAGGGGAGTAACTTGAACACTAAATTTGTTAACCGCAAGGGGCCCTACCTATCTTGGAAGCTAAACTTTGAATGTTTTCACAAAGGTCTTGGAAACTAGACTTTGAAACTAGACACCTGGAAGGGTCAAAGCTTTGCCGCCAAGTTGGTTTCAACACCAACTTTAGGACTTAGGAACACACCGGGGGGTCAAGTTCCACCGCCCTATTTTTTAACACACACTCTAGGATTTCTGACACTCACAGGTTCAAAGCTTCGCCGTACATTGGGGTTCCACACACGGTGAACACAACTTAACACAAAGGTTAGTTCCCAAATGGGATCACTCTCACATAAAACTGCCCTCGAAAGTTAGCACCACTTTAACATGCATGGGTTAGTATGATAATGGCCAATGTGAGCACTCAACAATCCACACTAAAGGCCCCCCAAAGCGGCATCGCCAAGGTACGGTGGGGGGTATCTCTAGGATTAGTACAATCGACCCAAGAATACTTTAACAAAAGAACCCGTTAGTCCAAGAGAACAAGAAGAAGAAGAACCGAATGACGCACGCAATAAGGTAGAAGGACTCTACAACGAACTTCAAATCTTGAATTCCAACAACAATGGAGCTCAAAAAGAGCTCGAAAACACCGTAGAGGTTTCTTGGTCTAAAATGCCAAAATCTTCCAACATAAGTTGGACCTATGGACCCAAAACAAGATTTGGGGGTGTTCAAAAGAGAAAAATGGGGACCTTAAATAGGTTTTCAAGGCCCCACCTCCCCCTCAAGAGCTCTAAAATAACCTTATCAACTTAGATTTTCATCCTCATCTTCAAAGATTTTCATCCTAATCCCTAAAAAACTACTTTTATCTATCTACGCTAAATCAACCTCCTAACTTTTGGAGATTTACTCCAATCGTCAAACAGATTGCGCCATTGGCTCTAGATCGCCGTATTTAGTCCAAGACCCCTCTACCCCCTGTACCGAGGCCAAAAACCCATCGTAGGCTAATTTAGTTTGAAAAACTAAACCGTGGTAAAATCCTAGATATTGGGGGTCTCCTATTTTGAGAAATGTAAATATCTTAGGGTCTCCGGTAAGTGTAAGGGAGTCGAAAAAGACTCTTGGTTGACTTCGTTCCGCCGTCGTATGGTCCCGGAATGCCGGTCAACGTGGCGGGGACCCCGCCACGTGATTCATTCTCGAGGAATCTTGCCGGTTCGGGTATTTGTTACTATCGGAATGTCGCAAAACTTCACGGAGCAACGTCCCTAACTACATGAGCAGGGAACCTTTACGTTCCTTCTATGAGTGTTGAAGACTATTTTTGGAGGTTTGACACTTCTCTCGGAAGTTTCAACCCGACGGCTAACCCTAAGCTTAATTTTTTCCTCTAATTTCCAACTTCTAAATATAACTCTAGATTTATACTCTTAAATTTAACTCCAAATTTTTAACTTTAAATTTTTACTCCTAAATTTAACTCTAAATTTTTACTTCTAATATTTAACTCTAGATTTTTACTCCTAAATTTAACTCTAGATTTTTACTCCTAAATTTAACTCCAAATTTTTACTCCTAATATTTAACTCTAGATTTTTACTCCTAAATTTAACTCTAAATTTTTACTCCTAATTTTTAACTCTAGATTTTTACTCCTAAATTTATCTTTGGATTTTTATTCCTAATATTTAACTCTAGATTTTTACTCCTGACTTATCCTGGGTCACTATTCGCTTGAACGGCTAATTAAGGGAAAAAATCAATACTAATAAGGAGAAGCATCAAGTTTTGCTTCAAGAACTTACCTCATCACTACTGGTGTCGGAAATGCGCTCGTCCGCATCCGCGCGCCCATTTCCATACTCCATGGTGGTCCTTGGGTCGTGGAAATTTTTCCCCAAGTTTACCGCTTATGTTATAAAAAAATTGTAGATCCCATGTGATCTAACCTCTTTCTTTCCCTTCCTCCTTCTTTCCTTCTCCTTTTCTTTCCCTTTCTCTCTTTCTACACTAACACTATTCTACCTAAGCTTTGATGGGGTGTCTTACAACTATAGATTTAAACCCCAAGAAGTTTTAATGTCCCTCCTAACCTCTTACACAACCTTGTCTTTGTGTCATCCTAATCCTATCTCCTAAAGGTCACTATGAATTCTCGAGATTTCCTTTCTACCACCTATTTAGCTAAGCCTAGGGCACTATTTATCGCCTCTCTCCCCCTTCTCCTATTTAATTCTATGACTCACTAACCTCCTTTCATTGTGTGTAGGTGTGATTTTGATGAGAGTTGAGAGTTGTTTGATGCAGGTATGGAGGTGCGACTTATCCTTTTTTTCTCCTTCCCCCTATTCTCCTTCCTTTTGTGTTTGTTTTTTCCCTTGACTTCACCCCTTTAACCTCCCCCTAATCCCCACTAATTCCAACCTTTCTTTTTTTCTCTCTCCTAAGTCTTCACCCAAGCCCTGGACTCCCTGGACCAATGCTGCCCAGACCCCCCAGCAACTGCTCCCGATCCCCAGCGACCTGCCGGAACCCCCCAGTGACTCACCCCGACTCCCCAGCAATTGCTGTGACCCCCAGCAACTGTCCCGACTTCCCAGGGACTCACCCCGACTCCCCAGTGACTGCTTGACCCCTAGCGACCTGTCCCGACCCCCTAGCAACTGAATCCACTTTTTGGGGTTCCTTAAGGAAACCCACCCAAGCAAATCTAAATCAGACTTTGGGTAAACTCTCTCCGGTTTTTGGTGTGGTTTCTTGTTTTACGGACGCCGGCTCACAAGGGGTGGGGTGACTCTTAAACTTAGACTTAATTTCAGACACTAAACCTTGGACTTTTCCGAGAACATCTCGGACTCTAGACTTTGGAACGAACGTACATAGGAGTTCAAAGCTTCGCCGTAGAATTGGTTTTAACACCAACTTTAGGACTTACGATATACCTGCGTTCAAAGCTCCGCCGTCTAAGGCTTGTTTTTAACATGTACTTTAGGACTGGGACTGGTCACAGGTTCAAAGCTTCGCCGTTTTCCGGGGGGTGGGCCCACTCACAACCAACAACGAAAAAGACAACTCCGGTTAGGACTCAATACGGGGGCACACATGCACACAAGGTCAATGATCATGGGTAAAATATCATATACTAAAGGCCCCCCAAAGCGGCATCGCCAAGGTACGGTGGGGGGTGACTTTAGGATTAGTACAAGGCATAAGAAGTCACACAAGTATAGGGGAGACCCGTTCAACTCACAACAAAGATACAAGGTAAGGTAGAAGGACCCAAGAGGACCTTCAAAGAAAGCTTGAAATAGAGCAACAAGGGGAGCCAAAAGTGCTCCAAAAACACCGTAGAGGTTTTTTGGCCTAAACGCCAAAAATTCCAAGATAACTTGGACCCACGGACCCAAAACAAGTATTGGGGGTGATCTTGAGAGAAAAATGGGGACCTTAAATAGGTTTCCAAGGCCCCACCTTCCCCTCAAGAGCTCTAAAGTAACCTTATCAACTTGGATTTTCATCCTCATCTTCAAAGATTTTCATCCTAATCCCTAAAAAACTATTTTTACTTATCTACGCTGGACCAACCTCCTAACTTTTGGAGATTTACTCCAATTGTCAAACGGATTGCGCCATTGGCTCCAGATCGCCATGTTTAATCGAAGACCTCCCCTTCCCCCCATACCAAGGACAAAAACCCATCGTAGGCTAATTTAGTTTTAAAAACTAAACCGTGGTAAAGTCCTAGATATTGGGGGTCTCCTATTTTGAGAAATGTAAATAGCTTAGGGTCTCCGGTAGGTGTGAGGGAGTCGAAAAAGACTCTTGGTTGACTTCGTTCCGCCGTCGTATGGTCCCGGAATGCCGGTCAACGTGGCGGGGACCCCGCCACATGATTAATTCTCAAGGAATCTCGCCGGTTCGGGTACTTGCTGCTATCGGAATGTCGCGAAACTTCACGGAGCGCATTATTAGCATAAAGCAAGCTAGTCTAATTTTTAGTGAGATTTTCTGGCAATCTGGGTAATTTCCATGAAATTCCCGTTGGAGGTTAGAAGGGTTGACCACCCGCAAAAGGTTCTTCTGCAAGTCGGAAGATGACGGGATTTTTCACATGATCTCTCAAGGGGTCGCATGAAAGATGTGCAGGTGCGTTTCCGTACGAGGCACAATTGGTCAGTGGAGATGAAACTGGCCATCTCCTTGGATTAGCAACGATGCGGGAATCTTTTGCAGATAGAGGAATCTTGGCAAATCGATTTCATCATTGGACTCCTGGCATGGGATTTACCCTAGGACACCATCCTTGGGCTGTAGATTCCTCCACGGGCCCGGTCTTGCATTAGTGGCTCCTGCATGCTAACAATCGGGGTTTTGAGGAATTTCTAAACCTAACTCTAGGACCCGACCTAGTGGCCTTGTTATGGATCCCTCGGACCGACTTAGCCATGAATTGCCACATTCATGGTGGGATTTAGCCCTTTTGGGCCCATGTAACTTGAACCCTACAAATCTAACCGTTTTGCTCTTTCTACCTATTTTTGGGCCAGGTTTGGTGGGATTCTAAGTCTAAACACAAATCTAGACCAAATACTATAATGGGTATGATACAACCCTATTTTGGTTCTACACTCTTTTTATGGCTTTTTGTATATTTTTCTTAACTTTAAATTGCAAATTTCCAAAAAATAATTCTACGAGTCCCAAGTGACAAATTGGGAGCTCACACAGGCCCTTAGCCCCCTCCCTTGGAATCATGACTTCAACTGTTCAACATCTTAGAGCTTAGAGACAAAGTTTGGCGCCCGTGTTGGAGGACATTTAGCCTCTTCAATGGGCAATGCACCTTTTACATATTGTGTATTAGCTTAGGCCATTGCGGCTGGTTCTTAAGAAGGACAAAGCTTGTGGCTGTGAAAATTGTACAAATTGAAGGGAGCATTTGGTAAGAAGAAAAATTTATTACAAAATCTCAAAAGGAGAAATAATTTTATATAATATACATTGTGACTACAGGTTCTTGTCCACCTATCTACAGGTAAGTCTATACCTACGTAGTGCATTTTCATGTAATGGATGGAAAAGTTAGATGCACATTCAACTCAGGGCGAGTTGAACGAAGAAACAAGGTTGGTCTTGTGAACCACTTAGTTGACCATTTCTAACTGTGCGGACTAGTCAGATAGGTTTTGAAGATCCTCTCCTAAAATCTCCAATTCATCATTGTGCACCAGTCCTCAAGTGATGAGATCGGTGTCCGTACTAAAGGCCTTTTGGCCTTTGCAACAAGTGTCACACTTTACACCTATTGTGTAGTATCTATGGACCCATGCATCTAGTTCTCTAAGAACAGCTATTGTAAGGATTTGAAGGGAGAGATTGCATACAATAACTATTTAGTCTTGCCCTCAAAAGACCCTTCATCATGTTCCTCATGAAAATCATGAGTTCAACCTTGTCCGCCTCTTGCCCTCGCCCATTGTTTAGACGATCCTTAAAAATCGTCTTCCATAGAGTTCTCAACTTTAACTTTTTTCCCTCTCCTATGCATTTGTTCCTCTTTCTTTTTTAAGGGACGCACGTGTCAAATGTTGGAATCAGATTTGGATGATCCTCCACAGATGCTAAGGACTTGCGCATTTGGTTGGATTTTGCTGGGTCTTCAAAATCCAAAACTTCAAGGAAAATGTCCCTCAAGATGACATTGACAAGGTCTTGCCACTCGTCCTCCGCTCCCTCGCATCTCTTTGGACTCATGATCATCTCCTCTTTGACATCCTACTCTACGGGTTCTTCTATAGGAGACGACTCCTTTTCCTTCCCCTTCCTTGAGTTGGATGCTCCTTTGGCTGAAGTAGAGGCCTCCTTTTCTGGATGCACAATCTCATCCATAAAGTAGATGGAGTCAAGAAAATCATCCTTGTCCAAATTATTAGACAAGACTGCCAAATGTTGGAACCTATCATGGTAGTCTTTGTCTTTGATGGCGAAGTGATCCATCCCAAGCATCTGCAAAGAATGACATGTAGCTCAGTAATTAATCATCAAAGTCCATTTTAAATTGATCCAGCTTAAACTCATTAAATACAAGAATTCCATCAAGGACAGAGCGAATTTGAGTAGAACCAAGTTGAAACAACTTCAACTTGAGTGGACTTGAATAAAATAGTCGAAGTCAAGAAAACCTATCCATGCAACATAGATAAATTTTTCTCCAGCAAAAATCGATAGGACATCCCTCTTCGCATTACAAAAGAGGTCTAAAATGCCAAGATAGAACTCCATTTGAAATTGGGTGTTGTATATCCTATACTCCAACTTGTTGTAGTGACTCGACTTCATCCACTTCGATTAATTTAGTACCTCAAACCTCCTCAAGATAGTCCTTGGCTTTATCTTAGCTCTTTTTTTCACTAGGAAGATGAGGTGTATTGATGCCTTAGCACAAGTAGAATTTGGATTAAGGTCTTCCAAGCACTCTACCTACACGATGGAGATGTATAAGGAGTAGTGAAGGACATAAAAAGCTTCAAAGTCCCCATTCTTGATGTATGCTCGCAGATCGTCGTTGACCTTCTCATCACCATAAATCCAGAGCCACATTTGCAAATTTATTATGCAAGGGTCCGTCATCTACTTTGACTTGTCTAAAAAGTTGAAGAAGTAAGGAGCATCTTGTAGGGTTGTCTCCTTATTAATGACTCCCAGGATATTTTGGAAGTCTAGCACCACCAGCTTTAGGGAGCTTGTCATTGAGTCATTCTAAACCTGATTGCCCCAATCCCCAAACTTCTCCACCTTGACGTTGTAGGATCTCATGAATGCTTTGACCTCTGAATACTTATACTTGTCCTTATTTTTAAGGAAAACTTTGAAAATTTTCCACATCATATGGCAAAAGTTGTGGGCATTTTTTTTTTACAAGTCTCTTGACCTACAAGAAAAACTCTTTTTTCAGATCCGTGAGGAGTAGTTTTTTGTGGCCTTTGTGATGTCAAACTTCCTCTTGAAATTCTTCTACGCCTCCCTACAATAATTTTCAATTTGGTCAAAGAAGCCCACGCTCCGCTTCTCTAGCCAAATAAACTTCTACATAACCTACTTCCTCTTTATCCATTGCAGCCACTCCTTTTCTCTATAGCAGCCTACAATGACTTCTAGCACCTTCTTGATGGTCACCTTTGGATGCGGGTAAGTTATTTTTGACAATCTATTTAAGATGTGCAATGCCAATTTCTTGAGATCAACCTCTACGGTGTTCCCCAACCACTTGAAGAACTGGCGGTTGATTACCCATCCTACTCTTGATCCCCATTCTTGGTATCTCTAAACAAATTAATGTCTCGGGATTGATGAGTAGCCCCTACATCTGTCTCAATATAACTTCTTTCTAGAGGTTGTGAACATCATCCAATGCGGTGATGATCTCAATATTCATATCAATGAGTTTCTTCTTGTTCATTGAATGTCTAATTGTTGGTTCTTCTTCACATCAATCATGACAAAGTAAAGTGGCCTTGTGGAACTCCTGAGACATTAACAAAAATATAATGTATCAAACCCAAAGAGACTTCAACTTGCATTGACTTAAATCAAAGACAATCAAAACATTAATGATATGCAAAATATGATAAAGCATGTTCAAGTTGAATCGACTTAAACAAAAAAGCTTACTATCTACTTCCGGACAACAACCGCATCTATCTTCGTCTTGGGCTTTGTAGCGATGGTTTTCCCTAGCAGCAACGGGTTTCTTTAGTAGAGGAGGCCTACTAAGGCTAATCTAGACATTCCTCATACTCATAATGTGGGTGGCCCACGTCGGCATGTACTATAGAAGTGGTTCACCCTATTACAGAACGTTGATATTTGTCAAATGCTTTGTTTCAAATTATGTAGCACTCCCAGGTCTTGAACTTCTGTATTTTGCCTTGCACCCATGAATGTCTTTCATCCTCTTAGATGCCTTAATGCTGTGCAGCTTATTGACCATCCAAAATTTTTCGGATGCAATATCTTTAAACTTTTGGGGTCGCTTAGTCAGGTTTTGGGGCATTGCATACAACATCATTTTTTTGGCTTAGATTGAGCATCTCGAGATAATATTAGAGAGCAGATTGCATGTCTTTCTCTTTAAGACAATGGACTTTTAAGTTTGTTGGAGAGGACTCTAGTTGGTCAATGGAGATTAAATATGTCTAGTCAATCCCCTCAATGCATGATTCCATGCAAGATGACCATTAGTCCTTATAAATGCTTTTGGACTTTTTGTAGTTGACCTCTTACATGTCCTTGGAGATAGCTATGAGCATTGAGGCCATACTATCTTCCTTTCATTCCTTTTTTACTTCCTCAACAACAACTTTTTTCCTACTCTTTCTCCCCTTTAGAGGACTTTGAGGGCCCGGTCCTCGTCCATCTCTAGAAGTAGTCTTCTGCTTTGTTCACCTCTTTTCCGTCTCTGTTGTCTCCACAATGAGAAACCTATGGCTTCCTCCTAATTATGTATATTCCTTGGAGATTGAGAGGGGCTTCATATTTTTTGCGTTCTCCTTTAATTTACCTTTCTCATTATCAAAGCCCTTCAAAAAATTGTTGAGCTAGGATTAGAGGACTAGATGGGTAAGGGGTCCTCTGTCTTTGCTCACTGACCTACCATTTTTCTTCAATGTGGTTATTGAGGCCTTTGTAAAGTCTAATGAAATCCAAGTTTTCCAAGCTTAGGTAAGTCACTAAAATAGAGTAACTGGTGACCTTTGAGGGTACGACATAGGAGAACACGTATTATTTGTTCTGATTAGGATAGATTGTCTTGCACAAGACAATTATTACGTTGTCAAGACCAATATTTATTTTTGTTATAGTCTCATGTAAGGAGATAGGTAAGTAGAGTGTAAGTAGAGTTTTTGAGCATTCTTTCTATTTAGTTGTAAAACTCAGGTGGCCAAACGCTTGGGTTAGGATAATACTCCAATATTCTACCGTTTCTAGAATTCTAGTTCTTTTCATATCCAGCTCTTGCCAAGAATGAACTTGTCTCCGTAGTCTTCAAGATTCTCATCACCCTGTAGTTGATGAAAAGTACCTGAAGTTTGCATGCACTTTTGTCCTCTATTCCTCCATATTTGCACACACCAATTATTTCTTTAGATTCAAGTCGATTTGGCTTAAGTTAATGTCTATGTTATTGAATCAGGTTTTCAAACATTATATTAATTGGAGATAATTGGTTTTGTTCTTATTTTTTAATTTATCAAAGTTGTGTTCAAGTTTATACAACTTGAAGGTTTTCAATGCATTCACTTTTCCATTTATCGTTTGCTAAGGTAATATCGACTCATCTAAGTAGAACCATAGAGCCATTCAAGTTGACCTGAGTTGAATCGGTAACAATATTTTAGTCTTATTTAGTAGGTGAGAAAGAAGGAATTCAAGTTGGTACAACTTGAAATCGTATTAGGGACAACCAGCGTATTATCATATAGATTATGTGTTCCTCCTACATGTTTTTATACAAATCATCTTGAATTGAGTTGATTATTTTAGAAGAGGGTTTTCATATAAAGGCTTCTGAATATAAAAAATTGCTATAAGGAATGGATTTAAGTCATATCAATTTGATTTTGGTCGTTTATACTGCATCATTTTAATTAGTTTTTCCTTCCAAGAATTCAATGGTCCATTCAACTCAACTTGAGTTGAATTGGGTGCCCTCTCCAAATGGGATTATTTAATAATTCCTATCTCCTAATTCAACTTAGTGCAAGCTAAATCCTGTCTTCAGGTTCTATTTGATATGAACCCTATCTACTAATTCAACTTGATGCAAGTTGAATTTCTAAGTTCTTTTTTGTTTTTTTGTTGGGTTTAGGAAAATAGGGGTGATGTCGAGTGAATTGAATCTAGGTTTATTGGACCTGATTTTTATGTTCAAATTCTAACATGTCAGACCTTCATTCCACAAACATCCAATTTCAGCTTAAAATACAAGGAATGCCATATGCGTTGAAGAAGAAAACAAGCATTTACATGCACAAAAAAATAGAAAACAAACCTATAGACTAGATTGAGTCATTTCCTCAACCTCCCCCTCACAAAAATGGCACTAGAAGCTTCAAATTCTCTCCTAAACCTTCAAGTGAACACCAAAGTTTGCTTACAAACAAGAAAACAAAGTGTATTTGCATAGAAGAAATTATACTTATACACATAAAACACACACAACCAACAAACAAGAAACCGAAGATTCAAAAAAGTATAAATGTCATTTATAAACTCTAAATCTTGTAAACCCTAAACCCTCATGAAAAACACCAGATACTAAACTAAGAGTTGAAGTCAAAGAGACTCAAAACATCCTAAAATGAAATGAAGTACTCTGCACTCAGAAATGAAACAATGCAACAACAAAGGAAAGGAAACAACAAAACATGAAATTGAAGAATTTCTTTTTAAAAAATCATCAAATCTGAAATTTTGAAGGCCCTGCAAAATCTTCTTCTATAAGCACCCGTGTGGAGAGTAAACCCTCAATGCTAGCAAGCAAATCCTTAGCCCCTTACAAACCTCACACACCCTCACAAACCTCCACTCCAATCTGTTGCCACCTATAAAAACAAACAAACAAGGACACTAGTTTGAATAATTTGCTACCACATACAAACTTTTCCTTGCCAAACACTTATAGAGACAACCAAACACTAACACTTATAGAGACAACACAACATACACAATAGAAAAACACGCACATGAAGGTGAGAAAACGTAGAGACAAACACATATAGAGAAAACTAAATGCGTAGAGAATGAAAGTTGGTGCACAACCTAGGATTTTGATTTCGGAGAGATGACCAACTTCCGTGGTTGTAGGGCGTGGCATGGCTATAGGTTCAAGCACAGTTATAAGGCAAGGGCAAAATTAACCCTTCAACGACAATTTCATAACCGTGCACTATAAGAAACCCATGTTTTATGTGACCCTTTATAATTTTTTTTGACACAAATTTTTTTTATTAGACGACATCTAAAATCTATCACAAAAAATTATAGAAGATCATATGAACCATAGGTTTCTTATAGTGGTAGAAATCAATTGTTCGGGTACCATGTAAATTGTTGGATTAAAATAATGCAAAAGCACTCATTGAAAGACAAACTATTATAGATGTTATTTCCTTTTCACTTAAATTTTGGAGGATAAATTGTTGCACCTCTATCCTACATGAGAGGTTTTTTGTCATTCATAGGCTGAAAAACGTCCTCTACGGCATTTATGGGTTAAACTTTAAATGATGAGCTGCTCAGTGTGAAAAGCACTTGTTTTGTCAACTTTTGAATTGTTTGAATTAAAAATTGCAAAAGCACTCATTGGAAGTGAAGCTACTATAGAAGATCTTCCATTTCTGCATAAAATTTGGAGGATGAATAGTTGCACTTCTATCTTATATAGAGAGATTTTTTGTCATTCATGCACCAAAGAAAGTCTTTCTCGTCATTTAAGGGTTAAGACATTCTTTAAAAAAAATTGTATCCCCTTTACCAAAACTAGCAATCTCCTTGGTACAACAATGTACTATTTTAAGCCTTATAGTACAATGTAATCCTCTAATGCATTTTTAAAGTCAAAACTTAAATTTTTACATAGTTTTGTTTGTAATCATTTTTAAACTTCACTAAGAAATGTAGGATATGTATGGAAATTATGGAATTTCTAGAATCTATGTTATAATGTAAAAATATAATGAAATTTCACTATGATTGAGCATGAAATGTTCTTTATTAATAAGGGTCAATTAAATGTGGATATCATTCCAATAATTTTTAATTATGGCACTACAAGAAAACAATGTCCAAATTCACTTAAAATGACAATGTTCTCTTGTAGTGTGGGTTGGTGTTTAAAAAGATACTCTTGTAGGAAGTTGCAACTTTAAAATGATTGTAATCCATTATTTTGTTTAAATTTTGTAAAGATGTTTTAAAATATAAAACTTTGGCAACATAAATATTTGGCTATGCTCTCCCCTATTCATTTAAACAATGGTATACTTTGAAATTAGAATAGTATTACCCTATTGCATTATTTCAATTACAATTGTTGTCTTCAATGGCATGCATAACAACTTTTCTTTTTATAAAGCACTTCAAGGAAGTACTTTAGTGCATCACCTTGAACCATATATGTCCTAATTTTGGACCCCTTATCTACTTTAAAATGTTTGAATTTACAATTTTAAGAAAACCACTTCAAATGAATAGAGTGCAAAAGTTTGGAAGTTTATAGTTTGAATTATTGATATTTTAAGTTGTTCAAGGTACAAAAAATAAATCTTTTAAAAGATATTTTTTAACCTAAAAATAATTTGGGCCACTATTAATATATTAAATAAAAGAGTGTCTTCAAAACAAACAAAGTTTTATCTTCAAAGTAAGAATGTTTATTTGAAGTAAGAATGTTTATTTAAAGTTAATTTATTTGTAATATTCATGCATTGCTTTTGTATGTCAAACCACACTAAAAGATACCATTGCACTTACTTTGCTAGAACTAGTGTAGAGTCCTTTTCCAATATTTCAAAGTTAAAAATTACTTTGATGTTGTCAATTTCTCTTAAAATTTGTATATGCATAGAATTGCAATGCGACCCTTCAATAAGTTGGAGAAAAAATGTCATTGATAAAAAACTTAGAAGGACATAAATCACATGTTCTAAGGCTACATCTAGTGTCTTTCTTACAATATAGCACTTTAAGAAGATAATTTGTATCCTAATTCTCTATATTTCTCAAACATAGAACTATTATAAAAGATTTTACATGATTAGATTTCAACTATAAAATAGTTTAATTTTTTGATTAATTTAATTGATTGTTGACCTGTTTAAACTATTGATTTGTTTTTAGAACAAATTTGAAATAGTCAATTTCAAAAATACCTAATGAAGCACCCTTATATCTTTTTTGTTTTGATACAATCATCATTTGGATAATTTTAAAGATACTCTTTTGAAAAATTTAAACTTTAAACCCTAAATTTTAAACCCTCAGTCATAGTTTGTGGGATAAATAGTTTTCCAAAGGCTAAAGCTGATGAATTCTACTTTGGAGATACTTTTGTTATTTATAAGGAGGATGTTTGACCCTTGTAAACATCCTAATGCAAATTATTGGCCTATATGCAATAATAAATGCAAGCTATTGCACACCTACCTAATGCTAGAGATTTGATGGGATTGGATTTTTTATTTATACCCTTACCATAGTTTTAGTTGTCTAATTACTAGACTAGATCCTTTTAGTTTGAAAGACTTTGGATACAGTTAGTTTTCTCCCCATTAATAGTTTGATAAGACCCTCCCTCTCTCCTTTATGTGCTTTTGTAAATCTTCACTCTTCTTAGATTAAACGGCCAATTGTTTCTTTTCCTTTCCATTTTTTAGTATTATTACCAAGTTGTGTGATTTATTCATCATTGAATACCATATTCATATTTTAAACTAATCTTGATGTTGTATCGGAGCGATGGATTATGATTGATTTGATTTTTTATATGTGGTCCTAATTTAACTACACCAATAGGATGTAAATTAGTTCTCCCCACATAAATGGTTATGTGGGTCTTAGAGATTAATATGACTAGTCCCACATAATTAATAGTCAAAAAGTAGCATGGTTGGGTCATCACATGTCTATACCATTCCATGTCTATGGATGGTGGCTATGATTTGGAAATTAATGGAGTCTATATGCAAATGGTTCTTGTTTGACTATGCATAATGGACATCTTGACCCATAAATAATTTTTGGAGGGCCTTATAGAACATGAGGGTTTGACTTGACCCTTTTCTTGGTATCCAAGGCATGTTCCCTTGATCTAAAATTAGGGATTCTTGGAGCCCAAGGTGTTCTTCTTGGTTCCCTAAGCTATCTTCCCTAATTCCAAATGAATTCTTTTAATTCATTTGGTTTCCAAGGCATGAAAATAATATAACGGTTTAGATGATTGTAACCATACTTAAGCCTCTTACACCTTCATTGTCATTGTGATTGGTGAATTGATTGTTATAAGGATTTTGGGAGAAGTGACTGCTTATGTGAGAAAGGATGGTGTCTTTATAGGTTTTATATACTCAAAATTTGTTAGACTATATTTTATTGGGCATCTTTCTTGTGTGAAATATTAAGTTGATGGGTGGTTTTCCTTTTGTGATTGCAATGTCAAGTTGTTGCGAATTGTAGACACCTTGCATATGCAACTCTAACTAATTACGTGTTTGTTGGATTGTATAGGTGCAAGTGATGTTCACAGCCTCTTTAGTAAATTCACCTTGACAACTTATTTCAAAGACTATGACAAATATTTTATAGGATACTAAATCATGCTATGTGCTAGTTTTAGTTATTGGCTTAAGTAATGTTTTAACCCCTAAATCCTAAACATGTTTTTTTGAGAACATAGCTTTTTTGGGCAGCTCACTACAAGCGGAGATTTTATTTATTTTCTTTGAAATTTTCACACAACATTCTTACAAAGAATAGCTTTAAGGTCCAACAATTTTCATAACTTTTGATTATATGGGTAAAAAGTTATTGCATGATAAGTGATTTTCAATGCTCGGCGGGCAGCCTGGGCAACAAAAAAAAATTCTTTACAAATTACTTTTTAAAAAAATAAAAATTTGAAATTGGTTCTTTGGATTTCTATATACGCGAAAAGCTTTGAATCATTCCATTTTGATCTATGTGAGCTTCTAATTTGTCACTTGGGACTCGTGGAATTATTTTTTTGGAAATTTGCAATTTAAAGTTAAGAAAAATATACAAAAATCCATAAAAAGAGTGTAGAACCAATATAGAGTTGTAACATACCCATTATAGTATTTGGTCTAGATTTGTATTTAGACCTAGAATCCCACCAAACCGGGTCCAAAAATAGGTAGAAAGAACGAAACGATTGGATTTATAGGATTCAAGTCACATAGGCCCAAAAGGGCTAAATCCCACCATGAACGTGGCAATTCATGGCTAAGTCGGTCCGAAGGATCCACAACGAGGCCACTAGGTTGGGTCCTAGAGTTAGGTTTAGAAATTCCCCAAACCCCGACTGTTAGCGTGCAGGAGCCACTAACGCAAGACCGGGCCCGTGGAGGAATCTACAGCCCAAGGATGATGTCCTAGGATAAATCCCATGCCAGGAGTCCAACGACGAAATCGATTCGCCAAGATTCCTCTATCTGCAAAAGATTCCCGCACCATCAATGAACTCAAGGAGATGGCCAATTCATCTCCATTGACCAATTGTGCCAGGTACGGAAACGCATCTGCACATCTTTCATGTGACCCCATGAGAGGTCCTGTAAAAAACCCCGTCATCTTCCAACTTGCAGAAGAACCTTTTGCGGGTGGTCAACCCTGATAACCTCCAACGGGAATTTCATGGAAATTACCCAGGTTGCCAGAAAATCTCACTAAAAATTAGACTAGCTTGTTTTATGTTAATAATGCGCTCCGTGAAGTTTCGCGACATTCCGATAGCAACAAGTACCCGAACCGGCAAGATTCCTCGTGAATGAATCATGTGGCGGGGTCTCCGCCACGTTGACCGGCATTCCGGGACCATACGACGGCGGAACGAAGTCAACCAAGAGTCTTTTCCGACTCCCTCACATCTACCGGAGACCCTAAGCTATTTACATTTCTCAAAATAGGAGACCTCCAATATCTAGAATTTTACCACGATTTAGTTTTTAAAACTAAATTAGCCTACGATGGTTTTTTGTCCTCGGTATAGGGGGTAAGGCGGTCTTGGACTAAACACGGCGATCTGGAGACAATGGCGCAATTTGTTTGACGATTGGAGTAAATCTCCAAAATTTAGGAGGTTGGTTTAGCGTAGATAGGTAAAAGTAGTTTTTTAGGGATTAGGATGAAAATCTTTGAAGATGAGGATGAAAATCCAAGTTGATAAGGTTACTTTAGAGCTCTTGAGGGGGAGGTGGGGCCTTGGAAACCTATTTAAGGTCCCCATTTTTCTCTCTTGAACACCTCCAATACTTGTTTTTGGGTCCGTGGGTCCAAGTTATCTTGGAATTTTTGGCGTTTAGGCCAAAAAACCTCTACGGTGTTTTTGGAGTACTTTTTGCTCCCATAGTCGTTCTATTTCAAGCTTTCAAAGGTCCTTTGGGATCTTCCTATCTTACCTTGTACTTGTTGTAAGCCAAGCAGGTTTTCTTTACACTTGTAAGTCGTTCCTGCGTCTTGTATTAATCCTAAAGCCACCCCCCACCGTACCTTGGCGATGCCGCTTTGGGGGGCCTTTAGTTCGTGAGTATTGCTGTGATTATTCTTACCTCGTTGTATGGTTTCCGTGGATGTGAGTCTAACCATAGTTGACCTTTCTTTTCCGTGTTGCTTGTGAGCGGGTCCCATCACCCTTGGGACGGCGAAGCTTTGAACCTGTAACTTACCCCAGTCTTAGAGCGTGTGTCAAAACCGGCCTTGGACGGCGGAGCTTTAAACCCGGGGACCTCGCAAGTCTTAGAGTTGGTGTCAAAACCAAACTACGGTGAAGCTTTGAACCCCCGTATATTTAAGTTCCAAAATTTAGTTTCCAAGACCTTTTTGGGAAAGCCCAAAGTTTAGCCCCCAAGATAGGTAGGCCAGGTTTCTTTCTGTTGCGGTTACCAAATCACGGGTCCGAGTTTAGTAGTCTAAATCTTTTCCCCCCAAGTTATTAGTCCAGTTTTCCCCCAAGTTACTAGCCAGGTTTCCCCCAAGTTATTAGCCAGGTTTCTCCCAAGTCAGCTCTCCTAAAATTTCAGTAAAGTGCTGGCCGAAGCCCCCCAAGGGAGAGAAAAGCCAGAACAAAGGACCCAACCCCCCCAACTGGCCGCCGTGGACTGGGAGGTCGGGACTGTCGGCTAGGTATCGGGGAGTTGGGCTGTCCGTCCGAGTACCGGGGAGTCGGGGTCCATCCGTTCGGGTATTGGGGTCGGGCTGTCCGTTGGGGAATCGGAGCTGTTCGCTGGGGGGTCGGGGTTGTTCGCTGGGGAGTCGGGCTGTCTGCTGGGAGCCAGGGAGTCGGGAGTCCAGGCCTCTATTTTTTTTTGGTTTTTTTCTTGAAAATGGGGTTCTAGATCTAAGTATAAGGGTATAGTTATTCTAAAAGAAAACAAGAATCCACACTACCTCAAAATACCAATAGGAAAAGGGGGAAGGGAGAATAGGGAAAAGGAGAATAGGGGAAAGGAGAAAGAAAGGAGAGTTGCACATTCAATTGTCTTGGAAGAAAACCCTGCATACAACCCTTCCATATCACCTCTCGCCCTACACCAATTGGAAGCCCACAAGAATGAGTGAGGATTAGAGGGAGATGGGGTGAAATAGGAGAAGAGGGAGAGAGACGATAAATAGTGACCTAGGCTTGGGATTAGGAAGACTTAGGGGGGAGATCGTGAGAATTCATAGTGACCATTAGAAGGTGGGTTAGAATGACACAAAGATAAATCGCGTAAGAAGGTAGGGGGGAGGCATTAAACCTCCTTGGGGTTTGAATCTATAGTTGTAAGGCACCATCAAAGTTTAGGTGAAATAGTGTCAGTGTAGAAAGGAAGGAAACGGAAAGGAAAAGAGGGAGAAAGAAGGAAGAAGGGGAAGAAAACGGTTAGATCACACGGGAGCCAAAGTTTCGAAACATAAGCGGTGAACTTGGAAAAAAACTCCCACAAACCAAGGACCACCATGGAATATGGAGATGGCCACGTGGATGCGGACGAGCACATTTCCGACACCAGTAGTGACGAGGTAAGTCCTTGAATCAAAACTTGGTGTTTCTCCTTATTAGCGTTGATTTTTTTCCCTTAATTAGCTTGTTCAAGTGAATAGTGACCCAGGATAAGTCAAGATAAAAATTAGAGATAGAAGTTAGAGATCTAGAGTCAAATATTAGGAGTAAAAATTTGGAGTTAAATTTAGGAGTAAAAATCCAGAGTTAACTTTAGGAGTAAAATTTAGGAGTAAAAATCCAGAGTTAACTTTAGGAGTAAAAATTTGGAGTTAAATTTAGGAGTAAAAATCCAGAGTTAACTTTAGGAGTAAAAATTTAGAGTTAAATCTTAGGAGTAAAAATTTGGAGTTAAATTAGGAATAAAAATCTAGAGTTATATTTAGAAGATAGGAATTAGGGGGAGAAATTAAGCTTAGGGTTAGCCGTAGGGTTGAAACTTCCGAGAGAAGTGTCAAACCTCCAAAAATCGTCTTCAACACTCATGAAAGGAACGTAAGGGTTCCCCGCTCACGTAATTAGGGACGTTAGAAATGACGCTAATTACCCAACCAACCCTATACATAGGATAGACAGTTAGGGAGTTAGGTATCACCAATCACCTTTGCTCATCACAGTCAGCTTGTTAGTTACCCATGCAATTCTAGTAGTATTTGTTGCCATCCACAACACTCAGAAAACGTTAGCACAAAAATGATCCATTGCTTGGAAGGCACAGTGGACCACGCTCACAACACCCCCATATATTTAAAAGGTGGATAAAGGCATAGAACCTGGTCGGTGTTCGCCCGATTACCAAGGGTGGGTAATCTTGCGCCCACAATCTATGAGTCAAAAGTTATGAGGATTCTTAGTTTGAGGGTAGTTATGGAATCTCTACTCTAAAATAAACTTTGAAGTCCTTTATTTTACTCAATTTTCAATATTTTTGAAAAAAACAAAAAACATTGGGTGTAGATAGGTCTTTACAACATTATAACCATTGGGATTGGCATTATGTAATTCTATGATTAAATTCTTAACAATTTAGTGTTTTGAATCATTTTCTATTTCTTTGTACTTACTATTTTTTTCCTATGTGTTGTACAAATTCAAATGATCTGAAATTTTTCAAGCATATAGCGAGCTTGACTTCAAAAATGAATCCAAAGAGTAACCACCGTTTTGGACAGTTTTTCATATAAATGTGACCTTGTGAAGTGCAGCTGCCCGGATTTTCGCAGGGACAAGAAAAGGATTTTTCTCAATTCAAACACTAATATCATGCAATCCTCACAATGGAAAATTCTGAAATATTTTCCACATCTTCTCAAACAAGTTTACTACAAGATCCTATGGTTACATGTGTTCAAAAATGTTTTTTTTCTAAAATTTGATACTTGTATTAGGAATGGCAGTTTTGGAACGTTTTTGATGAAAACATAGTCAAAAACCTTTAGGGGTTAAGCTCTAAGCTACTTGACTTTTTGGAATTTCTTCTTTGTAAGGATCTTGTTATAATCCTTATTTGATTTAGTAAGAACTACTTCTATGAAGTATTGTGGAGGATGTGTTGGCTCTATATAATATTTTATTGGATGTTATCTAGGATATGCTAATTTTATTGGAAGTTATTAATATTGTTGGATCTATAATTTCCTTGAATAAATTTCTAAATACCTTATGGATTTGGTTTTACTTATGGAAGTACCAATATTATTAATTTAGATGAAACTTTGCAATCTATATTTTATTTTATTTTATTTGAGGTTTTAAGAGCCTAGGTGATTTGGTAGCTTGACTTTGAGAATACCTATCTTATCAAATTCAATTTGGGATTCATTAGTCATGTTTTACCTATGATTTTTTTGATTAAAATTGTTGGCTCAATTGATTTGATGGCTTCACTTTGGTAGTACCTATCTTATCAACTCTCATATGGAAGTTATTTGTACTATGATGTATATGATTTTCTTGAGTATTTTTAGAACCTTATTGATTGGTTTGTCTAACTTGAGAAAAATTTCCTTCATGACCAATAAAGATAGAGAAATTTATTAGTATGTGAATTCTTGGAAATTGTAAAGGGCCTTATTGATTTGATAGTTGATAGTATCTATCTTATCATAAACTCTAGAAATCATTAGTTTTGTTTTATCTAAGATTTCTTTAGATAAGCTTTGGTTGTACTTAGGTAGTGCTTAATTTACCAAGTATAATTTGGAAATTATTAATTTTGTTATTACTATGATTTTTTTTGTATTATTAGAGCCTTATTGATCTGGTGGTTTAACTTGTGAAAATAACCATTTTATCAATTGGATATATCTGTAGTCATAGATTCTCTATGATTTTTTATTTATCTTATGGCTCTATTGACCTATAGGTTTAACTTGGATAGTACCTATATGTTCAATTACAATTTGAAAATTATTTATACTATTATGTCTATAATTTTTTGGGAATGCTTGTCGATCAAGAAGTGTAATTTATCAACAAAAGTTTAGAGATTATTTATTTATGGATTTTTATTTTTTATTTTTTTAAAAGTGATGATTTGATGGGGTTTTATTTGGTAGTACCTATTTTATTAGTTAAACTTTGAAAATCAATAGTCATATTTATTTTATGATTTCCTTATAAATTTTAGGGCTAGGTTGATCTAATGGGCTTAAACCTGGAAGGTGCCTTTCTTATCAATCATTGTTTGAAAATTATTAGTCATGTAAAATTTATGGCTTAGAAATTTGTAGAAAAAGCCTTGCATAGGGATGCCCCTCCCACCTACCCAGGTCTCCTAAACACCCTAAGCCCCTGATTAATTACAAAAAAGGGAAAAAAAAGATATACCTAGTAAAATGCATTTGAAAACTTTGAACTTTGAATCTTTGGAAGATGTCTAGTGGACTACACAAAAGGCGCATCCAACTAAAAACAACCTTCACATGTTGTTGATCATTATTTTCAGACTTATTTTTAATCATTATAAAGAAGTAGCCAAGTATTTTTTGAAAAGTGGTGTCTTTTATAAAACTTGGCAAACAATCAAGGTTCTTAAAAATTTTAATTTAAAAAAATAAAAAAATAAATTTAAAATATTTGATAGATCTTGTAACTTTGGAAAAATTCCAACCACATATTGTACAAACCCAAAAGAAGACTATAACTACTTTTCAATGCCCAAAATTTCCTTGACACAAATACAAAAGGTGGACATTTTTGAGAAAAAAGAGATTCCTTCCAAAGAAAGCCCCATAACTTCTGGCTCTACCTGTTTGAAAGTCCTACCTAGGTTTTTCTGTCTGCGCGCGTTGCCAGGTCTCCTCTTGAATGAAGCATTCCCCTATCCATTTTCTTGGTGATCACTTGTCACTTATATTCTTGTTGTTTATAGTTGATGTTCTGTTCTCTCTTGTATTATGTTTATATCCTTGGCATAATGTCATTCATGCAATCATGCTTTGCAATTCTTTTTTTTGTAGTAATAGGAGATGTGTGTTTGACAGTAACATAATCCCCTTTGCAACGTGAAATACTTGATAAGTTCTCATGAATTGTTTATTGAACCATTAGATTGCATTGTTGTCAGTGTTGATGTTTGTTGATGTTTGTAGTATCATTGTTTTCTAGGATACTGAGGATGAATCTAGTGATTGTAGTAGACAATGCATGCTTAAATTTGCATGATGGGTGTTCCTCTATCAATTGTAATGTTGTTTTCTTGAGTGTGGTTTGCTTCCAAAGTGGAATTGGAAGAGCTCTATAACAAATACCAAGATTTACAAAAGAGAATTGAAAAGTGAATTGAAATCATTTTTTTGATAATGAGGCCTCTTTTGACTTTGAGTCGATGCAAGTTAAACAATACCATCTTGAAATAAACCATTTAGAAGAAAATGTTCTTTGTTGAAGTCAATGCAAGTTGAACTATAATAACTTTGGGGATTACAAATGAAATGTTCTTTGTTTAACTTGATTTGAGTTGAACTTTTATAAACCTCGATAGAATGACTCACATGGGAATGTCTAATCATCTAGTTGGTGTGAATTCAACAACACTGACATTGTTGTAGTTTGCATCCATAATCCATAATTGAGATCCATATTTTCAACTCCATGTGAGTTGAACACTTAAACAGACTCCATATTGATGTTGAATATGCGTTATCTAATTTGTTTAATCAACTCAATGAGAATTGAAGTACTCTCTATTCTCTTACCAGAGAACATTTTTTTAGACATAAAATAAGACAAGTATAAATTACATGAATGTGGGGACGGTTATCAGACATGAATTTCAAAGTAAAGTAGTTCAACTCACATTAACTTGAATAGTCCTTTGGAGTTGAATCTACAATTATACAATTGTTGTATAGACCGCGTTTGAAATTGATATGTTCAAAATTTTAGAATTATAAGTTTTACGTCTCTCATTATTGTATGAAATGTTTGAAGACCTTAAAATTGATCGTAGATCTTTTTCAACTCGATCCACTTGAT
Organism: Antitrichia curtipendula; assembly: GCA_951230915.1. Lineage (NCBI taxonomy): Eukaryota > Viridiplantae > Streptophyta > Bryopsida > Hypnales > Leucodontaceae > Antitrichia > Antitrichia curtipendula. Next base: position 394,759 of record OX579639.1, on the reverse strand, counting down.
AAACATAATTCACCCCACAATAAAAAAAATTATGATAGTTCATTTTATTTAATACACTACTAGAAAATTTATTTTTTCTATTGATTTAGTCGTATTGATTTGGTCCATTTTTCTATTGATTTAGTCGTATTGATTTGGTCCATTTTTCTATTGATTTGGACAGTAGTTTGTTGATTTGAATAGAAATCAACATAAAAATGAACCAAAACAATGCAACCAAATCAACAATTTTTTTTTCTACTAGTGATACTATTTCAATGAGTCTAATGCTCAAAATTATAGACTTTAGAGGTGTGATTGTGTAAGATTGGTTGTTTCGATAATTCTTTCTACTCAACTTGATATCAACAATCAGAATCATTGGTGACTAAAGTGGAGTAAAGGCTGTGATCGTTTAACCCTTTAACAACTAGGTCAATGACAGGTTACGAGAAAGTGTCAAACTGACGCAATTTCATTAGAGCAAGCCCCCTAAGCTACGGAGAGACGATGACTGGGCCTGTGAGGCCAACTTCAGAGTAGAAATTGCTTTGAGTTTCAAAATCAAATTGTGATGATTTTAAAAATTGCCAAGTTCTAACAAATCTCAACCTTTAACATGGCTAAAAAAATTTAACTTCAAACACAATGAAGTGTTTCTTCCCATTGTGTCCAAAACAGTAGAGGATGAAGATAGGAAACTTGCTTTGCTTACTTTGAGAAGAGAATCTCTCTATATACGCATGGGGGTGGTAGGAGGAGGAACAACCCATGTGGGATAAGTCACTTAGAATGAGAAGGAACTTCACCATGAATGAATAGTGAAGCTCCTTCTCATTCTACATGACTTATCCCACATGGGTTGTTCCTCCTCCTACCACCCCCATGTGTATATAGAGAGATTTTCTTTCCTCCAGAGACACCCAACTCCTACTGAGATTATCTTCGAAGCATATTTCTAAAGCTCTTGGATTTTTCATTGATTAAATGTAAAATTTTGAATAAATAATTCATCAAATGTCAAGTTTGATGAAATATCCATTTAGTGTCCTCTCTTGGTGTGTGCAGTGAGGTAGAGGAGGCCGGTCGCAACCATCATAACCACAAGCCAAGCCCCCACTTGACGTCCCTGTTTGGGGAGTCAGAGCATCTCCTGCAGCCCGCTCAAACACCCCTGTCAGGGAAGTTTTGAGCGGCCGAGGGAAATCCAATCCCCAACAGCACTATAGATAACGTGAATTTCATTAAAATGGCAGCATTCCAGAATTTTGGCGGGTTTACATCTATACCTGTCCTAGATGTTCAGACAAAGTGGCGGATTTCATATGCCATTTTAACGAAATTGACGTTAGATGAGGATGTAGAGGTGTGGGGCCTCTCAATTTTGGCTCTATTGCACTAGAATTTTCATTTCTAGTGCAACCCTTTGAGGCCCCTCTTTGTCATCGAGTTCCGTGTTTTGGCAAGTCAAGGGTTAAATTAATGAGAAAGTTGCCTCGGGGAAGCCGCAAGCTTTCCCCATTGGCTCTGCACCATCATTTGCCGGCCCTCTTCTTCTAGTCTGCAGGAGCTTTTCCAACCCCGCTCACTTTGATTTCGCCACTCTTCCCTCCAAAGCCCATTTGGCAGGGTCAAACCAAGAGGGCTGCAGGAGATGCTCTCAACTGTGGGCTTGCTCTTAATAGCCAGTTTGCTATTGATGAAAATCTGTCAGTTTGAGTAATCAGTCATCGACCTGGTCGTTAAAGGGTTAAGTCGGCTCGACTCAAATGACAAACACCATTTTGTATTTGAATTGCAAATGTTCTCCTATATGTTGTTTTAACGACGACTTAGCAATCGTGGATATCTATACAATCATCATAGAGTCGAACCAAAATGTGTTCCAAGAGTACTCATCTGACAAAGGAGAATTTGAAAATGTGCCTAAAGTGATTGTCTATATTTTTTGCTGCAAAGACATACCAAGACGATTGTGGATGATCAAGGTTGTCGTCCACCACAATGCTAATGGATTGCCAGCATGCTTGTCTTGTTGGACATGTTCGGGGGTATTGGTGACGTGTTGGACGTGTGACGTCGCGTGTTGTATAGAACAAGTGTTTAACAAAATGAGATAAGACATCACGAAGAAATTTAGGGTTTCACTTTTTTTAACTTTGGGCTGTCCGAATTAATTTTATGTGGTTGGTTGTCAAGAGTGACGTGGAAAAAGAGAACCACGTCATCTAGGGCAACTTTGGATTTAGGAGGCGACTGTGGGTTCACAACATTCCCGTGGTAGCCTAGACACGGTTGCCCCTACCCATAGTCACCGTTACTTGACTTGTTGTACTTAGGTAGTTAGATTCCTCAGTATTGGATACTGAATTAGAAATGGAGCTAATTCGTTAGTTAAAGCATATGAGCTATTACTACCATCTATGTAGTAGCCAAATTGATCTCTTTGTATGGTGATTTATAACCAAAGATTTTATTTCTGGCTACGAAATCTGGAAAAAAAGAAGGGACGACTACGGGTTCACAACGTTCCTGCAGTCACCCCTACTTGTGGTCGCCCATAAATGTACCATGGGGCCGCCACATGGCATCGAGGTGGCCGGGCAGCAGAAGAATTTTTTTGGAAAAGTCAACAGTCAGTTTGATTTTGTTGGATGTCTCGGAGGCTCTATTAGATGTCGCATGTTGTGATGTTTGGAAAGACAACCCTAATTGCCGGTGGCTAAGGGAATTTGTCACAGTGTCAACTCTGACCTTGTCATAGGTAGTAACAATCTTATAGGAGATTTTTTTGTCATAGTACAAATCTCAAAGTCTCTTCAATTTGCAGACGTTTTAGAGGACTAGAAGTACTCTCTCTGAGCATGGCATTCAATATGTGTATTTAAATGAAGCAAGTCTACGCGACCACAAGGTTCAAGACAAGTACAATTGTTGAAAAGTGAGACTATCGTAGTCATACTCATCAAATGCAAGACTGAATAAAAGCGTTGTGAGGAATCTTTCTGCTCCTCAAACGTGTGTGAAAGCCAATGATTTACTCACTTAGAAGTCTATCAACTCTGGATCGAGTAAGGTCTGTTGCCCGAACAATTGTATCCAACATTTTCCAAGAGAGAAAATTTGAGCTTTTCATGAACGTATGTATTACAAAACAACCTTTGAATTTTGCTACACATGAAGTTGGACGTGCATTGATAGGTCCACCATGACACTCAGGGTAAGAAGGTGGTCACTCTTGACGGGATCGATGTTTGTATGGTAGCATGGTGGCATATTGTAGGTGTCTCCATATCCACTTTCCATTGTTTTCAAGGATATGCTATCAGAAGTAATCGAGCTCAATCGCATGGAAATTTGAGCACGTAAAAGACTCAAAAATATATGTTGTAAGTCACCGCAATGTTGCAGTGTGTGCTTGAGAAGTTAGCTGACCATATGCTGCATTGTACCCACAATCTTTCTTCTAGAGAGAAAGTGGTGTTGAAGGTTTTATTGGCTACCTTCACATGGAAAGAGACTATTCCTAAGGTAAATGCAACAAATGTTGTGTTTGGATTAAAAGAAGTCTACACTTCAAATATCAACAAAATTAGGAAATTAAAATTTTTTGAGTACTATGTGAAGAAGCCCGGTCCAAATAATTTTGCTTATTGTGCAATTGTGATAGATATTATGCATAGAGAAAGACCACTTCAATTGGATTACTACGGAAATAGAAACATCTATTGAAAAAACATAATGCATATGCTCGGGTTCATTGAGATCTGTATTATGCTAATTAGTATAGGTCTAGCGCCTACCCTCATGAATGCTTAATGATCATACATGATAAAATGGATCATACAAAAACAACGTCTCTGGTTTTCTCCCATATAAACAAGCAACTTGAAGGACTCATGAAGTTGTTGGTATTAGTGACCGGAATGATCGTTCATGGGCACGGCAATGTGCTTTATGTGCATTATGGTCTTAATATCTTCCTTCACGACTCGAACTACACAATGGGGTCATTGGTAAAGCTCTTGCAAGACCTCAAACTCCCTCCTAAGTACTCCCAGGAATTGTTTGTTGATTTGAGCTCTATTCCTCTATTTGAAGTGGTATTGCAAAGAGCTAAAATATATAGGTCGTTACTTTGTCCTACATTCAGAGTCCGAATTAAAACAACTCCTCTTCCTTTGGTTCTGAACGTTCAAATGGACAACGTCACAAAAGACAACAATGATATGTGTTCACGTTCCAATTCCTATTGGTTGCGAAGAAGATCTTTTCGGAGGTTTTTGTCAGTTTCATGTTGGTCGGTCAAACACATGACGACAACAACACCTTGTTTGGAAGATGGAGCATGTATTTGAAAAAAAGAAGTTTTCCTACCATCCCAACCCTCATGATATCCTTCATGAATGTGGATTCTATACCTACAATTCTTCATTTGATTGAGGAGGTACTAGATATCAAAGCCTTCATAGAAGGTTCAATTTTGGAAGGGAACAAAGCACTTGTTGGCCACACAAAGGCGGAATAGTTGAAGTTCTATTTGAACTTGAAGAGTATTTTGATCATGAAGTACAAGAGATACTGCACAGACAATGACTAACTCCTAGAAGAATTTGGGATCAAATTGTGTGGAGAGGACTCCGAAAGATGGAGCCTACGACTTTGTGGAGGAGTCGGTGCTTGTTGCCCATCTTCCAATGCAAGGCATGGATGATATTTATAAGAAGGTATCTAGATCCATCAAATATTGGGAGGCATTATGCAACAAAAACAGGAGTGGAGAATTTATGAGACGATTCAAGCATTTGGTAATTTATTGGCAAGTAGTGAAAGCAACCTTGACGAAGCCAATTCAACCATTTGAGGCGTTGAAAGACAGCTTATGGCCTTCTACCCCAATCAAAACAATAGATGAAGACAAATTTAATGACGATGTCGAGGTTCATGAGGAATTTGCTGAAGATGATGTTTTTGTGGAGGCAACTTCACAATCACTCGTTGCCATCTTTTTGTGTAGAGCATGATGTTTAGAAAGATTATTTTGTCACCCTTCGAATGATTGATGGTGAAGCCTATGTGGATTGCTACAGTTTTGTTTGATCTTTTCACAAATCCAGATCATCCAAATTGTACCCTAATTTAGTACTTTCAACCCACGTCACAAAGGGAAAATGTTCAAGAATTTTACAATGGTTGGGACTTTGCCAAAAAATTGCGTTGGAAAATGAATGAGATTCAATATCCAATATAGGAAGATACAAATTCTCTCATCATGGCATAGAGGTCCAAGGTCAAGAAGGACACAATAGAGTATGTTCTTAGAATGTTGTTGGCTCAGATTGATGTCATCAACGAAAGTTTGTCTTCATACAATTCTAATTGAGTTTGTACAGAGGATTGTGAAGACACTTTGTAGTATTTGAAGCTAAGTTTGATAGTCTGTAGTTTTATTTATTACAAGGTAATGCTATTAGATAACCTTAGACAATTTTATATGATTTTATATTGCATGTTACATAGTAGATGTGGTGGATTGGAATATTATGATTGAAATATTATGATTAAATTTTATAGATTTGTATTGGAACTACTTCTATATTTTTTATGTAGTCACTTGCGCAGCAAGTGCACTTTTTTATAATATTTAATATATTTACAATTACATTATATATGTGATATTATGTGTGTTGGTGTCATTTCATTATTAATTCATTTTACAACTAATTATCCTTTAAAAATAAAGTACAAGCTGAAAAATTGGTAGTGGATAAGACCATTTATTGTTTTATTAATGTGTCAAGCACTTGTTACAAATTTGGATAGGGGCCTGGTTGGTTGTTATAATTTTTTTACCTCAAAAGTTCATTGAGTAACACCAAGTCATGTATATCTCATAGCCGATCATATAAATTCAGTTGGATTCAAATTTAAACCATTTGAATGAGATAAATAGCCTCTTACAACCAACCATTAAGCTCATGACTTGGTGTTTGGTAAGGACCCTTCATTGCATTTATATGAAAAATAATTATTGTTTTTCTAATCAATAATTTGTTGGAGACGTCCAAATTATTTGAAATTGTCATCTTAATACAAATTGAAGCTAACAATTGAAAAACAAAGTTCCCCTTAACTTAAATATACTTCAACTCGACTTCAATTTTAGAGGCACAGAAATGGACAATATTAATTTGGGAGGTCTCCTATCTTCCAAAATAATGAACATAATGTTTTTCCAGCCCTTCTTTTTTTGGCACCATGGGATCAAATTACACCATTTAAAAATAAATGTCAACTTTTTGCTAGATAAAAGTACTCTTTTTTTGCCCAAAAATTTCCATTTTTATTCAAAATGTGGATGAAATTGCCAAATTTAGATTAAAAAAAAAGTGCATGAAAATGATTGAAAAGTGATTTTTGGTCAAAAAGATGGATGAATGGAGAAATACAATGCTTCACCAAATTTCAAGTGATTGCCATTTTGGCACTTTTACAAAAAGTCAAGGATTAGAGGTGGCTAAAGAACCATATAGAACAATTATGTTCACCACACAAGTCATGATTTCAAGAGCTGAGGTGAATTGCCCCCCTTGCTTTTCTTTGTAGGAAGCAAAGAATTTTTTTAATTTGTTGTGCATGATAAAGTTTGAAATTTTGAATTCATATTTGTAATTGGAGGCCCCAAATTTAGCTAGGAGAGAGGTTTAGAAGACAAATTAATCAAGCACAAAATAGGGGGTCTTTTATTTTACATGCGCCCTTGGAATGACTTCAATGGGATGAGCAAAGGGATTAATTCTCCCTGGCCTTTTCAAGGATGCACAAGGGCCCCCTATCTCATTGGTAAAACAATCGGTTGGGTGATGGAGGCCAAGGAGGAAAGATCCATGTATTGCCCCATGTTTTACCCTTGCAGAAAACACTGAAATTTTTTGCTTACCGCATGTGATAAAATTTGCTAATTCAAAATTCATTTTTGCAACCAGAGGCCCCAAATTAGTTAGGACGCATGTTGAAATAAAAAATTTAAGCGACACAAAATAGAGAGCAATTTTTACATTTACCCTTTGATGGGGCAATACAGGGGTCAATCCTCCCTGGCCGGTGACGAACTCGTCAATCACCTAAACCAATCGGAAGCCCACTGGGATAAACAGTCCGCCCGCCTTCACTTCAGATTCCACGCCCATGGGACCTGTGGCCAGAATCCTCTACAGCCACCTGCTCGTCCTTCTGGTCTAGGGTTTTACTTAACTTATCCCTGGCGGACGGAAGAACCGAGGCGCCCGCCTCAACATCATCGCCGTCGTCCTCTCCCTCTTCCTCTTCTTCTGGTGTCCCCATTCGTTTCCACCACTCATTCCTGCGCAGCTTCATCTGTCGCTCCCAACTTCCTTGCTCCTTGCATTCCCCTCTCTCGTTTCGCACGCCCCCACTGCCATGGCCTCCCTCGCTGCCGTCGCGGCCACGGCCACGTTCGCCGCGCCTGCGACCATGGCGTCGTTCTCCGGCCTTCGCCCCCTCCGCCTCTCGATGGGGGCCGCCTGCCCACGCGTCCACCTCGTCGCCCCTCGCCACGCACGTTCCTTGTCCGTCAGTATCCGGGCGGCCGCGTCCGCCGACGAGTCCACATTCGAAGCCATAAAGGTGATTATCGCGGAGCAGCTGGCCTGCGAGACCGAGAAGATCACGAAAGACGCCAAGTTCGTGGACCTGGGCGCCGACTCGCTGGACACTGTGGAGATCATGATGGCCCTGGAGGAGAAGTTCGACATCCAATTGGACCAGGAGGCTGGCGAGAAGATCGTCACCGTGGGGAATGCCGCCGACATGATTCAGGAGGTCATTTCCTCTAAGGCGTAAGGCGTGGGGCTCTTGCCTCGTGGCCTGGATTCCTCCTCCCATTCGATTCGATTCTGTCTCGTAGACCTAGCATAGTAGCGCGTTGATTGTCATTGTTCTGCTCTTCAGCGCAGAGCCTGCGGCTTCTTTTTGACGCGCACTGCACGTGGTCGTCATTTTCTTAGGCTTAGAGTGTGTGCCCGTCGCATCTTAGAAAGAATGACATATTTTTCCTGTGTCCTTTGGGCAGTGTGTGGTGCGTAATGGCGGTTCCATTACTTCGTTACGGCACTCCTCGTCTTCTTCTTGCTCATCATGATGTATTTCTTACATTTTTAAAGGAAACGGTGTTGGAACTTGGCCCAATAAGTCATTCTCCAAGTACCCTATTGGTGCCTTCGCCTGGCCTGGCTGTGTGGTGTGGTTTCGCGTGCGTGTTGATAATGGGATGGGGAGGGTTATAGGTCTTGTGTCCGGAATGAGGTTTCTGCGCGGGATACATTGTGGTTGGGAGGTGTTGTGGAATTTGGGCGTCGAGCCAAGTACGGCAGCCCACGTTGTTGCCATTATAAAGTGGTGGTGGTGGTTTTGATTTGGGTATGCCCGGTTGGCGCGGCGTGAAATGGAAATCGCACATGATTCATGAAGGCTTGGAGGGATGTCAGACCTGACTACGTGTGGTGTTTGAGTTGCAGGGTCCGGACTGGAGCGAATTTTTTGGTTCACCTGGGTAGTTCCACAATCTGTTCGTGAAGGAACGGTTCCGCTGTCCTCAAAAGGCTGAGTGGCGAAGGATGAAGCTAATTGTGCGAAGCCAGTACAGACTGAGGGCTTTGTCTCCGTCTCCGTCTGCTTCTCATCCTTGGCTTTCTATCACTAGGTTGTGCTTGTTCGAATCATTTTCGGTTGCAACGAAATGGCCACATTGCTTGTGGCCTCCCGTGCGCCTCCACATCGCTGTGCTGTGGTACCCAAGGGGTGTGTACTTCTCGGTCACGGACTCATGCTCACTGAGGACGAGAATTGTCTGGAGTATTTCATGAGATTACCGGAGTGTTGCATCTTTTCCGTATCGTTTCTTTTCCCTTTTGTGTCGTGCATTTCCTGTCTGTACAAGAGATTCTGGGGCGCCATAACTCTGAGAACCGCTGTCAGTGTCTGCGTGTGCCGTCTGACTTAATGAACTGTGGGTAACTTCTCTGCCAAATGGAGAGCCTGAGGGTCCTTCAAGTCAAGCAGGGAAGGACCAGTCAGGCTCTCCATTTGGCGCACTATCGTATTATACTTTTCAGATGATTCTAAAGGAGGTGTATCAAAGTCTAATTATTCTAGTGCCCGAGCGCCCTTGGTATACCGTTATCAAATTTGATCAAGTAGACAAATTTGATCATTTGTCGGGAATTCCGGTATTTGTCGATATTTGACTCCATTTGTCGGTTGTTGGTCACTTCACGGTGCCAAGCTAGGGCGAGTTGTGCACAATGCTCTAATGAGTCGCGATGGTGTACAGTACGTATCGAGAACCCACAATCCTGGGATTTTAGGTCTGAGAGTTTGATTTGACGGGTAGTCGGCAGGTGCTCCCCTGTCTGGCAGCAATTGGAGCCAGCTGGGTGACTTCAAGCGAGGGGTTTGCAGGGCTGAACTACGTTCCCACGGGTCCAGACCACTGCAACTCATGAAGCAACGTCGTGCGCCATGTTAGTCTCGGGTGAGCTAGCTAGCGATTTCGGTGGCCTTGCTTCTTGGATGATTAATAATAACGTATGTCGCTCTGATTGTCCTGGCCTTCACATTGTTCACGGGCTTGGCTGCGTGCTTTCTGGTAGCAACCCAAACCGCTCGCGTAGATTGCACCGTCATCGTTTCGTGTTGGTTCAACTAGCATGGGTGATGTCTTCCTGGTCTGCAGGGGATTCTAACCGCCAATAAGGGCCCGACAACTGTGGAGGCTATGAGCAGCAACGAAAGGGAGGAAGCGATGGTGTGCAGATCGAAGCTGTCAGTTGCATGCATCTCCAAGATTTTCAAGCACTTGAAGTCAAACTCATCAGCCTATCAACTGCTTTTATGACGTTTCGAATCTATCATCTATTATTTATCGTCTGCTGCAGACAGCCACGGATGAGCAGCCGCAGCTTATCTGTGTTCTGTTGCAGGTGAGCTGGCCAGGCAAATTCCAGAGTTGTGCATGAGACCAGGATTCCAGGATGTCCTTCCGTCAGTAAGATAACATTGCTCGACCAAGGAATACACCATGACATGGATCTATATCACGTTGATGATCATGTTTGTTGATGGATGTTTGTGCAGGAACTAGAGGGCCCGAACCCAACTGCCGATCCTATCAACTCTCCTACCTTTTCTGGGCTCTATTTTACACGGCTCTAATAGATGGTAAGGCATCACAGATTGTTACTAGATGTGATTGCGACTTGGGAATTCAGAGTTCTCTTCTTCGTTTCCCTTTTAGATGCTTCTGGGTGGAGGCTTATATAATTGTGTCACATGGGTCACATGTTTTGCAGAGAAGATATCAGATAGGTACGCAGCTACAGAGGAAGGGCCGTTTTTCTCGCGCGTAAGCCTGCTAGTCTTGGCCTTGTACGGCAGTCTCGCAGTTTCCAGGTTGCTCATTTCTTTACGTATCAGGCAGGCAGAGTTTTAACAAGATCGTGACATCATGCAAGGCTGCTAAATCTTACAAGTAGGGTCCGTCCATCGGCATAATTGGCACCTCAACTTTCAGCTTTTGTATTAGGTTATTGATGCTGAGCGTGGGGCTGCGAAAAAAATTGCAGAATTCACGGCCCTCGGAACAGAAGGTACCACATTGATCTCCAGCGCCCTAATTAGGTCAAGCATCATCGTATGCGACTAACTTGAAGTTGATCAATTTCAAGTGAGGGCATCCCGATAGCTGTAAGAAGAGCTGGATGTGCAGGTTCCCTAACAATGAGTAGGACCTGTACTTTGGATTTATCATTCAGAATATGGGTCCCCCTGACGTCTGGCCAGCAAAAAGTTGCTGCAATGTCGTTCAGTTCGATACCAAACATTTCAACGCATAGCATTGCTACCAAGTGTAGTTTTGGTATCCTTGTGGGACACATTCAGGTGAGAGCCCAAGTATAATGTGTAAGCCTTCTCTCATAGTACCGGTATTAAATATGGATGAAGATGATGCAGTTACTTCCTCATATGAGGTGGATGCGATAAGTTAAACGCTTACTTTTCGTGTTCTGAAATCTGTGACTCACTGTGAACCATCGTTTGGATGTGACGCCAGATGGGTAGAAACCACATACCTGGACGAGAAGTTCCGAATTGAGCGAGGGGACAGAGGGTCCATTTTTGTGGATGCGCGAGCAAATCATACCTCACTCGCACCAGTAATCAAATTAGCTTGATTGGCGCCTTAAGTGAAACACTCGAATTGCAAAGTCAGTTATGATTTCCTGACTAGGCTGGAGTTGATTTCTTGGGCATTCGAGATCCCATTCCACAGTCCGGGAAGTTCTGTGGGAAAATCGGTAGATTTCCTAAAAATCTTCATCTGCCTCGGATTTCTTCAAATTTGTCCGGAAGTGTGCCGAAATTCGGAAAAAAATCCCGGTTCATTTCCTACAACTTAGTTTTCCTTCCGGTGGCATTGCCACCATACTCTATTTTCATTTGGAAAATTTCCTTAAGTTTGTAAATCTAGTTGGTTCTATATTTTTTTTGTTATTTTCCTTAAGTTGTTTTATTTTGCTTTGAGAGGGGTTCATTTACATAATGCAAAATCCTTGGCAGGATTTGAACCTGGCATTGCCCCTATCGGTTTAGGGCCAAGGATGTAGCCTTCCTAAAATGCATGGATCTAAGAAAGGATCCATGCATTTTGGAGAGACTTGTTAATACGACATGCCACAATTAGTACAACACACCCACAAAATACCATTCACAAAAATGAAAACAACATTCACAAAAATCAAAATCACATAGGAAAAGAAATACAACAATGCCACATAAGTCATAACAAGCTAAGACAATTGTGTCTCCTACTAATGTACATCTCCAAATGAAGAAGATGCATTGCTTGGGCTAGGACCTAGATCAGACAAATAGGTAGACGGTTTAGCATAAAGATATTTGTATTTTGTTTCATTCTTCCACAAGAGTATGGCATCATGGAGTATATCATCATCGTCCTCCTTGGGTCCTTCTAAAGCACCGAACCCTAATTTCAGACTTACTGCAACTGAGGCAGTGACTGATGATTGCGATGCATTGAACTTTTGAACCCTAATTTCACGAATGAAAGTGGAAAATTGAATTCAAGTTTCGGATGTGTGGTGGGATCATTTGGACGAGGTAGATGCTAAAATCGCTCCCAAGTTCCAATGGCTCTGAGACTCAGATAGACAGACACTCAAACACTCAATAATCACACATTCATCCACAAGCAATGCTCCCAAGTCCCAAAAACTCAAACTCCACTACTCCAAAGTCTAGAGTTGAGACTTCAGACCCCCCTTCCAAAAAATTCCGACTTACCCCTACTTCCCTCGGCTGCCTACCTAAAAAAAATATAATGAAACGGTAGAAATCCTAAATTTTTTTGTGGTAGCCGGTCAAATTGCCGCAAGTTTTTTATCCTAGCCGGTCAATTTCCGAATTTTGCATTTGGGGGGCCGGTACCTCATCCCAATCTTTTCTATGTCATTCGGAAATCTTCTAAAAATTTCGGCTAGGTCGTAACTAAATGCCGGTACTCCCCGGACATTGTCCCATTCTTTCTGTTTCTTGTTTGACTTTCGGAGATATAACCGGCTTTGGCAACTCCCATTATGAACCTGAGTCCAATTCCATCTTGGACTTAATTTGGCTCTCTTCCATGCTAATATCGTAGAAATTGCAGAATGCAATAAGGGTCCTAGGGCTGGAATTGGGTTGAAAAGTCACCAACTTCATGAATTCTACAAACACAACCATGTAGCCTGTATACATGGCAAAAATATCTTGCATTGCTCCACAAATCAAGACTGAAGGGACACTTGTATATTGTCACTTCCATGTTCCACAATTCGGAAAGGGACACTTGTAGATTGCCATTGAAACATGTACATTATGTACGGTACATTTGCATCCAAGGAATTGCCCCTAGGGTTTACAGTATTTAGATAATTGTGATTTTGTTTTCACCAACAACAATGTATATATTTCAATGTATATATTTTGTGACAAAAATCAACTAATCAAAATACTTTTGGAATAAACCTTCCTTTGATAAATTCGTCCTTTTTATATAACAAATTTGTAAAGACAACAAGGTAAAACAGCCTATTGTGGTCAAATGATCCATATTAGATACCAATTGTTGTCACCCATGGTGGACATCCGTTGTGGTTTTTGAGATTTTGGCTTCAATGCATGTCTTCTATGATAGTAATAAAATGATTAGTGATTTCATAAAGTACTTTCAATTTTTCAATGAGAGCTCATTGTAAGAATTGACTTTCTAGATTGACTATATTTGCTATAGGTGAGCAAAATGAGCATAATGGATTCTAATTTTATTGGCTCCAAGGTAGTCATGAGACTCTTTTGGGCCATGATGCATTGAACACTTCAAAAATTCATAGCAAATTCATACTTTGTAAAATAAATAAAATTTCAATTGCTCTCATTATTTTTCACTAGTGTGGGGAAAAAATTAAAATATTTCAGCAACCACATGAGTCGAACTCCTAATTCAAACCACAATAGGCTGCAAATGGACTTCCTACTTTATACCTATATCTATACAAGTGTATGCCCCAAACACAGTAAGTGCATTCATAAGCATGCTTGTACTTCTCCATATTTCATTTTAACATGCCTTAACACTTGGATTGAGTCTACAATACTTAATCCTCTAATGGTATGAAGGACTAAAGACAAAAAGTGTTTGGTGATGGGACATTAATACATACTTACAAATCAATGATGGCTTGCTAGCATGTGAACATAGAAATGCAAGCATATGAGCCTTGGATATATGTATAAGTAGATATTCTACAACCATAATTGAAGGTGCTTATAATATAAACACCTATAATATAGGTAAACTATAATCATGGAAGGTTTTTATAATATAGACACCTATAACATAGATGTATAGACTCTTGTGCTCATGTACTTATGATCCTAGGTTCACATAATAGCGACAGTGCCCTTTGGCCCTCGTTCTAAAATTCCAAGGTCCAACAAAACTACATTAAGATAATTCAGTCTATTCATGACTCTTTAAGAAATTTGCCCCTTTTGTTATCAAGACTTATAATTGATTAATTTGTGTTAATTAGCCTTCGGGGAAAAAATACATTGACAAAAAATATCTTAAAATTGTGTTTGTTTTCCTAATATTTTTGTAAATATTTGAAGTGAAAAGATAGTGTTGTACCTATCCAAGACTTATTCTAAACCATCCTTTAAAAAGTAGGAATCAGATAAATGAGACTCCACTAAAATTGAATTATTGACCAATTGATTTGGGGTCAAAAAATAGGGCTTGAAATGAGATGTTCTCCTTTAGAGTGCCTTTGAGCTTAAGTTCTAAGATCTAGTTTAGGAGATTCCAAATGAATGTGCTTGGATAAAAAACCATAGCATGCTTACGACACAGCATGAGCATGAGGGACTAAATCAAAGCATAAAAAAAACCCGGTACAAAACATTAGAAAATTTTCCGGGGAGATCACTTAGTATCCATTAGACACTATGTGTGTTAAGATTTTAAACCCCTTATATTATGTCCTAAATTTTAAATTATATATATGAGTAGATTTTTGTACAGACTTTGAAAGTTTATGTTTTGGATTATTGATATTTTTATTTTTTAATTATAATTAGTTACAAATTTTTGAAGTAAAGAAATACACTAGAGAACTGAAAATAACTTTCACATCGTTATATTATATAAGAAAAAATTGTGTAAAGAATGAACAAAAAATTGCTAAAAATAACTCTTTTTTTAAAATTCATTTTTCTTGAATAATGATGCAATGGTCATCTAAATGCATTCTCTATAAATATTTGAGTAGAAAAACATGCTATTTCAGTTCATTTTTCAACCTATTTTAGAAATCATTTCATATGTTGTTTGATTGGGAATTTTTGGCAATAGAAACCTATAGTCATTATTAAACAAAGTTCAAAATTATAGGTTGAAAAAATACTTTATTAAAAAGGGAATAGAGGACCAAAAAGTCACTTGAACGCACGTGATTTGTTATAAATACACTAAGTAATCTCTCTGGGGAAAAATTTAAAAATTGTAATCTAGTGTGGCACTTAAGACATTTTCTTGGTATATAATTTTAAAAATTTTAAAATTTCACGTTTTTTGTATTTGCATTGCTGGCTAGGGTCAAACAACCCTCTAAAAAATTCAAGTTTTTACTAATGCAACTTTAGATCCTTAACCCCAAAACGACCCTGGAATTTCCCAAAAGTGTAAGCCGCGTCAGAGAGGCAATAATGATTCAAATTCTATAAATACCTGCCAATCTATAGCCGAAGATGTAACCGTATGGATTTAGGGGAAAGTCTTCAAGGATCGTGCCAGAATTTTTCATTTCAACAAAATGTTTGGCAAACCGCTGCAGATTCACCCAGTTCCCGACGTGCACGCTTCCTGAAACACGCTTTCTGGAGATGGCTGGAAACTTCGATGAGTGCTGTAGGATGAATACTTACTGGATTGACATGCCAATTGTTGGACTAGGTCGGGGGGAATACACGACACACATTCACAAGAAAAAAACAACGGTAGAGACAAAACTGAACTGGCACCGTTCTGCCAAAGTTCAACGTCTTCAAAGTTGCCAGGGCATCGGTGCAAGCATCGATGATTTTTCCCAAAAAATAGGGACGGTGAAAAGATCATCTGAACGGTGAGAGTGGTCAGGCTTGCAAGATAGTATTTTTGAACCAGATTTTGCAGAAATCGAACGGTTCATTCGACAACTGCAGAGACCTCGGAGTGAGAATGAAGGTGATCCGGTGAAAGAAAGGGTGCCCTCGGCGGGAAACACCCGTGGCGTGAGAAAATAGCGTGGTTTAGATGAGCTGTTGCACGAACATGACCAAGTGGCAGGTAACGAATTAGCCATGCTGGACTGAAAGACTAACCGTTTTCCGCTCCTTCGGCTACACCCTGTCCGAACCATCGTCTTCGAAGGGAGCTGTCCGTGCAACAACGGCGATGAAGAATAACGCAAAACTGTACTACAAACTCACAAATACTCTCTGTGTGCACAATTACCACAACACACAAAACCAATTTGAACTAACTGCCATCAAATTCAAATGTCTTCAAAAATCGTGATTCTCCAAAAATAGAGTATCGGCACTTACAGTGCAATTTCTCCAAACTCAACAAAATGACGCTCTATAAAACTGAGAAGACTGTAATCAAAGGCCGTAAGCTACGCTAGGGGGAGGCAGCTATGGATTCAAAACAACAGTACCTATGGAGATGCAAGCCAGGATAGAAAAGACACAGTCTTTGCACTGAAGTTGCCGTCGAGGTGGCTTGCGGTGTCTTCCCCGCAACAAGATGAAGCCGCCACGCCCTCACAGGCTCCTCGCGGCTCCTTTACCAAACCTGCAAAATTTGTCACTTCAATACCTGGGCGGCATACTTGGGAATTGTGTGGACCTTCAAATAACACGAACCTTCACACATATAAGCCCCCCCGCAGCCCGGGCAATATCGGATTTGTTTTCTACCGCAGATTATGCACTTGGCACGCAGCTTCGGGTGCCTCGCAAAGAAGTGGAGCCCGCAATCACTGAAATTGAAAGACGCACCAGTGCGACCAGGCCGCACCTCAGTGTCACACAGCCAATTTGCCACCGCATAATGGAATTCGATTCTGGTCATCATCCGCTTCTGTTTAGAACCAATTGCGTGGGTCTTGTATAAGACATACGAATTTTGCAGACTGGTATCAAGAATAAATAGCAACAAGCGGTGCCACCACTTGTGGGACCGCAGCTGCGCTGTATATTCACTTCGACATTGGTCTACTAAATCTACCCCCCGCATCATTTCCTGGTACTCAAGCAACATGGGAGAGGTATGGAAAGCCTTTCGCCCTTCCTGCCTTGTCCATCTGTAACACGAAGTTCCCTCCGCTATTGGGTCTACTGATGAGCTAAGAAGGAAAATGGGAATGCGGTCAAACCAAACAATGGCTGACATACAACGAGAGCGATGCATCTGGATAATGAGTCCACCACGCTCTCCCTCTACACGTGAGTATGCTGCAAGGTTTGGAGGCATGCCAAGTCGGTTGGGCATTACAGTGCCTGTTGCAAAGAAGCCTTGCCTGAAGAGATAGTCAAAAAGTTTCGGCGATGTGAAGAAACGGTCTGTCACGACTACATGACCTAGCCCTTCCAGATCCTGCACCAATGCCTTCACGACCTTGAACCCAAGTTCCTTCTCAGGAGTTGCTCCCTTTCGACCAGTATACACTTGCAAATCGTAAACGTATCGTGATTTACTATTTGCGCAGCACCAGACCTTGATTCCGTACTTCACGGGCTTCGCAGGCATATATTGTTTGATGGCGCACCTTCTACCACGGTGGGGGATCATAATTTCGTCCACGCAAATGTGGCGCTCACAATTGTATAACTCCTTGCAGGTACGCACAAACGACTCTATGACCCATCGCACCTTTGCTATTTTGTCGTAGCAAGCATCTGCCTTGTCTATAACTAATGTAGAATTGTCAACTAAGTGGATGTTACTACAAATCGCCTCAAACCGTGCTCTACGCATGGCTGCCCTTACGAGGGGGCAGCCGAAGAACTTCCTTTTGTCCCAGTACAAATGAATATTAGGTAACTTCTTTAGGCCCATGTAAATGCAAATTCCTAACCAACACCTAATCTCTCTCGGCGATACATCTTCCCAGTTTGCCCCGCCGTTAGTTTTCTGAGGATTATTAAACCTAACCTGTTTGGCATAACGATTCGTTTGATCACAAATCCTAATCAAGGTTTGGGCTGGCCAATATGGTTCGAAGAACTCATGTGGAGCCATTGGACGACGACTTAGGCGACGGACCGGCCCCGGAGTTGGGCCGGTGAAAAGAAAGCGTTGGGGGAGAAGAGTCGTACTCAAATCCTCCCAGTGCTGTGGAGCATAACGATGTTCAAATCCTAAAGAGTCGAATTCTAAATCAGGGGCATCCATATTACTATCCTCTACAATTTCAGGATCACTACCCTCATCGGACAGGACCCAGTCAGAGTTACCTGAGTCGCTGTTCCCTTGCTAATCGCCAAACGCTGCCTCCCAATCTGGATCAACGCTTTCTTCATCGCTTTCGTCCCCTCCATCGGCAAGGTAACTCGGCAATTGTAATGTGAAAGTAGAGTCTTGAGTCTGCACCATATTCTCAATGCTGCAATCTTCGCTACCCACAGCCGCAGTAGCCACATCCCTTTCGCCAGCAGGAACACATTTGTCCTTTTCTACAGCTTGTGTCCCCAGCACGCCACCGAAGTCAACTTTATACATAGCTGATCCAGTAATGAGGTGTTGGAATTCACGCAAAACCTCTCCTATCAACATGTTGGCCTCTCCTACTGTAGGGCTCAGTCCGAGCACGGGACGAGGCACCCACACATGGGTCACGATAATTGAGCCGCCTTGGGTTTCAATAACAGGAAGGCTACCCTCAATGTCACCGAGATGCATACAACCCCCCCATCTGAGCAAGAGTTGTACCAGTCGAGGCTGTCCCTCCTCCTCCGGCCGTTGTTGAATTCCCCGCCATGTACTAAAGGCCGTTTGCCTTCACGGATTACTCGAAGGCGCTCCGCACTATCACAACCGGATCCTGGCGTCTCTTTGCAGTCGAGGTTGAATTCGCTCTCATCCTCCAGCTCTGTAACTTCCACTAGAGGATATTGTTCTCCACCCACATCTCCCGCAACCAATCTCTCTAGTGCATGTCGTGAGTCTTGCATTCGAAACAACAAATTCTGTGAAACGCTCCCCCTCAAACGTCGTGGTGACTCTTGCCTGTCTACCCGAATTTTAGGTTGCACCCAATCCGGTGGTGTCTGAATGTCACCTAAAATAGGGACCACTGATTTCAGCCTCCTGCCGCCCTTCCCCTTCCGCCCACCACGTCCTTTCCCCGCCCTATCCGCTACTGAGGCCTCCATTGAATTCCCAATCTGCCCCCCATCAAAGTGAAGACCCTTGCCCCTTCCCCTTCCCCTTCCACGCCCTCGCGGACCACCCCGACTGCCATCTCTACAGGACGGGGGATCCACAGCTCTCCCTTCCCCTCCGGGCACTGCAATGACTACCCTCGCAAGCTCCTTCGCCCTTGTGCTCAGTCTCCCTTGCAATGAGCAGCTAGTCTTCAGCCTGAGTGTGGCCGAACTCCCGCCTTTGGATTTGGTGATCTTGGTGACCACAACGGCCGGTGGATTGCAAGCTGTCTGGCGAATTTGAGAGTCTTCGCTGCCTTGCACCAACGGCGGCGTCCCGATCGGAAACAACTCTAATCTCCTTCGATTCGTGGGTGGAAGAAGAGGCGACAAAGCATTCACCGGACTTGTCAATACAAGGGCCATTGGAGACACGGGGGCCGAATCCAAACCCTCCCCTTGCAAGCCCGACTCCGTCTGCGTCACTGGCGCTTGCCGCACGCTCTCTCTCTCCCGCCGCTTCACTCTCTGCTTGCAGGCCGGGCTTCGCTGCTGCAACCTCCCATGTGCCGCCATCCGGGCAGCCTCTTTGGTACATTGCGGTTGATCGGTCATCTTCGTCTGGCCAAATGTCTCGCACAACATGGAACAATTCGTCTGGAAAATCTCGCCTGTGTTTCCAGCCTAAAATGAAAGCGACATTGCTGTAAAACAGAATTCGCCAATGCGTTGCTTTGAGCACCTCAGGCAACACAAAAATCTTAGTGCATCGCGGGAGGGACAATAAGTGTTGATCGTTCAAGCAACGCAAGACTCGTTCCCGCTGATTTTGGCTTGCTTGAATCTCCACTAGCCAAGTATCAATTATAAGTGCTTGGTCCTGTCGAGATTGTGGAATTTGGAGAGTGCAATCACTGCCAACGTTCGCCATCCTGCCATCGCCAAAAACCACAGAGGTACAGATGTTGGAGATCAACTGCAATGAAATCAAGTCGTGGGCGGAAATAAAAAGGCAAAACAAAGCTGTCGCTCACCCCACGACCTGATTTCCTTACAGGAACGCCATCACAATTGCGAGAGTGGGATTCTGCCTCGCCGCCTTCGCCGCCAATTCCTTCCGATGGTCGCCATCGCCAGTACGCCTGATCTGCTCCCCCCCAAATTCCACTCTCCCCCAAGAGTGGTCCTTGCAAGAATCCTAAGGACCCTCATAGCGACCGCTTGGAAGCAGCCAATCAGAACCCTAAACCCTCGTCCTCGCAGCCAACAATCCAAACACAAATTGGTTCTAAATTGCTTTCTGTGTGTGAGCTCCTTGCGCGTACATGAAGAAAAGGGTTTTTTTTGTGGCGGGAACGGCTATGTCCTGAAGGACGGACTTTGGGACCTCAACGGTCTTCCGCCGGGTCACTAGAGAAGACCCGTCTTGCGCCATCCGTGCTGGCAGGGTCCTTTCTGGCACTGTCCATGAACCCTGCTTTGCTGCCCTCGGCGTATAAAATGAAGGCCACGTCACTTTTGGGATCTGATTAGCACATATTCTTCAGCTCCCGAAGACTCACAATCTTATAGTTAACATTTTTCTCTAATTCGATGCCGATTTTTCAGTATTCACACGAGAAGTTTGCCGGAGGACAGAAAACGTCCGCAGGGTCCTTTTGGGGTTAAGGTTATCAAGCAGTTTTTTTTTTTTAACTTGTATGAATCAATGCCTCCATTAATGCACCAGTGCAACAAGGGCATGCAAGTCTCTATAATTGTTCCAAAAAAAATTCAGTTTTGAATTTGGTGCATTTATATAGGCATTGATCTCCACAAGGTTGAAATCCACATTTATTGAAGTTAATTGTGTCTTGATTGATAACATTGTTAGCAAGTTTCTTAAATGGAGCTTACATCATGAGTGACATTCTTAACCTAAAAAAGACAAGAGGTATCATCAAGGTAATTTGTAAAAAGTAATTTGATTTTTAGACCAATAGGTGACATCTATCATTTCTAAAGTTAGAAAGTCATGCATCATAATACATACTGCAATGAAAACTTATACCTCATTATTACATTATGAGAGGATGTTTGTCTATAATAAAAGAAAAGGATTCCTTACAAGGGATTGATAAAAACGTTATAATTGCATATAGAGGTACCCTCCTTAATAGGGTCGCATCAGTTGATGTGGTGTATAGCGATATGAACAAGATTGCAATTTTTTGGTTTTGAGGGGACATATTATGGGATACAAGGCATGCTTTAAGAATGAACTTGTTTATCCAAAGACATATTAATATAATAATTTTTGTGTTACCACCTTGATAATAACCCTTCTCTTTCCAAGATTAATTCTTGAACAACTAGTCCTATTATCATATAATCAAACATCATTTTTGAGCTCAATTAGTCTTTAAATTATATTCAAGTTTCAATATTAAATTTTTATTAAATAAGAGTGTGATTTCTATCAATATAAAATTTTCTACTAGTTTTGTTACAATTTTTCATTTCTATAAACTAAATTGCAAACATGACATACAAGTTTGTGAACAATCCATTTGAAATTTCCTCACAAAGCATAAATACCAATGAATTTTAGTACAAAAAATTCTTAAGTGATTCTTAAGATCTATCATAAATTTTCCATACAACCCATATTTAACTAATTATGGACAATTACACCAAATATGAACAAATTCATATTGCATAATTACCTAAAAAACGAAAAGACCATGATTAAAATGATGGAAAAGTGTGGGCGGCCCACCTACATATTGTTGAGCTTGTCTAACAAAATGGATTCATCATGAAGGAGAATTTGCATCGAAGAGAAATAGACATGGTAAAATGATTCAGTGGCAATGTGAACTTGTAATCCAAGAAGAGTATCTTATAACCGTGGAACTGAAACCAAGGCGGATCCCCAATACAAATCCTATGATATGAATCCTATCACCTCTAGATCTAAAACAGAAAACACCCCGAGCCCCTCAAAAAGTATAGGCTGGCAGCCGATAAGAGAGTCCATAACAACATATGCAGTCAAATGCAAACAGTACCATGAAAATCATAGCCGAAAAAGTCACCGTTCCGTGAGCACCATATAAAGAAACAGTTGGAAAAAAGTCCACGGAGGAGTTTATATATATTGAAAACCCAATCATACACATCCGATGCAATTTCAATAAGAGAAGAGCAGAAGATTCTCGACAACTAGAAATATCGTATCCACTAGTGCGCTAATCATATAGGCTAACTGTGTCGGCGGGCAGCCGAGGGAATGGAAAATAGAAAATGGAAAATGTTAGGGATACTGAGGATGAAGACATGAAGCTACTTTATTCCTGACCGGAACCGAGACTAAGTGATGACAACAGACGGACAGATCCCACCGTGGTAACCGAACGGAGCATTCGAAACGCAGGAGTGTCCGGCGTATTGGCTGGCAGCCGACACCAAGATCTCAGTGCTGGATCCAAGCACCAGAAGCCGAAAGTGAACGCAATGAACAACACGTGTCCTATCGGCTGGTAGCCGACATATCCGGTAACCTGAAGACGTCAGTCATCTCCCTCATCTTCTGCGTCTTTTTCCACAGCTGCGTCCGCGGCCTCCAGATTCGCCATCGCAGCAACAACTGAGGCCTCCGGGATAACATGAGACGTGGGAGGTCCTTTCTTTGCATGCAAAGGCATTCTGTGCGAGTACAGGACTATGTTGACATGAACAACCTGCGGAAGACATAGTTCCTTATGCCATCTCCGGGTCCAGTACTCCCTCGCCACAATTGCTTTACCCTCCCTCTTGGCCTTCATTGGAGTCCACTATTCCAACTTGAAATTTCCATAAGATGGTCCCGGAGTCATGTCCACACACTCCAGTACTCGGCCAAGCCAAACCGGAAGGTAATTGTTGTGACACGGTCGACAAAGAACAAAATCACCAAGCAGAACATCCCTGAAGGGATTGAAGGTCAGCCACGGCCTGTCCTTGGTAGGCCCGCAGTATGGAGAAGGCTCTGTGTCGTCCTCCGGAGTGCTGTCAACTGGATTATTCGGATCCTCTCCCTCCTGCTGAAATGTAGATCCGTGATCTCTAGTCCAGTCAGACAACGGCCAAAACCCTTCTTGAAGCAATGATGGAGTTGGTGGGAGTGGCAAATTAATCTCAGAGTGAATTCGTTCCCAATATGCCACACAACCAGCCATTTCCTCTGCGTATCGCTTATTTCTGGCCATTCCCGATTTCCAGAATTCGATGTACTTCGCGACTCCATTCTTGATAAAACTTTGCTTTTCACTGCATTCACTAGCCCTGGCGACTTCCTTGTCTGTGTTTCGCTTCCTGTGATTTATCTCGGCGTTCCTCCAGAGGGCCTTGAATAGAACTGGGAGTGGGTCCCCCCTTGGAATTTTCGGTTTGCCATCATCATCCAAAGTCCACATTTTTACAGGTGGCCTCGGAGGAAGCCACGACAAATCCGCCGTTCTTTTCTTGTACCTCATGACTGGCCATCCTCGATCACCTCCAGAGTCCTCCACGTAGAATTTGAATAGGTGTTTATCCCCGAGCCCGACGATCCTGTTCACCCCATCATGATGGAAGCCCTTGAGGTACGATTTGAAGTCTGCCACCTCTTGAACGAACTCCGGTATGAAGGCCACCGTCTTTTGTGAATCCATGAACGCCTTCATGAGATCTGCAAGGATGTATGTGTTTTTCCTCTTGATTAGTTTCGAGAGATAATTGAAGTGCGCGTCAATGTCTTCGTGCGTATGCTCGACGATGAGAAAACCAATAGTTACTTCCTTGAAAACGCGCCTAGCCGTGAGTAATGAGCAGAATGCCATAAGGAACCGATTTTTGTTGTCCTTCGCGGAGTTGTCTAGTTGCAAGAACAGTTTTCTCGGAAGCGGAACATGTGGGCGTCCTGTTCCTGGGGTGCTTGTAACTTTGTCGAAGGCCGAAGGAATCGATGAGTTGCATCTTGACTTACCATGAAGCAGAGCCTCAAAGAAGCTATTTAGTGGTGGTGTTGAGAAGAACATCTTGGATTCCCGAACAGGTGGCATCTCCAGAGCTCGAAGGACCCTGCACAACGACGATATTGTAAAATTAGAGTCCCCCGGCCAGAGAGATGTCGAGTAATGAGCATACGCGCCATCGCCATGTTCGTGTGTGAGCATTCCAGTACATGAGATTGGTATCTGCCTGAGCCCAATAGTGGCCTTGGTGATGCGCTGCATCCTGGGAATAGCGGTCTTGGATGTGTCCATTTTGTCGCGTATAATACATAGAAACTCCGATGGATTTTGCACCGACTGCAAGGTCCACCTACCATAGACATTTCTACAGACGCGTTGGTAATTGAGATGTCTTTCTCTGTCGTCGACCAGCGCCTGCCACTCATCACAACCTCTTGGATACTTGGCGATGCATTCGACAAGGAAGTCACATTCTGTGCACTTGGAGAAATTGCTCCCAACCGCCTTAACCTCAACGTTTCTGAAGTGAGCCCTCCGAAGTCGACTAATGTCGGACTGCGAGACCGGCATCATGTTGCATATTCCGTTGACCTGAAAGCCATACCCAAGTGGGTGAGACACCCTGACGCGATAGACAATTGTATCGGCCGGCAGCCGACATAACTGCAATGCATGGACATAATAAAGGAGTGAAGAAAGACTGAACGTTACCGCAGCTAGACCTGAATGTATCGGCTGGCAGCCGACATAACTGGAATGCATGAACCGAACGAAGGAGTGAAGAACACTTGAACAATAGCGCAGCTAGGCCTGACTGTATCGGCTGGCAGCCGACAGAAGAAACACAGTCATGCACAGGAAGGGAAAAGGGCCAACGACACTTACATAATTAACTTGTTCGCGCATGTGATCCCAGTTCATTGCAGAGGGAACGACCTTAAAATTGTTGACGCGCTTATTTCCCACTAGTCTGAACTCGTTTGGCATCTGGTCGGCATTCTCGTTAATAATTGTCATGAGAGTTGCTTGAGCTTGAACCGTTTGCGAACGTGGACGACGAGCCCCTGCATTACCGTGCGACCCGCTAATGGATCTTCCAACTGCCGCGGCCTTGTACACATGATAGGTTGATCTGGAAACCCCGTGAATGATATACCAGGTGTTTTCGCACACGTCTACATTTGCGAGAGTGACAAAGTTCTTCCCCGGAATAGTACCAGCATGAAGTTGACTCTGCACCGCATAGGCGATCTCCCTCCTCGTCTCGAACGTGCAGGCGTAAAACTTTCGGCGTAGAGTTCTAGTGTCCTCCTAGGGAAAGGTTTGGCAGCACCTCAACTTGTTGCACTTCTGGGAGCTGACCTTCCGGATGTCCAGCTCCGACGTCCTGGTCTTCAATCTAGACCCGCGATCCTTGGGAAGGACCCTCCGACGCACGGACTGGTATGGATTTTTGGGTACCCCCTGCATTCCGCCATCGTCAGACTCAACGAGCTCAACAACCTCGGAGCATAGCGTGACAATTTCCGAGAGTAGCCTTCCTCCTTCCAATCTAGCGTGAAAAAGCCGCTAGTGCATGGTTGTCATTTGCAGTGCATCATTGTCCGATACGGACATGACACCTACATCCGAATCTCCGAGGACACCGTCGTCGCACGCTTCGTAAAGAAGACAGACATGGATCATCGCTTTTCCGAAGAAGGAGAAGTCATCGTTCAGGAGTTCGCAGTATTGATTCCTCCAAAGTGGTCTATCGGGGAATGGAAGACCCTGCTGAATTCCATCCGAGCAGATGTTGACGACTCCACTTTCGCTGATTCCAATAAACGCGTCCGTATCGACAAAGCTTCCAACAGCGTTGGGTTCTGATCCAGCATCTCCAGAGCTACTGAGACCATGAACATTGGGAAGATGATCAGCGGACCCGTAGTTGTCATCATCAGATGAGTACAGTCTATCGTCTCGACTATCTTTGTTCGAAGCTGTCGCATGAATTCCTACCTGTGCCGATACGGGGAACTCAGCCTGGACATCGATTGAGCTACCTCCACTTTTACAATGACCGTCCAGAAGCACTTCCCTCAATGGGGTCCCTAAAGAATCTGTTGGCTGGCTGCCGACATCTGTGGGAATTGCACTCGAGATCACTACAGGCTTGACCTTATAACCACTCCATAGTATTTTGTACCCAACACAGAGTTTGAGTGTCATTAAATCTGGATTCTCACAATAGGCATTGTGATCCTTGAATTCATCAACGACGTGCTGAAGTTTGACAACCAGAAAGAAACTGTGTGGAACTTGAAAGCCATTCCAAAATCCTTTTGGGGAACACTCGACAATTACGCCTACCCCAACATATACCAAGTTAGAGCCAACAGTGTGCAGAAGAGCAACATCCATATTAACAGTGAGTGATAGGAACTGGTGAATGGGCTTATCATCCGCGTTCACTTGTATCGGCTGCCGGCCGACACCAGCGGAAGTAGACCCTTCCGACTCCGCATAGGGATAAACATTGATTGCGTCCCACAAAATGGACTTTCCCGGGCAATGGCGGAGGAAGACCAAATCCCCCTCATGATACAGAATCGGCATGTTGAGGTTATCAAGAACATCCAGTACATGCACCCGCACGAGGTAGGGATCGCGGCTCACCACCTTATGTACGATGGCTCGCCCAGCATAATAGAGTCCTTTGAGGGTAAGAGCAACGACAACCCCGTGTCGCAGCTTGAGTCTCCCGGAGCCACCATTTCTTGTGAATGCTTCGATAGGACTTGCCTCCAGACTAATGTCAACAGATTCATTCATGATTCCTTGTCGGCGATCGGGACCTACAATACCGGAAGTTGATGCACTCAGACCCAGAATTAACTTATCGCCTGGCAGCCGATACGTTTGACAACAACCTCCTAGAAGCCGTCTACAACGTCCTGACGCTATGGGTATTTACAGGTCTCCCTCCACTGTGACTGATATCGGTTGGCAGCTGATACCCAACAACCCTATCGGTTAAAAGCTGACAGTGACGTCCGTACGGACAAGTTGATGACTGAATCCTACGCGGATCACGTCCTCTAAATCATCCAAAAATGTAGATTTCAGACATAGGGCACTAATTTTCTAACTAAACGTGATCTGTGAGACATGTAATGTCAGAAAGTGCGCAAATCTGACAGAGAAAACGATTTAAGGAATAACTTCCTACAACGAAACTAAGCATGTCTTGATCTACAGAGCGCTGTCTACTGCATTCCAATCATCCCTGCGGTCCACTACATTCCTCTGCATTCTAATCATCTACTGCACTGCCCTGCATTCCCCAACATTCCAGTGCAATCCATTCCTCCCTAATGCTTCATGGACGGCCTGACTATGTTCATAGTGAAATGAAATTGAAAGATCAAGATCCTTCTAAGACTGGACCTAAGTGAGGAGGCCAGAGAGGGATTTTGGCGCTTGAAATTTGAATTTGGAAAGGGATGAAGTTGTTGTGATTGCGAAGGAGACAGGTACGTACGTTTGAGGATCGGCTGGGGAAACGTACGCATCTTCTTGCAATGAGTGATCGTCACTTTGATGTGCTTGGGTGGAAATGAAGTACTGTTTCTTGGATGAATATTGGGGATGGATGAAACTACTGGATGAAAGGACTACATTTGCCATCATTGCGCCTATCGGCTGGCAGCCGTCACTTGAGTGGGATGAGGTGGGGTATACTCCCCAGGCCACTTTCATTTTTCCTCATTTGCAATCCGCCTCTTTTGCTCTTGCTCTCTCTCTCTCTCCCTCTCACCGTGTCTTGGCTTGCAGCTGACATTAGGTCGGCCTCCCAAGGAACAGTCGCCCCGCGATTCACGTTAGCCGATTTACACCTGCGGCCAGCCGACACACCCGACGGCGTAGGCGACCAGGAAAATCACCAGCCGACACCTTTATTGTCTCAGCCGATAATCCGTAGACTCCGGTAGAGATGGCGTCCTCCTCTGCTGCTCCCCACAAGTAATGGTCCCTTCCACTGTACTGGCTAGCAGTCGATACATTCATGCTTTTACTTGTTATGTTAGTTGTTCGGATATATTTATGCCTCTATCGGCTGGCAGCTGACAGTGTTTGCTGCGCCCCGGCGGGGGGACTGTCGGACTATGTCGGCTGGCAGCCGATAGCATTACTTGACATAATGAGGGAAGTGATGATACTATCGGCTGGTAGCTGATAGGGATATCACTTCCCTTATTATGACAACTAACTCTATCGATTGTGTGGGCGCAAGATTACCCACCCTTGGTAATCGGGCGAATACCGACCAGGTTCTATGCCTTTATCCACCTTTTTAAATATAAGGGGGTGTTGTGAGCGCGGTCCACTGTGCCTTCCAAGCAATGGATCTTTTGTGCTAATGTTTTCTGAGTGTCGTGGATGGCAGTGAATACTACTAGAATTGCATGGATAACTCACAAGCTGACTGTGATGAGCGAAGGTGATTGGTAATTCTTAATTCCCTAACTGTCTATCCTATGTATAAGGTTGGCTGGGTAGTTGGCGTCATTTCTAACGTCCCTAACTACGTGAGCGGAGAACCTTTACGTTCCTTCCATGAGTGTTGAAGAATATTTTTTGGAGGGTTGACACTTCTCTCGGAAGTTTCAACCCTACGGCTAACCCTAAGCTTAAGCCTTTCCTCTAATTCC
Source organism: Antitrichia curtipendula (assembly GCA_951230915.1). NCBI lineage: Eukaryota > Viridiplantae > Streptophyta > Bryopsida > Hypnales > Leucodontaceae > Antitrichia > Antitrichia curtipendula. The sequence goes on along the minus strand of OX579639.1, from coordinate 366,063 downwards.
TGACTTCTACATATAACTCTAGATTTTTACTCCTAATTTTTAACTCTACATGTTTACTCCTAATTTTTAATTCTAAATGTTTACTCCTACTTTTTTAACTCTAAATTTTTACTCCTACTTTAACTCTAAATTTTTACTCCTAATTTATACTCCTAATTTTTACTCCTAATTTTTTAACTCTAAATTTTTACTCCTAAATTTAACTCTAAATTTTTACTCCTAATTTTTAATTCTAAATTTTAACTCCTAAATTTAATTCTAAATTTTTAATCCTAATTTTTAACTCTAAATTTTTAACTCTAAATTTTTACATCTAAATTTATCCTGGGTCACTATTCACTTGAACGGCTAACTAAGGGAAAAAATCAACGCTAATAAGGAGAAGCACTAAGTTTGTTTCAAGAACTTACCTCGTCACTACCGGTGTCGGAGATGCGCTCGTCCGCATCCGTGTGCCCATTTCCATACTCCATGGTGGTCCTTGGGTCGTGGGAAGTTTCCCCAAGTCTACCGCTTATGTTATAAAAATTTGTGGATACCGTGTGATCTAACCTCCTTCTTTCCTTCTCCTTTTCTTTCCCTTTCTCTCTTTCTACACTAACACTATTCTACCTAAGCTTTAATGGGTTGTCTTACAACTATAGATTCAAACCCCAAGAAGTTTTAATGTCCCTCCTAACCTCTTACACAACCTTGTCTTCGTGTCATCCTAATCCTACTTCCTAATGGTTACTATGAATCCTCGAGATTTCCTTTCTAACACCTATTTAGCTAAGCCTAGGGCACTATTTATCGTCTCTCTTCCCCTTCTCCTATTTAATTCTATGACTCACTAACCTCCCTCCATTGCGTATAGTTGTGATTTTGGTGAGAGTTGAGAGTTGTTTGATGCATGTATGGAGGTGCGACTTATCCCTTTTTTCTCCTTCCCCCTATTCTCCTTCCTTTTGTGTTTGTTTTCTTTCCCTTGATTTCAACCCCTTTAACCTTCTCCTAATTCCCACTAATTCCAACCTTTCTCTTCTTTTTTTTTTTTTTTTTTTCTCTCTCTCCCCAGCCCTGGACTCCCTGGACTGTGACTAGCGACCTGCCCAGACCACCCCAGCGACCTGCTCAGAGCACCCTAGCGACCTGCTCAGAGCACCCCAGCGACCTGCTCAGACCACCCCAGCAACCTGCCCAGACCCCCGGCGACCTGTCTAGACCACCCCAGCGACCTTCCCGACTCCCTAGCGACCTTCCCGACTCCCAACGACTGGCCCAACCCCTTGTGACTCACCCCGACTCCCAAGGGACTCACCCCGACTCCCCAGTGACTGGCCCAACCCCCTTGCAACTAGACCAGACCCCCCAGGGACTCACCCGACTCCCTAGCGACTGGCCCAACTCCCTTGCAACTGGACCAGACCTCCTTACAACTGAATCCTCTTTTTTGGGTTCCTTAAGGGAACCCACCCAAGTAAATCTAAATCGGACTTTTGTTAAACTTTCCCCGGTTTTTGGTGTGGTTTCTTGTTTTACGAACGCCGGCTCACAAGGGGTGGGGTGACTCTTCACTTAGACTTAATCTCGGACGCTAAACCTTGGACTTTTCCGAGAATGTCTTGGACTCTAGACTTTGGAACGAAAGTACATAGGAGTTCAAAGCTTCGCCATAGAATTGGCTTTAACACCAACTTTAGGACTTATGATACCTCTGTGTTCAAAGCTCCGCCGTCTAAGGCTTGTTTTTTAACATGTACTTTAGGACTGGGACTGGTTACAGGTTCAAAGCTTCGTCGTTCCCCGGGGGGTGGGCCCACTTCCAACCAACAACAAAA